>OX465244.1:8368616-8851870 GCA_949987775.1 Aproaerema taeniolella
ATTATTGTTTGTTTTATACAAAATTGGTGCCGAAAACAAAGTTCGATGTCTCCCCGAGCTGGGGCAGTGTTATCTCGCGTGTGTAGAAGATTTTCAATTCGTCATCGCCGCCGAGAAGTTTCAGCCAATGTACGGCAATCCGTACATTTTGTTCCGCCATTTTTGCAATTGAGCGTGGCGGCCCCGATTCTGCTCCCATTGACAAGAATCAAGAGGAATTACAATATTGCCAGGTTGCAGTACATTGCGCGGTAACTATAGCCGTCGAGCGAAAAGCTTTTTTGAATAGCAATAGCGCCGCGCGGCCAGCGCGCGATGAACGCGCAAGTGCGTGCAGCGACACAAGCGTGAGCTGTAACGTGAATTGGCCGGCGATTGCATCAGCCGTGCATCCGCCATTACGTGGCATTTTTACAGTACAGATTTACAGTCATCCATTCCAGCATTTTTTTATTTTCTAGCAAAATATATTACAGTAGAGATTACTTCCTACAAACAATCTCAAAGATTAGATTTCCTATGTTTTGAGAAACAATTACAAAATGAAGCCCAAACGCAAGTCCATTGATGAGAATGCCGTCGAGGAATACAAAAGGATCAAGCTCGGCCTAGGGCAATGTAAGGCCGTTATTACAAGACTAGAAACATTTTTAAAATCGGAAGAATCAACATTCAGTGCTGAAGCTATTACAGTCCGCAAGAAAATTTTGGAGGAAGCCTTTTCCAAGGCCCAGGGTATGTTTTTAGAATTAAGAATGATCCAAGACGAACCTTGGATCGACGAGCAAGAGGACAGTTTTCATGAAAGATACATGGAGCTTTCTGGCGTCATGGAGCGCTTGGCCAACATGTATACAACTCAAGCCAACCATGGGTGTCACAATGCTACGCCGCGAGCAAAGCTACCGCCTTTAGACATTCCAATATATGATGGAAAGGACATCAGTTTGTACAATCCTTTCATCGAAATGTTCCAGGCCATAATACATAGGGACAAAAGTCTAACAGATGTTCAAAAATTGTGTTTTCTTAAAACATATCTGAAAGGTGAGCCGCTTCAAATGATTGACAATTTGCCTATCATAGGGGACTCTTATAGTGCTGCATTAAATATTTTACAGAAACGTTATGATAACCCTGCTTTGTTAGTCCATAGTCATGTTAGCATTTTACTAGATATGCCCACCATACAGCGAGGCGGCGCCCAGCAACTGCGCGAGTTAGTTGTAAAAACGAGGCAACAAATCACCGCACTCAAAAACTTAGGCCAACCGGTAAACCAATGGGATGGTATTCTTTCTTGTATACTAATTAGAAAACTTGATTACCTTACAGCTAGGTTATATCATGCCGACAGAGACATGCAAGAAATCCCTTCATGTGAGGATTTGTTAGGTTTTATGGAAAAAAGAGCAGCTTCATTAGAGGCCAGTTACCCAAATGAGAAAGTGACAGGTAAATCCAAAAATATTTCATTACATTCAGCCACTTCTCAACCTTCTGGCACTTCTAGTGACAGCAAACTTTCCAAGTGCTCTTTATGCTCTGAGGAGCACAAGCTATTCAAGTGCCCTAAATTCAGCGCTTTGTCACCTTTTAAAAGACTAGAATTTGTTACAGCAAATAGCCTATGTAAAATTTGTCTTACATTTCATAATAAAAAATGCAGGTATAACTTCAAATGCTCCATTTGCAAGGCTAATCATAATACTTTAATTCATGTTTCAGATCAAACTAACCATAATTCAAATAACATTACTAACCAACCTTCAAATACAAAGAGTGATGAGCAGACATCACCACAGGTAAACATGCGTATTCCTTGTCATACCAATACATCTGTTTTGCTGCCTACAGCTAAGGTATTAGTTTGTGATACACACAACAATAAATATGTAGTCAGAGCTTTACTTGACTGTGGCAGTCAGGTTTCTTTCTGCACTAACTCGCTACATAGGAGGCTAGGACTGCCACAGTTTGATTTGGACAAAAATATAATCACTTTAGGTGGGGATTCAAATAAAACTACCAAGGGTGTCACTCTTACAATACATTCCATGGTTCAAAACTACAATTTCAACGTGACATGTTCTATTATTGACAAAATTACCACAAATATTCCACAAAGGCAAATAGACATTTCTAGGCTTCGTCTTCCAAAAAATATTTCCTTAGCTGACAGCGACTTTCATGTTTCAGGGGAAATCTCTCTACTCTTGGCCGCGGATGTCTTCTTCCGTATAGTTCAAGATGGTAAGGTCGAACGAGGCCCAGAGGATCCAGTACTGCTAAATACGCGCCTTGGATACGTCGTCTCGGGGGACGTACCTTCAGTATCTAATGTTGCAGTCACCATGCATGCTGTTACAAGTCCTCAACTTGAAGAATGTGTCAAACAGTTTTGGGAGACTGAAAAGGTCCCTGAAGTGTTCAATGAATCCCTCCCTGAGCATCAATATAGTGAAATTATCTTTCAAAACACAGTCAAGTTACAAAATAACAAATTTGAGGTTAGTTTTCCAATGAAAGTTGACTTGCAAAGTATTGATCCCTCCAACTCATTTTTCATTGCTTTACAAAGATTAAATAATTTACAAAGGCGTTTCAATAAAGACCCTGAGTATTTTTCATTATATAGACAATTCATTCAAGAGTATGTTGACCTTGGTCATGCAAAATACATTGACTTTGACAGTTGCAATTTATCTCAACAACCACTGTTTTTCCTGCCTCACCATGCAGTTTTGCGTCCGGACAAACAAACAAATAAGCTAAGGGTGGTGTTTGATGGCAGCGCAAGGACTAAAAACCGGCCAAGAGCGTGTAGGGCCACGCGCATTCTAGGGTTCCGTAGCAGCATGGTTCATATATGCAGCTGGCTTCTTAATTCTACAAGCATATTGTCATAGTTGATGTTAAAATCCCCAAATACTATACTTAGTATCATAAACAAATGTATTAAAAAGTTTGGTCAAAATACAACAGAATGGAAGTGTTTAATGCGCGAGCGAAGCGAGCGCGAATTTTTTTTTTGCGAAAATTTTATTGTAAGGAATAATATAATAATATCAAGCTAAGCAGGTGTATATTTTTAATGTCATTTTCGTAATTAGCACCCACTAGGTTTTTGTGGGTGCTAATTACGAAAACGACATTAAAAATATACACCTGAAATGTCAATATGTTACAGCTTGGCTTTCGGCTCGCCTCACTTTTAGCGTGGAACCTCGTATGTCAACCATTTTGGATTAGGGTACACTTCGTCGTAAATGCTACCCTCGTGAATTATTCCACTTTTTTTTTCATTATAAAAATTAATGTTTCCTAAACGGATTGCTGAATCGAAAAACGTTTGTAGTAAACCCCTTCTATCTTTTAAAAAGCTATCCTATGATAACGCACTCGATGATATCGGCTAGAAAAAAAAAGATCGCCCATTCACGTTAATGGGAAATTGGGAAACACACGAAAAAATTGTTTTTCCACCATTTTATTTTTTAGATTTGTCACCACAATCAACAGGTATGTATGACCATGCCAAATTTCAGCTCTGTGCTACCAAGGGTTTCTTAGGAAACCTGCGGACAGACAGACATAGCGAAATTATAAGGGTTCGTAGATTACTACGGAACCCTAAAAACAAATGTATTATTAAAGAGTTTGTAATTTATGAAATAATTTTTGTTTTGGTCTAAATACAACCGAATGTTAGTATAAAATTCGCGAGCGAAGCGAGCGCGAATTTTTTTTTTTTACGGCAATATTACTGTTACAAATAATATCAACCTGCTGTTAAAATAATTTTGATGTCATTTTCGTAATTAACACCCCCAAAAAACTATTTAACGACACCTAAAATGTCAATATGTTACAGTTTGGCTTTCGACCTCCCCTCACTTTTAGCGTGGAACCTTGTAAACATATTCTTATTAATCCCAAAAACGTTTGGTCGACTATTACTCGCAAACTTGAGGGGCCAACTTATGTGTGATAGTTTTTTTTTTAATTTCGTTGTATATTCTATAACCGTGATTTTTTTCACATTTTTAGAAACAACTGTTTAGCTGGTAGTGTCCCCCCCGGAATCTTGTTTTTAACAAAAACATTCACTTTAAAAATATTTTTTTCTCAAACGGAGTGCTGAATCGAAAAACGTTCTTAGTAAACCCCTTCTATATTTTAAAAATCTATCCTATGACATTCAATTCGATGGTATCGGCGAGAAAAAAAAAATCCATCGCCCTTTCACATGTATGGGAAACACCCGAAAAAATGTTTTTTCCAAAATTTTATATTTAAGATCTGTCGGCACAATCAATATCTATGACCATGCCAAATTTCAGCTCTGTAGTACCAAGGATCTTATATTAGTAAATATATTCTTATTAATCCCAACAGTGTTTGGCACTTGGTCGACTATTACTCGCAAACTTGAAGGACCAAGTTATGTGTGATAGTTTTTCTTTTAATTTCGTTATATATTCTACCAAAGTGAATTTTTCCACATTTTTAGAAACAACCGTTTAGCAGGTAGAGGGGGGGACACTTGTGTTTGACAAACATTTTCACTTTAAAAATTTATATTTCGCAAACGGAGAGCTGAATCGAAAAACGTTCTTAGTAAACCCCTTCTATCTTTTAATATGCTATCCTATGACACCCCACTCAAAAATATTGGCAAGGAAAAAAAAATTAATCGCCCTTTCACGTCTATGGGAGACACCCGAAAAAATTTTTTTTCTAAGATTTTACTCTACAGTTCTGTCGGCGTGATTCATATGTATAATCATGCCAAGTTTTAGCTCAGTAGTACCAAGGGTTTCTTAGGAAAGCGGACAGACGGACAGACGGACAGACGGACATGGCGAAATTATAAGGGTTCGTAGATTACTACGGAACCCTAAAAATGGATATAGCTTGAATGATTTGCTTTGCAACGGGCCAGTTGTTCAAAGATCTTTATTTGACATCTTGCTACTTTACAGAACTTACAAATATACAATACAATGTGATATCCGACATATTTACAGACAGATTCTCGTTTCTGAGGAACACAGAGCTTTGCAAAATATTCTTTGGCGAGAAAATGATGTCATGAAATGTTTACAATTACAAACCATCACGTATGGTCTCACAAGCTCTGCTTTCTTGGCGACGAGATGTCTGATCGAGTTAGCTACAAAATTTCAGTCAGAATATCCCCTCGCAAGCAATGCAATCATAAATAACAGTTACATAGATGATATTCAGGGGGGTCATTCGACACTTAAGGGAGCTATTCAGCTCAAAAATGAGTTAATTTCAATTATGAGCAGGGCCAGTTTTGAACTGCACAAATGGGCTTCCAATGAGCTTCAAATTTTGAGTGACTTGCTGCTAATGGGTTGAATTTGAGTCCAAAGGAAATTAATCCTGATAAATTGGTATCTAAGACATTGGGACTGAACTTTGTCCCTAGATACGACGTATTCAAGGTGAGTGGTTGCGTTGTGACTATCTCTGAGTCACCTACAAAGAGAAATGTTCTCAGTTTAGTCAGTAAGTTATTTGATCCACTGGGCTTCGCTGGACCAATCACAATGAGAGCCAAGCTTATTTTACAACAGATCTGGTTACAAGATTTAGAATGGGACACACCTTTGCCAGCTCAATTGGCAAATACATGGCAAACATTCTACAGCGATTTAACTAACATGCCAGATTTGTACATTTCACGCTATTTACAAGTAGCTGAGGCTGATGACATACAACTGGTTGGTTTTTGTGACGCTTCAAATTATGCTTATGGCACATGCATATACCTAAAAGTCAGGATTCAAGACAAATATTACACACACTTGCTATGTTCTAAATCACGTATTGCACCCATACATTCCACACTTACAATTCCAAAGCTTGAACTCAATGGAGCATTGATGTTAGCCAAATTAATTTCACACATTGCATCAGTTCTGAAATATAATAATATCAGCTTATTTTGTGATTCAAAAATAGTATTGGATTGGCTTGTCACTTCACCATTTAAACTTCCTGCATATATTGCAAATCGTGTCAAACAGATTGCAATGCTTACTGACCACATGAAATGGTTTCATACGCCAGGCATTTATAACCCTGCTGATGTTTTGTCAAGAGGATCTGACCCTCAGACTTTGTCCAACAATAAATTATGGCTGTCTGGACCTGACTTTTTGACTCAGTCAGATGTTTACAATTTTAACACTTTGAATATTGAAATTCCGTTGATTTGCAGTACTGGCATAAATGTAAATACTGGTGGTGATTCAAACAATTCTGATTTAATGCCTTTCTTTTCCAAATTTTCAAATCTATTTGTCATGATACGTATCATGGCTTACATGCTGAGATTTGTTAAACTGTGTAAAAAACAAGTAAAATTTCAAGGTTTTTTCTCAGTGGGTGAGATCAGGGAGGCTTTGCTTCACATCATAAAGGGAATCCAATTACATTATTTTAGTAATGAATTGCATTGCATTCAAAATAAAAAGATTTGCAAGTCTCACCTAAACTCAGTGCACCCCTTTGTCGATGGCAAGGAGATGTTACGTGTAGGAGGCAGGCTTCACAAGGCTAACCTTGATTTCACCCAGAAATTTCCATTAATATTACCTAAGCATTGCCATGTAACCACATTAATAATTAGGCATGAACATATCATGTTATTACATGCTGGCTTAAAGCTTTTGATGAGCACTCTCGCTCAAAGATATTACATTATTAACTCTGTTAGAGAAATAAAAAGTGTTATTTACAGATGCATTACATGTCAAAGATTTAAAGCTCAAACAGCTGAGCAGCTGATGGGAGCGTTTCCCAGGCAGCGTGTCAATCCTTCGTCGCGGGCCTTTGAAGTTGTTGGACTGGACTATTGTGGTCCCTTTGAGCTGAAGCAGTCCACTAAAAGAAATGTTATAGTAAGTAAAGGGTGCGTTCTCGTGCTTGTTTGTTTCTCCTCCAAGGCCGTGCACCTAGAAGTAGTATCTGATATGAGTACCGACTCTTTTCTGGCTGCCTTAAAGAGATTTGTTTCCCGCAGTGGTATACCTACTCACATCCATTGTGATAATGCATCCACCTTCAAGTCAGCAAACAATAGGTTAAATGAGCTTTACAAATTACACAACAGCAAAGATTTTCAAGATGCATGTTCAAATTATGCATTACAAAAAAGTATAAACTTTCATTTCATTCCAAAATACAGCCCAAATCATGGTGGTCTTTGGGAGGCTGCTGTTAAATCAGCAAAGTTTCATCTTAAAAGAGTAGCTTCTTCTAAAATCCATACTTACGAGCAGTTTTACACCATCCTTTGTGAAATAGAAGGCATTCTAAATTCTCGCCCTCTTACTCCCATGTCACAGGATATTTCAGACTTTTCATTTCTGACCCCAGGTCACTTTTTAATAGGCTCTCCTCTTACAGCTATTCCGCATGACGATATTACTCAAGTTCCATCTAATAGACTGCGCTATTGGAGGAGTTATGAACAAGCACGACAACAATTCTGGAAGGCTTGGAGTAATGAATACTTAGTAACATTAAATAAGAGAACAAAATGGTTAAAGGAGATGCCAAACCTTACAGAAGGAATGCTTGTGCTCTTAAAGAATGTAAACACCCCACCACTTCATTGGCCCATGGGGAGAATTGCCAAGGTTTATTTGGGAGCTGACGGTAAAGTCAGGGTAGTTGATGTTCAAACAGCTGATAGAAAGGTACATTCACGTGCCATTTCAAAACTTATTGTTCTACCCATTGATAACTAATGGTATTTTGTTATAAAATAACTCATAAGTACTTTTTCATATTTTTAATATGTCAAATATTAAAGGTTCTGTTTAATGGGTTATTTTAGAAAAATAATAAGTAGGTAAATACAACTTTTGTTTGAATTTTTATTCTTATTTTTCAAAATTGTTAGTCTAAACTTGTTGGTTTGTTTCAGCAAGGCATATGTACTTGTTAGATTATATTGTTAATTTTAATTACAGTTATTTTTCCATAACTAAACTTAGTAGATAAGTCAGTATACATTTAAGCTAATTATAATAGAATGCTAGTGATATTTTTCAGTTCATTGTTTAAAATTAGTTTAAAAATAAGTTAATTTCTGTTTAAAATAAGTTAATTTAAGTTTTCAAACCACCGAGGGGCTTAGCTTCCATATAGTTTAAAGTTTTGTTTAAATTAATTGTTTCTCACCTTTGTTTGTCAAATATTTACATTTTGCGCCCCCGGAGATTATGTTAAAGACATAAATGATGGAGATTATGTTAATATGGCAACACTCTCTCTTTGAGCCTTACATTTACAGAGTGCATTGCAGTTCTAATAAAAATTGCATTTAAACTCAATTATTGTTTGTTTTATACACGTCCATTAACACTCCTAGGTTTTTTGCTTCTGAAACGCGTTCCACCTGCTCACCCATTACAGACACAGCTGGGCTTTGTGCTAGTATTGATTCCAGCTGATTTGGAGCTCCGAATACAATGAATTTAGTTTTTTTTGGATTCAATACTAGGGTGTTGGATTCCGACCAAGCTGCAATGTTTTCTAGATCCGAGCCTATCTTTATGTTACACGCGTCTTTCCGCCATTTGGGTCTGTTCTGCAATACATTTAGATATTGTTTGTGCCACATTTTCCAAAACTCCTGTTTTAACTTCGTACATAAGTTCCATAATTTCAGTCTATTATTAGGTACGTTACTGATATTATTTTCTGGGTACATAGTTGGTGAAGTACTTAATAAGAAATGCCCTGGTATGAGGTAACTGTAATCATTAATATCTGCTGAAGACAATGGCATCAAAGGCCTCGAATTCAAAACGCATTCTATTTCGACTAAGACAGTATTGAGTTCCTCGTATGTAAGCGTTTCCTTATTTAGTGCACGCTTTAAATGGAATTTAGTACTCTTGACTGCAGCCTCCCAGAGCCCACCAAAAGTAGGTGAGTAGCTAGGAATAAAATGAAAGGTTATTCCTTTTTGAGCTGTGAAATTATGCACCCGCGCTTGGTGTTGCTCTGAGGACTGCAGTTAATAGAGCTGGACTAATTGGTTCCTTGCACCCTTGAAAGAGCTGGCATTGTCACAGTAGACTTCACTGGGTAGACCCCGACGGGATACAAATCGTCAGAAGCAAGCGGAAAGCACTCAGAGGATAAATTAGAAACTAGTCCTAAGTGAATGGCCTTTGTTGCAAAACAAATGAACACATATGTAGCCTTTACCCACAAGAGAACGTCTTACGCGGGAGCATTTTACTTCTACTGGCCCAGCGAAGTCTACTCCGACTGTCTCGAATGGACGACTGGTAGCAGTCACCCTGCCAGCCGGCAAGGAACCCATCAGCTGTTTAGCCGCGGTGGCTTTGTTTCTGAAACAGGTAACATTTTTGAGTAATTTTTTTAACTACATTAAGACCATTTGTTATACAATATTTTTGATTTAAATTTGACAGCAAAAGCTTTGGACCCGCGTGCAGCAGTCTTTCATGCTCACTTCTTATTATAAGACCAGTAATTTGAGAAGCTTTGGGTAAAATGATAGGATGCTTCTGTGAATATGGTATTTCTGCATGGTGAAGCCTACCACCTACACGTAGTAGCCCTTGGTCATCCAAAAAGTGGTGTAAATCTTGAAGGGAGCCCCTACAAGCAGTTTCCTTTCATAACGCCTCAATTTCAGACTGATAATGAGTGTGTTGTTCATGCTTAATAATGAGTAATAAAGCTTGTTCTAACTCAATGGCAGTAATGCATTTTTGAATAATTTAGTTTTTTTTAGAATTAATGTTATTACAGAATCTTAAAATGTATGCTGAAATCCTTTTCATTTTGTGGATGTTAGAGTGCTTGTGTATTTTTTCAAAAATATTAACGTGGCTCACTGTGGTGCTGCAAACGATCTGATCGCTGGAGGATGCTGCGCAGGGTTTCGTCTCTGGTAAGTTTTGAGGTAATTCAACTGTTAAATCAAAATTATACCTGTCATTCTGTAGAAACGCAGGACCTGTCCACCAGAGGGCGCAGTCGCCAAGTTCAGCCGGGTTAACTCCTCTGCTAATGAGATCAGCAGGGTTATCTTTCATGCTAACATACAGCCAATGACAGTCAGGCGTCTGTTGGCGAATAACATTCACACGATTTGCCACATATGCCTTTAAAAGTGTTAACTCAGTGCGTATTCAAGCGAACACTATTGTCGAGTCGGTGAATAAATTAATATTTTTAGGCTTATTCTTGATATAAGCGTGTCACAAACCTTTGCAGTCAATTTAGAAAGCAGCAGTGCCGCATTAAGCTCCAGCCTTTGAACCGTCATGCCCTTGTTCTGAAACGGGTTTATGCGTGATTTTGAGCAAAGTAAGTGCATATGCGGTTTACCTGTGCAGTCAAAGACCCGTAAGTACAAGCAGCACCCGTAGCCGGTGGAGCTGGTGGCGTCAGAGAAACCTATCAAATCAACAGCATCGGAATCTAATACAGGAATGTTTCTGTGTAAGGACATAGGCTTCATTAGGGCTAAACTAGATGTGAAATGATTCCAATCAGCCTTTAATTTATCGCTTATTTCTTCATCCCAGCCTAAACTGTCTGACCAAAGTTTTTGCAAAATCTCTTTAGCCTTGACTATGATGGGACTGACATAACCCATAGGGTAATAGAAGCGCCCTATGTAACTTATAACGCTACGCTTTGTTATTTTGGGGGCATCAAATGGCCTTGGGCATGAAATGAGAAATTGATCATCATTGACGGAAAGTTGCAAGGCTAGAGCCTTCATACAACAATTTTTATCTTGTAATTCAATTTTATCAAAATGTTGGTCATTGGGAGGAATGTCAGACAATATGCGAGGGTCATTGGCTGCCCATTTATGGGTATGAAAGCTTCCCATGCTTAATAAATCGCGCAATTGTCTTTTCGCCTCAATTATGACGTCAAAATCATTGTGAGAATATAAAATACGAGGAGCTTTCAATAATTTATCTACCTAAGCCAGAAAAAGATAGTGTAATTAAATGAATTTATTTTTATTTTTCAATGTAATCTCCGCTTAGCTCAATACACTTGGTCCACTTATTTTGCAATGAGCTTAAGCCCTTAAAAAAAAATTCGTTCGATTGCTCTTCAAACCAAGTGGTCACAGCTGCCTTGACCTCTTCATCACAAGAAAATCGTTGTCCACGAAGGAATTTTTTCAAGTTTCTGAACAAGAAATAATCCGATGGGGCCAGGTCAGGGCTGTAGGGTGGGTGGTTGAGTTGTTGAAACCCGCAGTCTTGAATGGCAGCCTGTGCTTTTGCACACGTGTGCACCGGAGCATTGTCGTGAAGGAGCAGGAACTTTGATGACAGCTTTCCACGCCTTTTCTCCTTGATAGAGTCTCGTAATTCTTTCATGGTATTAGCGTAGGTCTCTCCTTTAATAGTAGTCCTATGAGGCATAAACTCCAACAGTAAAAGTCCTTCCTCATCCCAAAACACTGTGGCCATGACCTTGCCTGCAGACTTTTCAACTTTAAACTTTTTAGGGGTAGGTGAGGTCCTGTGCTTCCACTGCATGGATTCCATTTTAGACTCGGGATCACTATGGTAAACCCACGTTTCATCTCCTGTCACCAACCGTCGAAAAAAACTTGCTGGGTCCCCACCAATCAACTCCAAGTTCTCTTGAGAACATTTGCATCGGGCGTCCTTTTGAAGTGGTGTCAGAAAGCGTGGGACCCATCTTGCGCTGACTTTAGACATTAGCAAATGTTCATGAATTATATTCCAAACTGTGCCTGCAGAAATGCCCATTTCTTCAGCTATTCGGGAAACAGTCACTCGTCTGTCGGCTAAAATAAATTCTTCAACTTTTTTGCACATTTCTGGAGACGTGGCCGTCACGGGCCGCCCAGTGTGAGGGTCATCTTCTATTGACTCTCTTCCCCATTTAAATTGCTTGCTCCAAAATTTTACTTTATATTCAGAAGGCGCAGACTCCTTATATATCGCTGTCATGCGTTCAAATATTTCTTTAGGCTTCTTTCCCTCTTTAGTGAGGAACTTTATGACCGACCGCTGCTCTAAATCAAGCAATTTTTTAGTAGGCTCAGACATCGATGCACCTGCCATGCTCTCACACTGAAAGTATCAATCGCACTGATTTGAAATTTGGTACGCGTCATATGAAGAAACGTAGCTACACGCGTGAACATGTCTCGACTTGTTCAGAAGTATGCTTCGCTCTTAGGTAGATAAATTATTGAACGCTCCTCGTATCATCTACATAAGCACATTTCCTAAGGATATCTGAGGCAAGAGGATATTGCTCTTGGTATCTGGAGGCTAACTCTGCAAGGCATCTTGTTGCTAAATAGCTGGAACTCAAACCATATGTGACAGTATCCAATCTAATACACCTGATACTGTGAATTCAGGAAAAACTCTTAACATTTCTGAACATACGCTTGATATCAGTAGTGAATGTGTACCTGCCTAACCTAAATGAAAGAATAATATCAAACAAATCTTTCTGAACTGTCGGGCCATTCAATTGCAAATCATTAAGTGAAACTTTGGTACTAGTTTTCATAGAAGCATCAAAGACTGTGCGCAATTTTGTGGTTTTGCTATCCTCCTAATTTTGTGGGCTCTTACTTGAAGCTCCGTACCATCTTTGGCAATTAGCTTTACTCGTGCTGTGGGAAGAAGAGTGTCATGATTAATATTGCCTGTCAACAGTGTGACAGAGGGTTTGGGGGGGGCAGAAGGCTTGTCGCAGTGTAACAGAGTATTGTGCTGTTCCTTGCACTCTGCACACCGAAAATAGTACCTTCATTTTCCTTTATGCGCACCTAAACAAATAGTGCATAATTTATTTTTAGCTGAAAATGCCACTCGTTCTTGCGCTGACAGATTTTTAAATGTACTGCAAGTAAATAATTTGTGATCGCACTTACAGTATTGACATACTTCAGCGGTGGCTGCCATCACTGCTGCTGATGGTTTGGTCGAGTCTGGAAATTGGCCGTGAGTATCCTGCATGATGTTCTCCAGTGCCAGTGCCCTCTTCTCTATGTATGCAAGGAACTGCTCGATGTTGGGTTTCACTTCATACTCCCTGTCAAGCTGATAGGCTCGAGCCGTATAGGAGTCAAGCTTTCGGGATAAAATACACAATATCATCCAGCATCCCAGTATGACACATATTCACTTAGTTGATGTAATGCAGCTAAGTGCTGCCTAACCAAGGACACAAAGCTTCTCAAACTAGAAGCAGTTGACTTTACAATACGTTTCATGTCTAACAGTGAGTATATGTGTTCATTTACAATTTTGTATTTATTATAGAACTTATTTTCTAAAAGCCCAATGGCCTTTCATAACTTTCCTTACAAAATGGTAAATTTTTTTTAAGATCAAATGGTTCATCTTTCAGAAAGGATCGAAGGTAATACAATTTCTGCAGAGGATCCAAGCTTGTGTCACTATCAATCATTGAATCAAACATTCTTTTGAACGGAATGTATTCAGTGAATTTCCCATCGAAGGTTTTTATTTGTATAGGTGGCAACTTTATTTTTTCGAGCGAAGTGGCGGATGTGTTGGAATCAGAATCCAGCGTTTTTGTTTCTAAAAATGAATTTAGTTGTTCGTTAATGGAGGAGAGAATATGACAGTACTTCTCCTCGACCTCACCAGCATCCTCATTCCGGGAAGAAGAGCGGCAAAAATATCTTTATTTAATTGATCGTATTCTGTGAAAATCTGAATAACAAGATCTTTTTTTATTTTCAATGTTTCAACGCTCCAATTTCCCATGTTATCTAAAGATAAAAACAATCTAGTTAGCGAGGCCTTCGCGTAACCACGCTTAGCATTCAAAGATTTTAAATCTGCTTCAGTCATTTTGCTCGCAAAAATGTAATTTGATAATAAACTAAACATAAATCTTACCAATAACCTATCGAACATTACTTAGAAATATAAATAACACTTACAGTCATTTTAAAAGGTAATCCGTAACCACAGAAAAACACTAAATAGAACACTTTCTTGATGTTTTAATAAACTTTAACTTCACTGATGAAACAAACACAACAGAAAAACTGATAAGATTCAAAAAATTCGAACCGCTTGGCTTGGCTTGGGTAACTTAGGTCGTACATACCAAAATTGTCGACACTCGAACAACGAAAATAAACTGTGACCAATATGGCGGTGGCAGGAGATGGTCAACCACAGAGAAGTGACGTCACAGCGTAGACCAATGAGGGCTCGGAGATTCGGGGCGGCGCGTTGTGATTAGTGAGATGAAAACAAACTCGCCCGTTCAGCACAAGCTGCCCGCCGATGCCTCTTGCTGCTTCCTGATGTAGAACCGACGCGGTAAAATACAAAATTTTCTTGTCCAAATTTTCCTTACTTTCTTCAGGCCGCTCGTTGTTTCGAAGGACCATATGATAGCGTGTGAGCTGATGAACTGTTGTTATTGCTGGTGCAGCCAAACGAAACACAAGATGAACTTGAACACTTATATTAATTAAAATAAAACTTTACAAATTGCCGCTTCAGCGGTCGTTCAGGAAGAGAGCCATCTGATATAAAAAAACAAAAGACTATAAAAATGTTGGGGTTGCCAACAAAAATGAAAAATCTTACAGGTCTCTGGGTCGTGTGGGATAATTTATAAAGGTCTTGCACGTTAAGATAATTTATTCATAAATTTAATTTTATATTTTTTCTTCTAAATTATTATTAAGGAACATTGTTCAGTAATGCTGAAACTCGACTGGGATTAAAATTGTCATTGCAATAAATATATTTGAAGTTTGAAAACACCACAATGTTTCACAATCATTCATTGACAACAAGAAGTTCAACAACTTGAAAGAAACCTGCAAAATTATCAACTGATTTCTCACTAACACTGTAGCACTTATACTGTGGTCGGAACACTTCGATAACGCGTTTTGGAATACACGTTCCGCCACCTAGCGTTTTGTAGTAGCCATTGAGTAGTATGTCATTAGAGGGTTAATTTTTGTGCAGTTTTGGTTACACTACGGATTGTTATGAACGCAATACTTACTATCACCTTTATATTCGTAATGTTATGTGTTACTGGAAAAGGCAGACTTGAAATGTGGTCAATATCACTAAACATTTGAATTTTTATTTGCATAAGTACTAAAGCGAGAGGGGTAGCCGGGAGGACAATGAGGGTCAAGATTCACTTTGAAATATTTATTAAATCGAAAACACTGTTCTGGATTGAAGCTACGAGAAGACTGTGTCAAAATATCAGCATAGACCATGAATAGGAAGCCAATTCCTTTTAATTACAAAATAGCTATCAAAAGGCTTTTCAAGTAGACGGATAACGCGCGCGGTATACAACCTCGCTACATCCCTCCCGGTTGGGGTAAATTTTCTCGTGAAGCGAGAAAATTTCAGAAGTCTCGCAGCTTCGCCCTAACCTACCTGCGGGCGGGCCACGACAACACACCTCAGTGGGACCGAGCAAGTCTTTTCCTCAAGACCGGCTTGAAGGATCCTTTTAAAAAAAAGATATACCTAAAATTCAAACTGATGATTCCATCCTTCTAACCCTCGCTCCCAAAACGCCAGCAAAAGAAAGCGACAATCTGTTAACTTTAACTTTAACCCGAACAAACATTTAAATTAAATTTTGAAAAAAGTAAAATCTAATTCTTATTAGCCAAATAGACATAATATCAATATAAAAGAATTTAGTTCTAAGTGATTCTGAGTGATCGTGAACGGAGAGCCTCCCCCCTCGTCGTTTATGTCCTACGCGGACACCTCAGGCCCTATGGGTTTAAATGAGTTTGCTGACTAAGAGCGAGAACGACTCCGTATCACGATCATGTCCTGCGCTAGGTAACAATCACATACAAAACGGTAGATATTAATAGTTTAACTATAAAATTATTCGGAATTAATCATCTTAATAAGGTTCGTTTTTGGTCTTCCATGGTCTCTCATCTCCGGATAGTGATTACATGAAACACAAAATTAAATTAAACAAACTAATCCTCTAACCTAACTAATCCAATAAGCCCTATATAAAATATTGGTACCTAACTAATCCAGGATACTTTGAGTACCAATACTTATTTACAAAAAGAATCCATAAGGTTAATTCCATATTATATCTAATAAAATAAGAATATATTAGTATCTAATAAAAACTAGAAGAGAGAATAAAAGTTCCTGAATTATTTAAAAACTAAAATCACCATATTAGAGCGGGACCCATTTGTAAAAAAAGTCTTCAAATAACAATTTTCGTGGGACTCACCTCCGCCATACGAACTATTGGTATCTACTTATATGGCATGTTTTCCTGAACACAAAAAGTGCGGTAGTCACTTTCTAAGGGTATGGAGGGGGTAGCTATGACGTATCAAATATGGCGGCCGGTCCTAATTTATTTACGCTATATTTAGATAACTACTGGGTAGATTTACTTAAATAGGGTCTCAAATGAAAGATAATTTATACATTGTTTTATTTCAAAGATACATTAGTGTAAAACTAGTAACAAAATAAATATTTTCAAAAAACGACATTTTGTAAAATTAAACTTTTTTTTACTGTGTGAAAAGAACAAAAACCATTATGGTTATGGTGATTTAGCTTATTATAAAAAATAGCTACACTTATCAGCATTCTAATGAACCTATAAACGTTTAAATCGAGCTGTAAACAACGGAAATGCAGCCGTCTAAGTGAGCGTGGGTAGCGCCGAACTGACTACGGTACTTGGATTTTTGTACGAATAATTTTGAAAATAACGTGATAAAACGAGTAGAATCACAGCAAAATGAAAAAGTATTATGAACAGGCATATTTTTTTTTAACAGACATCATTTTTTTTGTCAAAAAATTATCTTCATTATTTTTACGAACTATTTTCAAAAATTCTCGCAACAAAAATAACTCTTCGTATCATATCGAAATAAAACTCTTCATACTTGCACGTACTTGTATTATTTTTCAAAACAAAGGACTCAATGGTACTGGTCTGTACTGATGGACATGAGAGTGTAAACGTACGTACTCGAGGTAGAGGCAGGTCGATGACGTGCGAGAGTGTACAGCCGCCGTTATATTTTTTACATCGACAACACTGAGATGCATTCCGAGGAATCCCTGCACCGTGCTGCGCCGTGAACTTTGGCACTTGTCGCTTCATTCATTTGAAATCATTTGGTCAGGCCCATGACACTGTTAGTACTAATAGCTGCAAAATGGCGCTGCTATCGCCTTTAATTCGCCATCTTGTGACGTCATGCCGTATGTCTAGCACGTGGTTGGTTAACGTTTTACCAATCGCAAGCCAAGAACTGTGCCTATGTTTGGAAAAATGTGTCACGAAACCATGGATCTAATACATCAGGATAGAAATCTTCGAGCTCAAACGCGGGCCGAGGAAGAGATAGAGCAACGAGGCAGAACGTCTCATTCTAGTAGGGTGACAATGCGATTACTCGTATTATATTTTTTTTGGGAGGGCAAAGTATACGTAACAGACAAATACAGGCTTCCATTTAAGGATAGAAGTTTTTCTGTGATTTTATTTTTATATAACAAACCATCAGCAACATTTAGGTTACTACATTTTTGTTATGAAACACCAAATTGTATGATAATATACAAGGAGGACACAGAGTAGTGGACATCGGGAATGTGAAGTTAGGTTGCGATAAAATAAAACAAAAACTCACCTTTCGTCTCATCTTATAATCAAATCATTAAAACATGCTTTTAACTTAATTTCAAAACTTTTCCCATGAAAACATTTTCCCCAAGCAATCCAAATTGGATTTTTGTAAAATTGGAGTTTTTTGCTTAGAATTTGTTTTTTCCTATTTTATCTAACGGACCTTAGGGAGAGCCCGTTTAGTTCCATAGGGAAACCAGTATCTATATGTTAATTTTGATCTTATGTTAATTTTATTAGAAATTATTAAATAATAAATTTTGTCAATTCCCCCTTTCACAGAATAGAATAGAATAGAAAAAATCTTTATTTTAAAGGACATACAGGATGCCACTTAAAACAAGTCAAGATTACATGAAATACATACAAACAAACATTAAAGGATTTAATACATACATACGCATTCGTTATATTGACCCTACTTACTCTACGCCTATTCGCAAAGGTGCAGTCTTCCCCAGAGAAAAACAGGCAAGAAACTCTGAGGGTGCTCTTTTTAAATCGAATTAAAAAAATTCTTATTTTCTAATTTTAACTAATTCTGAAATAACTCTAGAGCTGAGCAGTCATTCCCATGGCTCCATGTCAGTTAGGTCATCAGAAATTTTGTAATAGCCCTTTTTGTAAAGTTTTTGTTTAGTTACTGTCTTAAATTTCTCTAAAGGTAAACTTTGAATACCGTGACGCAACTTTGAAATTTCACTCTCAACGCGCCCAAAGAAGTTTTATTTCAAAAACTCAAAGTTTGAAAAGGATGATGATGCTAACTGTACTTGGACGGGGGCGGTTTGGAATGAGAGTGGAATAAATACTTTTAATTTAAATTATCTGCGCAGTTTTTGAGGTGGATGAACGCACTGACCACTCAAGGGTATTAGGCCAGTCACTGCACAGCAACTAATTTATTGACAAAAAATGCGGAGCTAGATCCACCTAGGAGCTAAGAAGATTCTATTAATTTTTTGCTATCATTATCATTAGATTCTTATTGAACTCATTATAATTTCCAATCTGTAATAAGTGTATCAAATTTTTAGCGCGGCGATTTAGCCTTGACCTCGGTTGACTCATTGTTAGACGCTGTCTAGTCTGCCGGTTTTGGGGAGTGCCCGCTATAATTTTTGTGCGTGTTTGTTACTATGGAATGTAATAAAATGACGTGTCCATTTTCATTCAATTTGGGAATTAGTATTCGACTTTGCGCTGTCCTTGGTTAGCTTTAATTTAAAAGCGGGTTCACATATTGATTAGATTTAGTCGATTGTTTGGGCCAAAAATGTCTGGTCATTAAGTGACAAATTACGTGAAGCTAAAAGAAACAATCGCTGTTCCCGAAGAATGGCCTGTCCGTGGCTTACAAAAATTCCTATTCCCATTGATTGAGGAAGTAATTAAGGAATCTAATGCAGGAAAATCAGTTGTTTTACAAATTTTGAATCAGCCGGCGATGTTGGTACAGCGCTAAAACAGATATGGAATCCAATATTTCTTTGACAAAGTATTTACAGAGTGAGTGTTATTTATTTAATCGAATCCGCTAAATTTATCAGAACACTTTTGCTGTTCCAGAGAATTAATAGATTCGTATGTCATAGATGTAATTTTTGATACCAATGACAGAAATATACATACAATGGAACAAACAATAGAAGACTAGACTGTAAAAATGTGTCAAAGCGAATATAGAACGGCCTATTATTTAATACCTATTGCGCAATGTTAAGTAGAGCGCTGATTTACCGATAACAGCTGATAATATGTTCAAGGGTAACTATATTTTAGTTTTGTTTGTACTGTGCCGGTAAAATCGATACAAAATGTAGATCAACTGAAGAAATTATTTTAAAGGTTTGTTTTCTAGCTCCTTTAACATTAAAGTAATTGTTCATTATTAGTTTGTAAAAAGGATTTGATTTCTATTTTAGGACCAACATTGACTAAATGTTTCTTTTGGCTGTTGTGGGTATTCCTCCTTTGGTTTTCTTGATTCTTTTGATCGAGACCTACTAGAATCTATGGTATAGTTTACATTAATGTGAAGAGAATAAAGTGTTGACCCTAACTGTTGTTTCGCTTAGAAGAAAGAAACTAGAGAGTCTTAATGAACCATTTCTTGTTTCAAGAAGTTAACAAAGATCTAACACCTCACATTTAATTATATTGCAGTTGTCAACTAGATTTGAATAGAACGAACTGAGCTCGTCAAATTCTTTTGTAAGAAATGATCTTTATGTTCGAAGAACAAATGTTTATAATGAGGTTATCAATGTAGGTCAAAACCCAAAATTCGATTGTTGTGTTTTATTAATATTGTTTTAGATTAACCAGCTTTTCTTTCCCAAACAATCTTCCAATCATAATTTTCACTTTCAATTTTAAACCCAAGAACACCTTGATAGGTTTACCCTACTGTTAAGTTTATGTTTTAAATTTTATTGTGTAATTTTCGTGTTATCCCCTTTGGGCCCAGTGTCGAATTTTTGTATTAATTTATTTTGATTAAACTCTGTTTTTATTACTAAACGGTTTTTAAACGGTTTTTAAACGGTTTTATTTAGCTCACCCCGTTTGTTTTATTTATTATTCTTGGGTCAAATTAAGTAATTCAAATTTCACCCTTTTCCTGTCAACCGATTAATCTGAAATTTTGTATACACTTTGGATTTTAGTGACAATACAATTATGTTTATTCATTATCATTATAAATTCAAGATGGCCGCCGCTACAAAATGGCGGATAATTTATGTTTTATTAATCCCATCAATATGGGTATCAAATGAAAGGGCTCAACAAGCAAAATACAAACTATAAAAAATTGAAATCCAAGATGGCGGCCGCTACAAAATGGCGGATAACGTAGGTTTTATCAATCCCATCAATATGGGTATCAAATGAAAGGGCTCAACAAGCATTATTCATTATCATTATAAATTCAAGATGGCCGCCGCTACAAAATGGCGGATAATTTATGTTTTATTAATCCCATCAATATGGGTATCAAATGAAAGGGCTCAACAAGCAGAATACAATATACTATAAAAAATTGAAATCCAAAATGGCGGCCGCTACAAAATGGCGGATAACGAATACAATATACTATAAAAAATTGAAATACAAGATGGCCGCCGCTACCAAATGTATGTTTTTAATAAAAACTAAAAACTAGAAAATAAAAATAGGTAAAAAAACTTTTTAAGTTAAACGGTTTTATGTTAAACATACATTGCAATGTTTAAGATAAATGTACTAAAAACCAAAAAATAATAAAATAGATACAGTCGTGGGAATTATAAACATGCATAGACTAGACTAAAATAAAACCGTGGGGCACGTCAATTGTCTACAAATTATCGACTTAATGTGCCCCACGGTTTTATTTTAGTCTAGTCTATGCATATGTTTATAATTCCCACGACTGTATCTATTTTATTATTTTTTGGTTTTTAGTACATTTATCTTAAACATTGCAATGTATGTTTAACATAAAACCGTTTAACTTAAAAAGTTTTTTTACCTATTTTTTTGCTATAATTACATCTTCCCAGATTTAAATCTCGTCTTCTTTATTCAATTTGTGTTTCGGCGATTACCACCCGTACATTGATCGCTGAAGATCTGGCGCCCGCGATTAAAAAACCCTGGATTTGAGGTAAGTAATTATCCATTTACTATTCCGTGGCATTGATTTTTTTTTCTTGCTTATACGGTGGGCACGTTCCGTGCCATCTATCGCTTTCATAATTATATCATTTTTGTTTCAGATAATCTATCAACCACTGAAGCTCTGTCTACCCCATTAGTAATATTAGATGTGTGTGCATGGATTGACAGACAACAATGATTTGACGTTTACTCGTTAACCCCACGAAGTACAACCACGAAGGACCCCTACGACGTACTGGTGTGACTTCGTGCCATATTTTAATTGTTTTTTTTGTCATGTGTTATTTAATGTAAAAAGAATTTTACTTAGTATAAAACTCGTTCTTATTCATTAAAATAAAGAAATATTTAACCCTTTCCCCTTTCCCGTAGTTAGTTGCTTAACGCAGTAAAAAACGGGTTTAACAGTTTTTTCCCACGTATTTAAGATATTTTTTTTTACTTTCGATTTTCACCCTATTTCCCCTATTAGGTTTTTTTCCCCCTAATTAGGTATTTTTTTCTTAGGGAATTTTCAGATATTACGACTTGTATTAACGATCTGTTCACTTAATGGTATCTTTTTTTTTGCTTTATTTTTAACAACCGACTTCACTTTGTCTAAAAATGTCGCTGAATCAGGACACAGTTATTGATGTTAAACCGAAAGAGGTCGCTTACGAGCAAGATATTGGAGAGACGCCTTATCGCGCTGGTCCTATTTTGCAGAAAATGAACAACCAGTCTGTTTGAGCTCATGAAGCTACGCGACTCAAACAGCTTTTCGCCCGCGACGTTAATTTGTCAAAATGGAATATTTGCTTTGATGGTCAAACTTGCGTGAAGGATTTCTTTCAGCTCACCGAAGAACGGATGTTCGCTTCTCACATTCCATCCTTGTATATTGTGCGTCGGTTTTGTCCACAAACAGGATAGATAACATTGACGCCTTGTTAGATGTAGTCTCAAACTTTGAGAGTTATGAGCCGCCTCAGCAAGCTTCGGATAACGCTCAGTCTCGTAAAGTTGTTGCGCCGATAGTTGATTCGACACGTTTTATTTGTATTAAGTGCAATCAATCAGGCCACGATTTCCGGGCGTGTCCTTCTATTCTTGGGGTTATTTATTTCATTTGTAGGTGTCTCGGTTTTACTACCAAGAACTGCCCCACGTGTAATGCCCGCGTCGCCGCGCAAACTTCTACTTCAAAAAACTAGTTAGTTCCCGGGGTTTTCGTCATCATTCGATTTCTCCGGTTATTTTTTCAGATTTTATTGATAACTAGCTGATGCCCGCAACTTCGTCTGCGTGTTGTATGTATTTTTATAGACCGAGTTTGTTCACTGACACAACTACAGATACATGAATTGCCGTTTTTTATTAAAGAAATTACTTATTTCGTTCATATTTCGTTTATTGATAACTAAGGAACAGCAATTTCTAAAAATATTTTTCACTTGAAAACTTGGCTAACTATGTCATATTAGGTTGATACTTAATACATTACTTTGGATCTGAAAACAAAGCTCAAACATAGTTGTTTCCTCTATCGCTTATATTTTCTATATATACCATTGTTATACTTGCTGATTTTGATAGATTAAGGTCCGTATTACAGAACGCGACTCCGACTCTGATCTATACTTAAGTAGCAGTCGTTTTTTTGATAGTGAGAGAGATAGACAATCAACACTTAACTCTACACTTGAGTCTTCTTTAGTGGTGCCTCTAAAACTTCTTTAAAAAGTTTTATGTTGTCTTAACAATCTCACAAAAAGTAGTCAATATTGTATTTCGCGTTTCTATGAAAAACGTAAAGATTTTGTATAGAAAATCAATTTTGATATAATAAAAATATGTGGAGTCAAAAAATTTACGAAAATTGTATGTTGAAAGACCTATTACTTAGGTAAGTACAATAAATGACACACGAATTCAAGATCACACCTTTAAAGACCATATCCATAGTGGTTTTAATAAAACAAATGTCAATTGTCAGTTTCTATTGAGTTACCCGCCTTTAAAAATAAGAAATGCATTGAAAACACCGGCTGTACGGCCATAGATTACTTTGCTTTAAAATAAAAATAAGCCGTTTTATTGTTTTCAAAAAGTGACATCCTGAAGAAAGAATAATGTCATTTAGTTTCTCCGACAGGGCCGAATTGTCTAAATTTTGCTATGTACGGACGGCCCCAACTCAGGTTACCACACGCGTGCACTCTGTGCTGTTGTGATAAGAGTGGTTTTACAATGAAAATGAAGTAACCAGATGCGCTGGCCTCTGTACCAAGAATGCAATGTATTTGGTTGGCAGCTGGCACATCCCAAATTTTTTTGTTCAGTGCCAGTTCAGCACAGTTTTTTTTTATATTTGTGGGTCAGTTCTTCCGTCGGAAGAAATTACTATAATTGTAATTTCTTCCGACTCACTTATTGTAACGCCACCTGAAGGGAAAGTACTTTTAATATTGTAGATAGAAAATTGTACTCAAAGAAAACGTTCTTTTATTTTTGAAAAGAAAGAAAACTGCATTCAAGGATTTTCGAAAATTTGTTTACCACACCCGGGAATCGAACCGACTAAAATCTGTAAAAATTACACCCTGTACTTTTAATGCATCGATCGTTAAAGTCAATTATAAAAATGAAATTTCTCTGAAAAACTTAGTAAATTAAACGAAAGGAAAACTATGAAATCTTAAATTAAACCATTGAATTTAGCATGTTGGTATTGACTCATTGAATTTATAAGTCCGGAATTCACAGATTTAATGGATTTTCTTTCATTTAATTTACCAAGTTTGTTAGAAAGATTTCATCCTTATAATTGACCCTAACGATCGACGCAATAAAAGTACAGGGTATTCTTACAGATTTTAGTCGGTTCGATTCCCGGTTGTGGCAAGCGAATTTTCGAAAATCCTTGAATGCAGTTTTCTTTCTTTTCAAAAATAAAGGAATGTTTTCTTTGAATATAATTTTCTATCTACAGTATTAAGAGTACTTTCCTTTCAGGTGGCATTACAAAATTCTACCCTGTGTACAGTAGAACATACCTCCTCTTTTTTGGAAGTCGGTTAAAAAGTAATTCAAGTGATACAGTGTATCCGCTCCGTTTAGTTTCGACAAAGATTCAGCGGCAGTGCTTCTCGCCGCCATAGTTCTTCGTAAACAAAACACTATTGGCTTGCGGAGAATGAGAGGAGTGAAGAAATAAATTGAAGACATAGCTAAGAAATACATATATTGAAGACCTGGCTGTATGGACACAGATTCCTTTGCCTTTCTCGAAAGAGATAAATTTAAAAAACAACATGTCCATGCTTTTAGCCCATGTATGTCAAAAATACGTTGATCTCTATGGTATGAGTAAAATGTACTGAAAAACACCTAGCTTTAAATTTTTTCAGGGGTTTTTGTTGTTGGTTTTATATTTACTGGCTAAATTTCGAGATTTTATGTAGCCTAAATGTTGACCGGGGATATAAGGTACCACCATGCAAAATTTCAATTAAATCGGTCCAACAGTTTCGGAGATTAGCCCGTGCAAACAGACAAACAGACAAACAGATAAACAGACAAACAGACAAACAGAGAAACAAAAAAATTTAAAAAAATCGGGATTTGTTTTATTTCTCTTCTTACATCCCCCTGACTCGGTTTTTAGCATTTTTTTTCTATGTACAGAAATTCGACCTCTACAGTTTTATTATATGTATAGATAGATAGGCCATTTGTTGAAGTGTTTATATTTAATAGAGCTTTATACGCATTACTCGACACAGGTGCTCAAGCGTCTCTGATTCACACTTCGTTGCTTGCTTCGCTGAATGTTGCGTACCAACCTGATCCCGGCCATAGTGTCGTATCTGCGGACAATTCTCCGATGTCTATGATTGGTTCCGTTTCCTTACCCGTTCGTTTTAATAATATTACACGTCAACACCGTTTTCTTGTTACATCACGTGTTACTACGCAAATGATTTTGGGTATTGAATTCTGGAATAACTTTGGCCTAACGTCTGTCCTTTGCAGAGCCTTTAATTCCGGAATTTCTGGGAAGATGTTCTTGCAGGACCCAGTTCAAAAGTTGGATCAAGGTGTTATTGGAGAAAATAAGTTTCTCCAGTTTCGTTCTTCCTTATCTGCTGATCAAGAAGCATGATTACAACAAGTAATCAAAGTCTTGGATGAGATTTCTTCAGAAAAAAACCGGCAAAGAGCGTGTCGGGACACGCGCATTGTAGGGTTCCGTAGCAGCATGGTTTAAATATGCAGCTGGATTCTTAATTCTACGAGCATATGGACCGTTAAATCGCTAATAATATCTTATAAAAACGAGGTCACAAAGAAAGAAGGTAACTAAAGGAGAAATATAGATACCAGCGCCACAAGGAAAATGAAAAAAAAAATCTGTTTAATAACCACCTCGCGTGGATGCAAATGGTTGTATAAAAATTGTTTACATTACGTATTCATTTAAAACGGGTGTACTATCGTTACGGTCATAGTTAGAGATGAAAGAGACTGTCTTTTAAGGCTTATTAAAAATACTCGCCTCCATTTTACAGGACTTGACTCTAAAATTAAGACTGAAAGTTCGAGTTTTTATTAATAAAACTTAGTAGTTTATTAAGAGATTAAAAACTGAAACGACTCGAGTTATTTTCAAAATACTAAAAGACTTAAACGACTCAAGCTCTTTTATGTAAAAGGGATCGCACCGCAGTTTGTGTGTGATATTCGATATTTCTTTTGTAACCTATCAACCAAAAGGAATAATTCATGCCTAAACCACTAAATACATTTTGATAACATTTGACAAGGAGATAAAATTAGATATTTACATTCTATCAACACATACCTTACGACTGTCGACTTCCCAGATAATGAGTCGCCAGTCTTTTAAGTCCTTTAAGCTGTTTAAATAACAGCTCAGTTTTTTACGTTAAAAGACTTCAACTAAAAAACTAGTCTTATGACTAAAGGTTGGGAACTAAAAGACTGAGTCAGTCGTGCGGCGTCAAAAATATGGTAAGTCTTTATTAACTAGTCATATTCGATGTTAAAATGTCCAAATACTATAGTATAAAAAACAAATGTATTAAAGAGTTTGTAGTTTCAGAAATAACTTTAGTTTTGGTCTAAATACAACCCAATGAATTTTTTTTTTTTGTTTTTGTTTTTTTTTGCGACAATATTATTAGAAATAATATAGACCTGCTGATAAAATAATTTTGATATCATTTTCGTAATTAACCCCACCAAAAACCTATTTAACGACACCTAAAATGTCAATATGTTACAGTTTGGCTTTCGACCTCGCCTCACTTTTAGTATTGAACCTTGTAAACATATTCTTATTAATTCCAAAAACGTTTGGCACTTGGTCAACTATCACTCGCAAACTTGAAAGGCCAACTTATGTGTGATAGTTTTTCTTTTAATTTCGTTGTATATTCTACCAACGAGAATTTTTTCACATTTTTAGAAACAACCGTTTAGCTGGTAGAAGGGGGGATACTTGCTTTAAACAAAAAATTTCACTTTAAAAATTATTTTATTGTAAACGTTCTTAGTAAACCCCTTCTATCTTTTAAAAAGATATCCTATGACATTCCACTCGATGATATTGCCGAGAAAAAAAAATCGACCGCCCTTTCTCGTGTATGGGAAAAACCCGAAAAAAAATTATTTCTACAGTTCTGTCGGCGGGATTTATATGTTTAATCGCGCCAAATTTCAGCTCTGTAGTACCAAGGGTTTCTTTGGAAACCCGCGGACAGACGAATAGACGGACATGGCGAAACTATCAGGGTTCGTAGATTACTACGGAACCCTAAAAACAATCATCTGTTTAAGAACCACCTCGCGTGATATAAGATGGGTTTACTCTTGACCTCAATCTTGACCAAGGTCATAGATGAGGTCGACGATAGAGCGAGTTAACCCAGAAAATGCCTATAAGGCACTGGTACTCCTATGCGCCGACAGATTACAGCAAGCTGTTTGGCGTCGGATTTCGGTAGGAGGGTGGGCGCGAACCAGACGGCCCTTCACAGAGCCTACTACATCGCATGAGACCATAGGACGACACCTCAGATTCAGAACAAATTGAGGTGTCGTTGCCTGGGGTGGATAAATGGGAGGCAGGTCTCATTTGTGTTTCCTTAGTCGCCTCTTACGACACCCACGGAAAGAAATAGGGTGGTGTTATTCTCAACCGATCACCAAACGGCGATGTTAAAATCTCCAAATACTAGTATCAAAAACAATTGTATTAAAGAGTTTGTAGTTTCAGAAATAACTTTGGTTTTGGGCTAAATACAACAGAATGGAAGTATCTGATGTGCGAGCGAAGCGAGCGCGAATTTTTTTTTTACTTTTAATTTTATTACATTTTTTTTAATTTTTTTTAGTAAAAGCAGTATTGTTAGGAATAATATCGAGCTGCTGTTAAAGAGCAGGTCGCGTGGCGATTGTGTATGATTTTGATGTCATTTTCGTAATTAACACCCCCAAAAACCTATAACGACACATGAAATGTCAATATGTTACAGCTTGGCTTTCGACCTTGCCTCACTTTTAGCGTGAAACTTTGTATAGCAGTTGTTTTGGACTAGGCTACACTTCGTCAAAATTAATTTCTCGCAAACGGACTGCTGAATCGAAAAACGTTCGTAGCAAACCCCTTCTATCTTTTAAAAAACTATCCTATGACATCCCACTCGATGATATCGGCGAGAAAATGATGAAATCTCATGACCGCAACCTATTTACTTATTTAATTGTCTTTGTACATGACGTGGCTTTTACTATGACATTATATCTTCGATTGTCCATCAAACGCACAGTCCATATTATTTTCTATTTTCCCTATTTACTACTAAACATAATAGTTTTCATTAGGTTATGGGCCCAGACGCCCGTTAGGGGTAGGCAGATATCGTTTTAGTTTTCGCGGCTAGGCTTTTTTTTTTCAGCTTAATCATGTCTTCCAACTCGCATATGGCTCAAATTGACAAATTAAAAGGGCGAGAAAATTTTGCAACTTGGAGTTTTGCCGTGAAAACGTATCTAGAACATGAGGAGTTATGGTAATGCGTTCAGGATGACAGTGACGAGAAAAATAAGTTCTCGAAAAGCGAAGATACGAAAGCAAGGTCAAAAATTGTCTTGTTAGTGGATCCGATTAACTATATCCACATACAGGAGGCAAAAACAGCCAAAGAGGTATGGCAAAATTCGCGTAAGGCTTTTGATGACTCCGGCTTGACGAGGAAAGTTGGTTTACTACGTGAGTTGATCACTACAAACTTAGAAAGTTGTGGAAATGTAGAGAACTACGTAAGTAAAGTAATTACTTGTGCACACAAGCTCCGAAATATAGGATTTTTAGTCGATGATGAGTGGCTGGGCACGCTACTACTGGCAGGACTACCGGAATCTTATAAACCCATGATAATGGCCATGGAAAGCTCGGGTGTGACGATAAGTACAGATTTAGTAAAAACAAAAATTCTTCAGGATGTCAAAAATGATAATGATACTGCTGCTTTTTACTCCGATTACCGAAAAAGAAATAATAAACAAAGTAAGGCCCCTGGCAAGGGTCCACGCTGTTTCAAATGCAATCAATATGGGCATTTTGCTAAGAATTGTCCTACTGTTCAAGGCTCAAGTCGAAAAAAGGAAAAGTCTGATACTTCTACCTTTGTTACCGCCTTCCCTGTCTCCCCAGGTTTAGAGAATGGTTGCTGGTATATTGACTCTGGAGCTGCAATGCATATGACGAATAATAGAGAGTGGATCTACGATTACGGGCCTGCGCCTGTGTCGACTATAAAAGTGGCCGATAACAAAACTTTGTCTGTGAAGGGTTGTGGTAAAGTAAATATACAGATTTATGATTGCGATACTAAAAAGTTGATTGGAACCATACAGGTAAAGAACGTTTTATATGTTCCTGAGCTGGCAGTGAATCTGTTACACGAAATAATTGTGAGGTCAAATTTAATGAACATTGTTGCAAAATATTTTTGAATTCCACGTTGATCATGACTGGATCACCCGAAATAACCTGTATGTAGTTCATAATGAAACTTTTGCTTTGTTATCATCAGTTCATCTGTGGCATCAAAGAATGGGACACCTTAACTATCAGAGTCTTCAGAAACTTCATGAGTCTGCAGAAGGTGTCGATATGGAGACAAAACTGGAGAAAAATGTGACCTGCAATACATGTCTTCAGGGAAAACAGACTAGGCAGCCGTTTAAGAATACTGGTACGAGGGCTTACGGACTCCTAGAGGTAATACATTCAGACGTATGCGGCCCAATGGAGGAAAAGTCACTGGGTGATGCCAGGTATTACGTCACATTTATTGACGATTACTCCAGAAAAGTTTTCGTGTATTTTATGCACTCGAAATCTCAAGTTTTTGAGAAGTTTAAAGAATTTAAGAAATTAGTAGAGAATCAGTTGGGTGCTAAAATAAAAGTCATTCGGTCCGATAACGGAAAAGAATATGCAAATGAAGCATTTGATAAATTTTGTGTGGAATCAGGCATCAAAAGGCAATTCACTGTTCCATATAGCCCCGAACAGAACGGCATGAGTGAGCGCATGAACCGAACTTTGACAGAGCGTGCAAAGTGCATGTTGATAGATTCTGGGTTAGCAAAGAAATTTTGGGCGGAGGCAGTTGCTACTGCTGCCTACGTGATAAACCGTTCTCCGACTAAATCTATCGGCTATAAAACTCCAGAAGAGATATGGATGGGTCGAAAACCCGATTTAAAAAACTTGAGAGTTTTCGGTTGCCGTGCTATGATGCATATTCCAAAAGAGAAGAGATTAAAGTGGGATAGAAAAGCAAAAGAGGTTATTTTCGTCGGATATTGCCCTGATTCAAAAGGCTATAGACTGTTTGACGAAGAAGAAGGAAAAATTGCCCGAAGTAGAAATGTGATTTTTATAGAAGATAGTGTGAAGAAGAATTTCACGAAAGTGAAAGTATTTCCACAATGAAAGAGAGTAGTTTGTTGGAGACTAGTGATGATGACAAAGATAGTACTTACCATCCAGATTGTACAAGTACACCAAAACCTTCAGTTCCTCCCGTTGTCCGAAACTTAAGACCTAGAAATAAAGATGGTAAAGTTGTGTCTACTTACCTGTGTCAAGACGAATCGGAAGCTGCGATATCTGATCCTGTAACTTTAAAGAAAGCGTTGGATAGTGATAATGCACACCTGTGGATAAAGGCGATGGATAGTGAATTAAATTCATTACTAGAGAACAACACCTAGACTCTCTCCGAACTTCCATCTGATAAAAAGCCGCTTGATTGTAAGTGGATTTTTAAGACTAAACGAGATGAGAAAGGAAACATAGTGAGATACAAAGCGCGTCTCGTTATAAAAGGCTACGAGCAAAAATATGGCGTTGACTATACAGAAGTCTTTGCTCCCGTTGTACGCCTTACTTCAATCAGATACTTACTGGGAACAGCAGCTAAGTATAGTTTGAAAATAGAACAACTTGATGCCGTGACAGCTTTCTTACAAGGAGATATAGACGTTGAACTGTACATGACACAGCCTCCGAAGTATGAGAACGGCACAAGTCGGGTTTGTAGACTAAATAAATCAATATATGGTTTAAAACAAGCAAGCCGAACCTGGAATAAAAAACTAGATGATTATTTGTTTAAAATTTGATTTACAAAGTCTTTGCTTGATCCATGTGTATATTATACGCCCTATCATGACGTACGCCGGCGTTGTCTTTGCACACGCGGCGCCTAGTCATATCCATCTCCTTCAGATAATCCAGAACAAGTTCATGCGCAAGGCTACGGGTTCCCCGTGGTTTGTGCGCAATGAGAACTTGCATATAGACTTAGGACTGCCGACCATCTCGCAGTACCTTAAGCAATCCTCCACCCGCTTCTTTGATTCTGCCCCGCACCACCCCAATCCCCTGGTGGTGGCTGCGGCCACTCAGACCCCGTCCCCAACAACCCCGGCAAACGCCGTCCGAGGAACGTCCTCAACGACCCGGACGATCCCATCACCCTCGCTATTCAGGCCGACCAACAACGCGCAGAGTCCCGTACACCACACAGACCAAGATACCGTCCTCGCCGGCGAGGACCTTCGTCGCGTATACCTCCTCACCTCCGCCCCGATTCGCGGTACCGGTACGTACCCGGCCGCTTCTCTCCACAAACGTATGTCCGACGGTTCCCTCGCAGTAACGCCCTAAGCCGAGGTTCGAGCCCCACAGGGGGCACCCTTAGGCCTGTTACTTAAAATTTTGGGTTGAGAGCCATCTGCGCTCACCACTTGCTCGGTGAAGCTGTCAAGGCCATCAGCGGCCAACAGCATAGTCATTCAAAAAAAAAAAAAAAAAAAAAAGTGTATATTATGCACATAACACACATCAGATTATTATGTTTATAACGGTTTATGTTGATGATATTTTATTATTTATCAACGTTTTTCTGAAGAAATGAAGACGAAAATGATGAATTATTTTAAAATTAGAGAACTGGGAATAGCAAGCTACTATATTGGTCTTCGTATAACGTACGATGCTGAAGGAATCTCTATTGATCAGACAAAATACATTGAAAGCACATTGGAACGTTTTAAAATGGAAAGCTGTAACCCTGTGGGGACTCCAATGGAACGTGAGTCCAAATTAAGCAGTTCTTCAGAAAATGTTATTATTAATATTCCTTATCAGGAGGCGATGGGTTGTTTACTATATATTTCTCAGGGGACCCGTCCTGACATATGTTACACGGTAAACTCATTGAGTCGTTTTAACAAGGCACCGACATCAGAGCACTGGAGCGCTGTAAAAAGATCTAAACAATCTGTACTTACAGGGTACTAAAAATTTAAAACTACTGTACAAGCGACAAACTACTAGAGAAGAAATAATCGGATTTTGCGATTCTGATTGGGCATCCTGTATTGAAGAGAGAAGATCTTGTACTGGATATGTTTTTATGCTTCAGGATGCAGCAGTTTCATGGAACTCTAAAAGGCAACAGACTATTGCCTTATCAACGACTGAAGCTGAGTATATGGCGATTTCGGCTGCTACTCAAGAAGCACTGTGGTTGAGACAGTTACATTGCAAGCTGTGGCCTGCTGCTAAAGCCACCCCTGTTGCTTTGTTTTGTGATAATCAAAGTGCAATTAAACTTACAGGTAACTCTGCTTATCACGCTAGAAGCAAGCATATTGATGTACGTCACCACTACATTCGAGAGAAGATTGGGTCTGGGGACATAGACATAAAGTACATCCCTACTGAGTCGATGGTTGCAGACTGTCTTACAAAAGCTCTGCCTAAGCCGAAGCACTTTCAGTTCCTGGATGCTATGGGGTTGCGTCCAAGGGAGGATGATGAAATCTCATGACCGCAACCTATTTACTTTGTTCATGACGTGGCTTTTACTATGACATTATATCTTCGATTGTCCATCAAACGCACAGTCCATATTATTTTCTATTTTCCCTATTTACTACTAAACATAATAGTTTTCATTAGAAAAAAAAAATACATTGCCCTTTCACATGTATGGGAAACACCCGAAAACTATATTTTTTACAAAATTTTATTTTTTCTATTTGTCGGCGCAATTAATATGTATGAACATGCCAAATTTTAGTTCTGTAATACCAAGGATCTAATATTATTAAATATATTCTGATTAATCCCAACAATGTTTGGCACTTGGTCTACCATTACACCCAAACTTGAAGGGCCAACTTATGTTTTATAGTTTTCCTTTTAAATTTGATGTATATTCTACCTCTGTGAATTTTTCCACATTTTTATAAACAACCGTATAGCTGGTAGAGGGGGGGGACACTTGTGTTTGACAAAAATTTTCACTTTAAAAATTTATGATTCGCAAACGGAGTGCTAAATCGAAAAACGTTCTTAGTAAACCCCTTCTATCTTTAAAAAAGCTATTCTATGACATCCCATTTGATGATATTGGCGAGAAAAAAAAATTCATCGCCCTTTCACGTCTATGGAAGACACCCGAAAAAAAATTTTTTTCTAAGGTTTTACTCTACAGTTCTGTCAGCGTGATTAATATGTATAACCATGCCAAATTTCAGCTCTGTAGTACCAAGGGTTTCTTAGAAAACCCGCGGACAGACGGACAGACGGACAGACGGACAGACGGACATGGCGAATCTATAAGGGTTCGTAGATTACTACGGAACCCAAAAAAGGGTGTCGGTAAGACTACCTGGCTTAGTCATAAAATAGTTACTACAGGATCTCTTATCAGGCAGCGTTATTACCACTTTCTCCCGCTAAGCTTAAGGTCCTGAATGAAGAAATCGATAAAATACTTAATGATGGGATTATACGTCCGTCGCGTTCTCCTTGGGCGAGTCCTGTTGTTATGATTACTAAGAAGGATGGTTCTATCCGTTTTTGTGTTGAAGTAGAAAGTTGAATAGCGTTACGATTCGTGACTCTTATCCTTTGCCTAGGATCCAGGATATTTTAGATAGCCTACGAGGTGCGAGATACATGACTACGCTTGATTTCCGCAGCGCATTTTGGTGATAAGGATAATCCCCCTTGCTGATAAGGATAGCTGTGAGAAAACCGCGTTTATCGTTCCACAGCGTGGTCTATTCGAGTTTGTTAGAATGCCCTTCGGTCTAACCAACGCTGCTTCTGAGATGCAGAGGCTTACGGACATGATAGTTAATTTTGAATTCACTGCTGATGGCAATAACTGTGTTTTTGGCTATGTTTACGACCGCGTCCTTGTCTCTCGCGATTTGAGAGTCATCTTGAGCTTATTCGTAAGGTGGCTGCGCGTCTTAAAGTAGCAGGTTTGACGGTTAATCTCAAGAAGTGCGAGTTTTGCAAGAGTCAGCTTAAGTATCTTGGGTATATCGTAAATGAAAATGGTCTTCAGACAGATCCTGCGAAACTAAATTCCATTCGTGAGTTTCCGGTGCCAGAGAATACAAAGTCTTTGCGTAGTTTCATTGGTCTTTGTTTTTATTGCCGTAGGTTTGTGAAAGATTTTTCCACGATAATTGCTCCTCTCACAGTCTTGATTGGTAAGAAAAAGGGAAATGATAAAATTGAATGGCCAGATTCTGCTCGAGCAACTTTTGAAAAATTAAAGAATGCGTTGGTTGATACTCCAGTTATGTCTTGCCCTGATTTCTGAAAGCCGTTTATTTTACAATGCGATGCATCCTCAGTTGGTTTAGGTTCTGTACTTTCTCAGGAGATAGATGGTGTAGAGCATCCAATTGCATATCATTCGCGTTTGTTTTCGAAGGTTGAGAGAAACTACAGCACACTAACATTCTTGAGAGGGATATTTTTTTATGCTATGGTGTTCCGCCTACGTTGTTATGTGATAATGCAACAGTTTTTCATAGTAACCAATTTCGTTCCTTTTTGGCTTCCTATGGTATTCCTTCACCTTATTATACCCCATATTATTCCCCGCAGGCAAATCCTGTGGAACGCTATAACCAGTCAGTGGTCACTTGTCTCAGTATTGGTATGTAGGTTAAGTTGTAAGTATTGTGAGGGTAGGTTTCAGTCTGCATTATACGGTTGTTACGATCGGACGTGTTTCACTTCATTTACCTAAATATATTACAGTGGCGCAGTCTTAACGCAATTAATTAAGCGAAATATGTCTCCCATAGGCAAATTGTCGGAGTTTCAGTTGAACAGTGGTTCGTGGCAAACATATATAGTCAGATTAGGGCAGTACTTCAAGGCCAACAATACCAAAGAGGATTTGTACGTGGCAGTGTTAATCGCGAGTGTGGGTGATGCAACATACGATTTGATGGTTGATTTGTGTTCTCCTAAGAAACCTGCGGAAGTGCCGTACTCGGAATTAATAAGCATTGTTAAGCAACACGTCGAACCAACTCCATCAATTCTCGCGGAGCGATATAAGTTTAGGAAACGAGTACAATCGACGACCGAATCTATCGCTCAGTTTGCAGCGGCGCTAAAGCACTTAGCCAGAACCTGCGATTTTAAACAAAATTTAGACGAAAATCTAAGGGATCAGTTTGTCTGTGGATTATATGACGAACATACGCGACAAAAATTATTCAGTGAAGGAAACCCGACTTATGCATCGGCGTATAAAATAGCGAGTATGTTGGAAACAGCGGCGATCGACGCAGCGGCGGTCGAACAATCTAGAAAGGGGGCGACGGAGGGGGCGGTGCATGCGCTGAGCACCGGGCGCAAGGTCAGCTTGCCGGCCGCGGCGCGCGCGCGGGCTGGCGGGCCCGGCGGCGCCGGCGGAAGCGGCGCGGCCACCAACTCCGGGCGCGATCAGCAGGCTCGTTCATCGTTACAGAAAAACAATTGTGATTGTTGTGGTAGTAATCGACATATGAAAAATAACTGTAGATTCAAAGATTATTCATGTAGAATCTGTTTGAAAGAAGGGCACTTGAAACGTGTATGTCCGAATAAACGTCGTGAAACCAAAGAAAAGCAAGTGCTCCGGTTGGACGTGGAGGAGGAGACGTTCGGTGGTGCCGGTGTATACAGCGAGGATGAGGACGGGTGCGGCGAGGGCCCGAGCGGCCTGTACATGGTGCAGCTGAGCGGCAGTGAGCCCGTCGTCGCGGAGGTCGAGGTGGAAGGACGACCTTTACGTATGCACGTCGACACCGGTTCACCGATTTCGTGTATAAGTGACGTAATGTACAATCAAATGTTCGCGAATTGTGCCCTGGACGTCCACGAAAAGTATAGTTTAAAAGGTTATGACGGAAACTGTATTAAGTGCTTAGGACATATTAAGGTTAGTGTTAAGTTCGGTGAATATAGGAAACCGCTTAAGTTATACGTAATTTATAAGGTTGGCGTTCCATTATTAGGACGAGAATGGCTGAAAGAGCTTAACATGGACGTTATTGTGGTGAACTCGCTTCAAAAGTGCATTAAAACTGGGTCGCTATCTTACAAGGGAATTCAGTTTGATAAGGAAGTTTTCATAAAGACCTTTCCTACAGTGTTTAGTGGTAAGCTCGGAAAGTTAACTAGTGAATGCGCGACATTGCGTGTGCGCGAGGGCGCGCGCCCCGTGTACCGGCGCGCGCGGCCGCTGCCGCTGGCGCTGAGGCCGCGCGTCGACGCTGAGCTACAGCGCATGGAAAACGAAGGTATTATCTCTCCTATTACGTCCTCAGACTGGGCTTCTTGTTTGGTGGTGGTATTAAAAAGCAATGGGACTCTGAGAATTTGTGGGGATTACAAAAGTACCGTTAATCCCGTGTTAGAAGTAGATAAATATCCGCTTCCCCGAGCTGAATACCTTTTCAATAACTTAAGTGGGGGGAAGCGATTCACGAAAATCTATTTGTCGGAAGCCTACAGTCAGGTGTGTTTAGATGAATCTAAAAAATATACCGTAGTGAATACGCATCGTGGATTATATGTATATAACCGATTAGTGTACGGATTAGCTTCGGCACCGTCCATTTTCCAAAGGATAATGGAACGGGTGATTGCAGGCATCCCTCATGTATCTAATTTCCTAGACGATATTTTAATAACCGGTTCCACGGAAGAAGAGCACATCCGTAATTTAACAACGGTCTTTGAGAGATTAGCGGCAGAAGGGTTAACTATTCGACAGGAAAAATGCACGTTTTTTGCTAAAGAGGTTAGCTATTTAGGGTTCATCATATCTGAGCAGGGAATCCGAACGGACAAGGAAAAAGAAGAAGCGGTATTAAACGCCCCGGAACCAACCAATGTCAGTGAATTAAAAGCCTTCATTGGTATGGTGAATTTTTATTCAAAATTCATAAACAAATGTTCCGAGATATTGTCACCGCTTTATAAGTTACTTAAAAAGGGGGTGACTTGGCAGTGGGCAAATGAGCAGCAGGAATCATTTCGAAACATAAAAAAAGCGTTGACTTCTTGCCCCGTGCTACGGCATTACGATGAAAATCTTCCTCTTATTTTGTGGTGCGACGCGAGCGCGCGGGGAGTGGGCGCGGTGTTGACGCAGCGCGGCGGACGGGGCGGAGCGCCCGGGGCGGAGCGCCCGGTGGCGTACGCGTCGCGCACCCTCTCGCCCTCGGAGGTTAATTATAGCCAGATACAGCGCGAAGCGCTCGCCATCGTATTTGGTGTCAAAAAATTTCATTCTTATTTGTATGGTCGACAATTCACACTTCGTACCGATCATCAACCGTTGACGACTATTTTCGGTTCAAAAAAAGATTTACCACACACAGCTGCCGGCCGGCTCATACGTTGGGCGATTCTACTGTCCGGGTACAGGTACGACATAGAATATGTTAAATCAGAACCCGTCTGTCCCGTCTCTGTCGTCTGTCCGTATTGTCCCGTCTTCCGATCGAGGGGAAGAGTTTACGGAATTGCGACGAAATGTTTATAAAATTTATCGAAGATAATTTTCCAATCGATGCGGCAGCAATAAGGGCGGCAACAAGTAAGGACAAAACTATATCTAAAGTGCTAGAGTACACGAAACATGGGTGGCCGTTGTCTACGTCTTCAGTGTTAGGAGCGGACGTCGAGCTAAACGCCTTGTGGCGGCGAAGACACGAGCTGTGTGTGGAGGGCGGCTGCCTGCTGTGGGGACACCGCGTTGTGGTGCCGGCAGGGCTGCGGGCCGCGGTGCTGGAGGAAGTGCACGGTGCACACCTCGGTATTGTCAAGTGTAAGGGGGTAGCACGTAGCTACGTATGGTGGCCACGGATCGACGAAGACATCGAACGGATGTGCGCCGCTTGCAGAACGTGTGCCCTCACTGCAGACATGCCCCCGAAGTCGGTTATTGTTCCGTGGTCGTGGCCAAGTGAACCATTTGAACGAGTTAATATCGATTTTTTTACCCATAATTGTAACACATATTTAGTGCTCGTGGATGGACATTCAAAATGGATTGAAGTCGCTCACATGACCACGACCACTGCGAGTAATACGATTTTAAAATTAAAAGAAATATTTTCGCGATTCGGCCTGCCAAAAGAATTGGTGTCCGACAACGGACCCCCATTTACAAGCGATGAGTTCAGTAATTTTTTAAATAAAAATGGGATTAAACACGTAACATCGGCCCCGTATCACCCATCGTCGAACGGCGAAGCAGAGAACGCAGTTCGCACGGTGAAAAGAGCATTAAAAAAAGCGGATGTGATGAAAATACCACATCACACGTTTTTACAAAGGTTTTTAATGGACTACCGAAATAGCGTACATAGCACGACGGGTGAGAAGCCCATTAAATTGTTACTAGGAAGAACTCTTAGGATAAGACTAGATTTGTTAAAAAACGACTTAGTAGAATCGGTGACAGAGAGAATAAAAAAAAGAGCCGAAAACAAGTTAGGTTCAGAGAGGCAATGGGAAGCGGGGACACAAGTCTGGATTCGGGATTTTCGCGAAGGTAAAAAATTGACTAATGGGGTTATCATTCACAGGAAGGGTTGCAATTTGTATGAAGTCGAGTCTGAGGACGGTTTACGTTGGTCTCGTCATGCCGACCAATTGCGCTCGGGTGGGGCGGCCTCAGGGCGGGCGGACGCGGGCGCGGGCGCCGCGATTCCTCAGGTCTCCGCAAGGGCGGCTTTCGCCGACTTGAACATAAGTGATGTTCGTGAGAATACCTCAACAAATGAGGAACAAACGAAAGTCACACGAAAAAGCAACCGCGCAAGAAGACCCCCGTTGCGATTCGGTTTTGATGAATATTTTTAAAAAAAAAAAAATACACATTTGAGTTATTTTGTTTTAGCACAAAGTGTACACTTTTTTTTTTAACTTTACTTAATTTTGTTTTTACTTAATTTGATTAATTTGCAAACTTAATTTGCAACGATGTCACCTGCTAATAAGCATTGGAATAAAATTGAAGTTCACGCATAAGTGACAGTAATATTTACCTGTATTTGTTACTTTGCTACCAACGAAGACGTTGTATGTATCTTATAATAAGTACTATAAATAGTATATTACCATAAGTATCTACCATTGTTAGAAGGGGTTATTTTAAGGGGGGGAATAATGGTATGTAGGTTAAGTTGTAAGTATTGTGAGGGTAGGTTTCAGTCTGCATTATACGGTTGTTACGATCGGACGTGTTTCACTTCATTTACCTAAATATATTACAAGTATTTTAGTTGAATATGACCAGCGAAGTTGGGCCAAGGCACTTCCTAAAGTGAAACTATATTTGAACTCATGTATAAATATGGCAACTGGATTTACCCCCAATTTTGTGATTTTTGGAAGGGAAGTACATTTAGATGTCAGTACTCGGCGTGTAGGCGAGACTCGAGGCGTTGATTTAGCTGAGAGTCGCGTTGACCGTGCGGCTGCGCTCTCTTCCCTTGATCAGGTTTTTGCTAAGGTTTCAGATAGTCTTTCGTTGGCGTTTTTACGGAATGCGAGTTATTATAATAAAAGTCGTAACCCCCTCATTTTAAATGTCGGTGATATTGTGTGGCGTAGGAACTTCTCACGTTCGTCAGGCGCTGACTTTTTTTTGAGTAAATTTGCACCCAGATTCACTAAGTGTCGTGTAGTTCGAAGAATTTCCCGCCAAGTCTATGAGTTACAGGATGTCAATTCTCCTTCCTCTGGTACTTATCATATTAAAGATATACTCAAATAACGTCTTTTTTTCGTTGTTAGTTAAAGTGCTTGTTTTTCCTTTTTTTGTCAAGTCGTTTTTTTCGAAACCTACGGACAAATTTTTTTGTTAGCTTTTTTTTATATAGATAGAAGTTGTTGATGTTTTTTTGGTGTCATCTTTGCAGTCAACGTTGTGTTTTTTTTTTTGTCGACTTTGGGTCTTTATCTTTTTGCCCTTAGACAAAGATTTTTTTTTCATTGGTCGGGTGAGCTGTACAGCCATTGTTGCCTGTTATGGCCGTTATGGTGGCAACATAGACATAGAAAAAATAAGTTAGTGGACACCATTATTTTTGACTGTCATGTCCGAGTTGACTGAAAGTCCATTATTTTCTTTGAAGTCTAGGTCTGTGGTATTTTTACTTGGCTGACTTCGTCTACTTTTGGTATTTGTTGACAGTTGTTGTCATTTTGAAAGTTTTAGGAAACTTTTACGTGAAGTATTATGTATTAGGTAATTAGTGATTGTAGTTTCAACTGTTGATAATTTTTTGTGTTAGTTATTTAGGGCTAGTTTTTAATGTTGAGTCGTTTTGTTTGGTATTATTTAAGTTTCTTTATTTAATATCAACCTCTTCCCTTTTAACTGGGTTTAATTAAACTTAAACTTTTACTTAACTTAAACTTTAATTTAACTTCAACTTTAACTTTAAATTTACGTAAACTTTAATTTAATCTTAACTTAAACTAATTTTTTTCCCGTATAGGGTTACCAAAAATTTTTGTTTTGTATACAGGATGTTCAAATTTTTTTTTTTGTAGAAAGGGGGTGTTGCAGGATTTCTGCTTGCGATCTTTTTTATGTTTACTAATTCTTTCCAGTCTAGTTTTCTTTTTCATTCAAAAGATTTCAAAATTTTAGAACATTTTCCATTTTTGCTTTTTGTTTGGGATTGAAGTTACCAATTCATTCGACTAAAAATTTTTGGAGTGTAAACGTTATTTTTGTGGAAAATATCACGGCCATTGGGAGATTAATCCATTAAATATAAGACTAATTATAAGAAATCAATTCATTATAAGAAATTAGTGAATATTTGTTAGCCAGTTGTGAATAAATATAAATTGAATTTTCGTGTAACGGACATCAAAATGTAAGTTTTTCACTTTTTCTTATTTTTGTTCTCACACGCTTACGTTACTTTACCTACGCTATACAGTACACTTTTTACAACATCTACTTCACGCTCAGACAAATACACTATCAGGCTGTTCTTGCAACAGTTACGAGAATCCTGGGTCTTGTGGTTTAAATCAAATCTGGTTATCACTTGACCTGGGGGGATTACTTCACGACCTGCAAGGGGAGAATATCCTTCTAATATAGGTTACACTAGCTTGACATTCCTATTATACTTAAATACTCATATATTTTAATTTTTCTTCCTTTTTGGTGTCCTTTCGTGAATTGTGTCCTTTTATGAATCCTAGTCAATTTTGGAATTTTGTATAGTTTCAGTGGTTTTAAGACAACCTATTAAAGGCTGGACCCGAATTACGGAACCGGGATAAACGGAAGTACGATTCACTTTCGCCCCTACGTGATCCAGCCACAATTCCATCGCGGATACTCTGGCCCTCTTTCGTTAAGTCCTTTAAATCCTTTCTCTGTACTTATTAATTTTAATTATAAACAAATAGCCAATAGCAATATATATTTCACAAATAGGTAGGAATTTTATTCGTCGACGAATTATATAATCCCTCAATTTGGTTTAAATACCGATTAGATATAGTTAATCCTTAAAATTCAATTATTGTGTGTTATTAATATTGTTCTAAATTAACCAGCTTTTCTTTCCCAAACAATCTTACAATCATAATTTGCACTTTCAATTTTAAACCCCAAGAACACCTTGTTAGGCCTACCCTATTGTAAAATGTTTAAATATAGTATATTATTTTTGTGTTACCCTTTTGGTCCTAGAGTCGAATTTTTTGTATTATTTTTTTATTGATTAAACCCTGTTTTTCTACAAATCTCGTCTCCTTTATTCAATTTGTGTTTCGGCGATTACCACCCGTACATTGATCGCTGAAACATGTAGTGAAACGCCGAGTGCCGTTGGATGAATGCCTGTTTATTTGATACGCCGGCCGTATTTATAGTTTGGCCGTGGCGATTTTATGTAGCTACCCTACATATACTCCCCCCCTGGGAAAGAAAACAACTTTCGTAAAAGAAAATGTATTTCCCCTTCTGCGACGCCTAACACATAATACATTGCTAAAACACAGTAGTGCGCTTGAGCCGTTTTTCGCGACGTTGTGTTGTTGAGCAGGCGCTTGTAGCGGGGTACGGTGGGAGGGTGTTGACGTAACGCAGCGTCATCGGGCCGGTCGCTGGAGCTCGTAGTACGTCGATGTCTTTCAGCCGATGCGCTCGTCGTGCGCTCCTTGCTTCGACGAGTGTTGATTGTTATTAGCTGCGTATTTCTCATAACATAGTGTGTTTGTTGTGTTGTGAAGTATACTGTTGCCTTTGGCTGGCAAGTAGTATCTAGTGCTTGTGATTGAAGTTGTAGATCAGTGATGCGCTTAGTGTGAATGCGCGCGTTGCGTGTATGGCGTATGGCGTACAGCGTAGCAGGGTAGGCAGAGCTTCGGTGATGCGTTCTGTATTTATGCGCGTAGTGTGTGCAGCGCATGGCATAGCAGGGTAGGCAGAGCTTCGAGGTTGTGATGTGTGGATCTTCTGCCGTCCACCTGCCTCTTAATTTCCCTAGCCGGTGAGATCTGCTTGTGGAAGGCCGGTAGGAAAGTACAAGTGGAGGGCTGTAGTTTGTATTAAATGTGTGTGTGGGTATGCTAATGCATGTTCGAATGAGCGAGTGAGGTACTTAGCTATGATGTAAATGTATGTGTGATTTGGTTTGCGTTAAATAGTATGTAGCTATGTATGCAGACATATTATTTGAGTATATAATTGTGTTTATGCGATTGCTAAGTTGGTGCGTACCGAACAGGTGGTTTTGACACTCTGCCTGAGCGAGTTTGTATGACTGTACTCGTTGTAGTAGTAGTAGTAGTAGTCTCGCTTTCGTGAGGCTTTTCGTTAAGTATGTAGGCTGGTTTCAGCCTGTCGATCGATATGACAGTTGTTCTTAGCGGTAGTTGGATCTTGAAATACTTCTCTTTTTTCTCGAGTACTTCGTATGGTCCGTCGTACGGTGATGTCAAGGGTTTTTTCACTGTGTAATTTTTTTTCGCCATTGCGGTAACTAACTCTTTTACATAGTCGGCATCGTTCTTTACTGGTTCCGTAGGTAGAATAAAATCGGACGGAATCTTGAGTTGCGTTCCGTAAGTGAACAGGCAGGGACTCATTTTGCTATCTCTGCGTAATGTAGTCCTTAAGCCTAGTAGCACTGTATGTATGTCGCTAGATCAGTTGATCGTGTTACCCCTAGCCATTAATGTAGCTTTTAGGGTTCTATGCAGGCGTTCGACTTGGCCATTCGCTTGAGGGTGATAAGGGGTCGTCCTTATGTGTCGTATACCGAATCGTTTCAGTAGGCAGTTGAAGAGATGCGATTTGAACTGACGTCCCTGTTCAGTTGTAATACGTAGCGGACATCCGAATTTCGTGATCCAGGTCTCGTATAGTATCTTTGCTACAGATTAGGCGGTAATGTCGTGTACTGGAACTGCTTCTGGCCACTTGGTGAAGCGATCAATGATAGTGTGGTGACACATTGTGTCGACGCGGCGATTTGCACGTCGCCCGAGCTCAGAGGAGCGCGGTGAACGACAGTGGATTTCCAGCCGTCGCCCGCGTCGGTCATAACAGTTAATACATCAGTACATAATTCCTTCACATTAGTTTACGCATAGAATAAGTGAGTTTGTAAGGAATAATTAAAAGTATAGTAATACGGATTTCGGACTTTAAATCGTACTCCCGCTAGCTGCTCATGCACCAGTAAACGAACACTCCCGTCTGACCAAATATATCTACAAATTTACCACAAAACATTTTAATCACAAAACTGGTGACCCCGTGAATAAGGTGCGGGGCAGCGCAGTGTAGTGAACAGTGAACTTGAAAAGGGAACCACTCACCAATATCCGGCGCGGCGGCGGCAGAACATTTCTCCAGCTACAAGTAAGTGGGCGGCTGAGAAATTAACTTCAAAGCCCATATTTAATTGTAACCATGGCGGAAGACGAAGAAACAAAAAACGTGTCTGGTATTTCGATCACATCCCGATTGCCAGAATTCTGGAAAGACGTACCTAAATACTGGTTTATTCAGGTTGATGCAGTCCTAGCTCCACAAAAAGTTTCAGATGACGCAAAATACCAACTGGTTTTGGCAAAATTAGACAAAGATGTTATAATGCAGATTACGGATTTATTATTAAACCCGCCTCCTACAGGAAAGTATGAAGCTTTGAAAAAGAAATTAATATCAATTTATGAAGAATCAGAAACAAGAAAAATACAAAAATTAATAAGTGAAATGGAATTAGGTGATCAAAAACCCTCTCAGTTATTGAGAAGAATGCGAGAGTTGGCTAGAGACAAAATATCAGACAATGCATTGAAAATCCTGTGGCAGAACCTCCTTCCACCGTCAGTTCGCAGCGTGTTGGCAGCGGCAGAAACCCACGAGTTGGAACAACTGGCTAAAATGGCTGATAAGGTGAGCGAAACCATTAGAAATACATCAAATATATCGGTGGTGCAGCCGGAAGCTTCTAAATCAGAGGGCAACATAATAGCTGAAATAAAAAAATTGGGCGATAGATTACAAAAACTGGAAACAGCACAAGGGCGTCAGTATAACAGGGGCGGCCGAGGTCGTTTTAGGTCGCGTTCACGTTCTAGATCCACTAGATTTGGTAATAAAAATAAAAGAACTGAGACAGATCCTGATTGGTTATGCTACTACCATTATAAATACAAGAACAGAGCGCACAAATGTGTGGAACCCTGTAATTGGAAAGATGACAAAAAACCGGAAAACTGAGGGCTGTGCAGTCGGCGACGGGCGGCTGTACCATCAGCAAAAATTACCGTCTTAGTGTGCGTGATGTGAAATCAGGTTTAAATTTTTTAATAGACAGCGGTGCAAATGTGTCAGTGTTACCTAAATGGTCAGTGCATTTTCAAAAAAAAAATATAGTGTCTAACGATTATAAACTCTATGCTGCGAACGGTACACCTATTAAAACTTATGGCTTACATACTATGGAACTGGACTTAAAATTAAGAAGAGCTTTCGTATGGACTTTTATAGTAGCAGATGTTAAACAACCCATTATTGGGGCAGACTTTTTAGTTAAATATAAGTTATTAGTGGATTTAAGTGCTCGTAGGTTAGTGGATCAGGTAACAAATCTTAATATAAAGACTAATGTATCAAGTTCGCAAGAAGGTTCAATCACAACATTAGATCAAAATCACCCTTATTGCGATTTGTTGTCTGATTACCCTGATTTGACGAAACCTGTGTCATTCAAAGAAACACCCAAACATAATGTATGTCATTTTATAGAAACTGAAGGTACACCTATTCAGGCACGAGCCAGGCCACTACCGCCTGATCGTTATACTAGGGCGAAAGAGGAATTTAGGATTATGACTAGTATGGGTATTTGTAGACCAAGCAAGAGTCCATGGGCGAGTCCTTTACACATAGTTCCCAAGAAAAACGGTGAGATTCGGCCTTGTGGTGATTATAGGCGACTAAATGCTGTCACCAAGCCCGATAAGTATCCCGTTCCTAGGCTGCGTGACTTCACTTACGTTCTGGCAGGTAAAAAAGTGTTCTCTAAGCTAGATATAAATAGGGCCTATAATTGTATTCCTGTAAATGAAAGCGATATAGAGAAAACAGCGGTAATAACACCGTTTGGCTTATTCGAATTCACTCGAATGCCCTTCGGTTTAAAAAACGCTGCTCAAACTTTTCAAAGATTTATGTCTCACAGCGTTCTATCAGGTTTAGACTATTTATTTATCTATTTGGATGACGTTATAGTAGCTAGCGATGACGTCACACAACACAGGAAGCACTTAAGGGAAGTTTTTGAAAAATTAAATAACTATGGAATCACTATTAATCTTGGAAAATGTGTTTTTGGAAAGAGTGAATTAGAATTTCTAGGTCATCAAGTCTCGTCATCTGGGATACGGCCACTGGGGGAGAAGGTGAAGGCGATCATCGACTTCCCCAGGCCAACCACCGTCGAGGAGATGAGGAGATTTTTAGGTATGTTAAATTTTTATAGATCTTTTATCCCAAAGGCAGCAGAGGACCAATCAGAGTTGGATAAATTTTTACATAATACGAAACGAAAAGACAAGACGAAAATAATTTGGAATGAAAAGGCGATTCAACAGTTTGAGAAGTGCAAGAAAAACTTGCAGGTAACTACTACTTTATCGCATCCGACATCTGACACCCCTTTAGCGCTTATGACAGACGCTTCAGACTCGTGTGTGGGCGCTGTACTTCAGCAAAAAGAAGGTAAGGATTGGAAACCATTAGGTTATTTTTCTAAACGATTGTCAGAGGCACAAAAGAAATATAGTACTTATGATAGAGAGCTTTTAGCCATATATTTGGCGATTGCTCACTTTCGTTATATGGTCGAAGGTCGTCAATTAGTCGTTTATACTGACCACAAGCCTCTTACTTGCGCATTCAGTAAACTAGGGAGTGAAAAAGAGTTACCTAGAAGGGCGCGACATATAATGTTCATTAGTGAATTTACAACGGACATTAGGCACGTGTGTGGTAGTAACAATGTAGTTGCTGACGCCTTATCGCGCGTGGAGGAAATAACATGCCCCACAGCGTTAGACTTCGCAGAATTAGCTCGTGACCAAAGCCGTGACAAACAGCTTGCGCAATTGTTATGCAAATCAAATGGCAAGTTGCTTTTTAAACATATTTCCTTACCGGATAGCACGGATCAAATTATTTGTGAAACGTCAACAAGTCAATGCAGGCCATATTTAACGGAAAAATTTAGACGCATAGTTTTTGACGCTTCTCATGGTTTAAGCCATCCTGGAGTTAGAGCGACTTTGAATCTTATTAATAAAAGATATTTTTGGCCCGGAATGAATAAAGATGTTAGGAATTGGGCAAAGACTTGTAATTCCTGTCAGCGAGTTAAAATTCAGAGACATACTGTATCCGATTTAGGTAAATTTGAGGTCGTGGATCGTTTTCAACATGTGCATATAGACATAGTTGGCCCATTAAGCACATCACCCGAAGGTTATAGATATTTAGTAACGATTATTGACCGTTACACGCGGTGGCCAGAAGCATTTCCAATTAAAGAGATGACGGCGGAGGTTGTCTGTAGAGTATTTTATGAAGGGTGGATTACAAGATTCGGATGTCCTATAAAAGTGACTACGGATCAAGGTAGACAATTCGAAAGTAACCTTTTTTCACTCCTTACGGAACGCTTGGGAATTAGGCGTATAAGGACAACCCCATATCATCCACAAAGTAATGGTGCTGTTGAACGTTGGCATCGATCTTTAAAAGTAGCCTTGGCAGCCAGATTTTCAACAAAATCATGGGTAGATGAATTACCAACTGTTTTGTTAGGATTAAGGACAGCAGTTAGGGTTGACACAAATATTAGTGCTTCAGAAATAGTTTACGGTACAACTTTAAGGTTACCAGGGGATTTTTACAATTCAGATATTAAGGTAGAAACTGATATTCAGAATTATGTAACGAATTTGAAGCAAGCTATCAAAGAAATTCAACCTTGTAAAAGAGAAACCTTAAATAGTAGGAAGATATTTGTCAGTAAAGATTTAAAAACATGTGAAAAAGTCTACGTAAGGGTGGACGCGGTAAGAAAACCGTTACAACCGCCTTACGACGGACCCTATTCAGTTATTACTAGGACGGACAAAGTTTTTCAAGTTCAGTTACCCGAAAGAAAAGCATTTATATCTATAGATAGGTTGAAGCCAGCATATGAATTAATAGATGAGAATGTTAAAAACAGTCAGAAAATAATAGAGTCAGAAAAAGAAAAGGTTTGTGACAGCCCTGACGCTAAAATTACGCGTAGTGGTAGAATAAGTAGGAAACCAGTAAGATTTATGCAATAAGGAAATAAAATAGGAACTAGCTTAGTAAGTAAGTACGTGCGTTTATTGTATTTTTGAAGGATAAATAAATAAGCATACTCAGTTAAGTCAAGTATATATTAAGAGAAGTCGAAACAATGGGTAACATCATTTAATTCAGAGACGTCGAAGAATATTAACTTGAAATAATTTAAATTTTGGTACCTAGTAAAAAAGAAAGTAAAGAAAATGGGAAATCAAACAACTAAAGAAACTAAAGAAAATTTGGTTATAAATCAAGCAACGGTAGAGAAACAGTTAAGCGACAGTTATGGAATACTAATAATTACGATTTTGGTATTATTATGTATCACCGTTGGCTGCTTGTTGTTTCGACAGCTAAGAAGAAGAGTTGGAAAGTTTATTACAAAGCAAATTACGGACGTAAACACGTTACCAGTGATTAAAGTGGAAAGTGTACAACCTAAAGCACAAACAACAACAGCTAAAGTAGTGTATTCCTAGTTTAAATGTCTTAGTTAAGTATTACAATTTTAATGTTTTAAGGTAAATGTTAGGATTAGTTGGTGGACACAGTAAAATAAAAAGAAGTTTTGATTTCAGTAAGAGAATTTAATTTGAAAATTTGTGTTAGGATGATGCTCTGCCTACCCTTATAAAAACATAGCGTGATATTGCAAGTAAGTTTGAGAATTCATTTACGAACGTCGTTTGTTAAAAGAATCGTGTTACATTCCTCGCTTATCGCGTCACAGCAGCGGGCGAGACGGCGACCGTAGACATAGCATCAGCAAATTCCGTTGACTTACATTGTACTTGTGTCGTACTGTTAAGATATTTAGAGTAAGTTTTAATTTTAAGATATTTTAAGGATTTCATTTTTTTTTTTTTAAAAAAAAGGGGAGGAATGATGTGGTGACACATTGTGTCGACGCGGCGATTTGCACGTCGCCCGAGCTCAGAGGAGCGCGGTGAACGACAGTGGATTTCCAGCCGTCGCCCGCGTCGGTCATAACAGTTAATACATCAGTACATAATTCCTTCACATTAGTTTACGCATAGAATAAGTGAGTTTGTAAGGAATAATTAAAAGTATAGTAATACGGATTTCGGACTTTAAATCGTACTCCCGCTAGCTGCTCATGCACCAGTAAACGAACACTCCCGTCTGACCAAATATATCTACAAATTTACCACAAAACATTTTAATCACAAAAATAGTAATGATGAACCTATTGTTATCTGATTGTGGCAGTTGTCCTACTATGTCGATGTGTATGTGTTCGAAACGTTGAGAGGGTGGAAAACTTGGTGTGCTGACTTAGTGTGTCGATTGACCTTTGACTTTTGACAGTCGATGCAACTTCGTGTCCACGTACCTATATCTTTATTCATGCTTGGCCAAAAATATTTTAACGATAGCTGTTTTTGTGTCGTACGGATGCCCGCATGACATAAATCGTGTTGTGCTTTATATGCTTCGTAACGATATGTCGGCGGTAGGTAAATGCGAGGTGTACCCGTTGTCATTTCGCATGTGTGACATCATCAGCTTATGATCTGTATAGACGATGACGTCATTTCCTTCAATGAGTCGTCGAAATCGTTTCACGGCCGCGTATATCGCTAATAATTCGCGATCATATACGCTGTACCGTCGTTGTGTGTCGCTGATCGTTTTAGAGAAAAATGATAAAAGTTTCCACTCGCTGCCTATCCTTTGTTGTAGTACCGCGCCTATGCCGCGATCTGACGCGTCTGACATAATACATAACGGTGTGCCCAGAACGGGGTGTGAGATCATCGTAGCTTTTAAGATGTTAATCTTCAAATGCTTTTTCAGCTTGAGTTATCCATTCGATGGGCGTCTTATCGTTTTTTTCGAGTTATCTAAGTATTTATTCAGCTCTTGCTGTAATTGTGCTTGTTGCGGTAGGCAATCGCGATAAAAATTTATCATACCCAGAAATCTACGTAATTCTTGAACATTTGCCGGTTTTTTGTAATTAGAAATAATTTGGACTTTTTCTGCAGTCAGCGCTATTCCCTCGCTTGTCACTTTATAACCAAGAAAGTTGATTTCGTGTCGGCCGAATTCGCACTTATTTACGTTTAGCGTCAACCGGTATTCATGTCATCGCGATAAGACTTGTTCAAGTACTTTCCGGTGCTCCTCTTCGTTCTTAGAAAAGCAAAGTATGTCGTTTACAAATGGAAACGCACCTTCTATTCCTCGTAAGACTGCGTGCATAAATCGTTGAAAAGTCTGACTTGAATTTCGTAGTCCGAATGGCATGCATTTAAATTCGAAAAGGCCAAACGGTGTAATTATTGCTGTTTTCTCTGGACTTGCCACAGGTATCCAATAGTAGGCGCTCTTAAGGTCAAGTTTCGAGAATACCGTCATTCCGTGTAGTTTGTACGTAAAATCCATAACACGCGGTACAGGGTAGCGATCCGGTAGTGTTACCGAATTTAATTGGCGGTAATCGCCACACACGCGCATCATGCCGTCCTTTTTCTTTACTACGTGAAGCTGACTGGCCCAAGGGCTCTTAAAGGGTTGGCAGATAACCATCTCCGTCATTTTGGTGAACTCCTCTTTTGCGGCTTTGTACTTATCTGGTGGTAGCGGTCTCGCCTTGGAAAATAATGGTGGGCCTGTGGTTTCGATATGGTGTACCACCTCATATTTCGAAGGCTCCTTGAATGACATGGGTCGTAACGCGTCTGGTTACCTTTTAAGTAAGTCGTAGTACGCATGGTTTTTGGTGACGGTGTGTACTGCCTATTGGTCCGTTTTCACAGTTACCGTACTTACTGATAGATCTGCGACACGGTCAATGAGTTTTTTATTATGAAGATCTATTAACAGCTTGAAATTTTTAGGAAATCGGCCCCTATGATTGACATTTTTACGTCGGCTACGATGAATGTCCAGCGAAAGTTTTTACGTAATCCTAGGTTTAGACATATTGATTTTTCGCCGTACGTACTTATAGGTGTTCCGTTTGCGGCATATAGCTTGAACTCGGTTTCTGAACATTTTTTTTAAATTTTCGCTGTACGGCTAAGACCGATATTTCCGCACCGGTGTCGATAAGAAACCTTTCGCCTGACTGTTTCTCTACTATACATAAGCGGATATTTTTGCTGACATCGACTCCCGCTACCGTCAGTGTCGCATCTAGTTTTCCGGCTTTTTGTTCCCAACACTACACGGAGACCTACATTTTTTCGCTTTTTCACCATAGAACTCGTGATACCATCATTTTATCGTGGTCGGCGCGCCGTGGGTCGCATCCCCGGTCGCTCTCTGTCGAGAGCGCATGCGGGAGCGAGACCGGTTGTTGCCACGCTGTCGTGAGTTGGAGCGAGAGCGATAGCGCTGGTTACTTGTTTGCATTTCCTCTACCTTGCGAGTTAGTTCAGCTATTTGTTTTGCTAAAGAGTCTTGCGTAACCTGTTTTTGCTAGATTGAAGCTAATGTCGAAGTACTTGTGTATTCTAGCATCTTATATGCCATTCCCGCGAGTTCGTTAAGTGATGATTCTCGATTGACAGACAGCACCGCGCGAGCCTGCGCGGGTAGCTGTTTCATCCATTCAATTTTTATACCTTCTTCGGTAATTAAATCGGAGCCTAGTTCGCGCGTCTGTCGTAATAACTGTGATGTGTTTTGATCGCCTAATTCTAACCCAGTAATGAGCTGTTGAAAATTCTGGACGGATGACTTTTCGTACACAGATATTAACCGTTCCTTCAATGCTGTATATTTACCTTTTTCGGGTGGGTTTTTAAGAATATCGTTAACATGGCATAGTTCGTCAGAACCGTAGTTCAAATTGTACGAACCATACGCTCGGCATTTCTTGCCAGAATTCGGTAAGTTTAGACTGTACAGACAGCACACTCATGTCTATACCTGCGAACGGCGTTGATCGTAGTGGGCAATCTGACGGGTTTGCTCGATGTATTTTAGGTTTCAGTCCCTCGATGGGTAGCCACACCGTGCCGAGGGTGCTAACGCGGCTAGCGCCATCGGGAGCGATACCGTGCGGCAAGTTTGTACTTGTGAGCAAGCAGTACCGTCCGCGAAGAGGCAATTAGTGAGCGAATAGCCCGCGGCTGAGGTCGTAGGCTACGAGATACGTGGATGCGTCGTGTTCTCGATGCAGAAGCGTCGGGGTCACCAATGTAGTAGTTGTGGTTGCTGTAGCGGCTGGACGATGGTAGGGTCGAGCAGGGATGTAGTGAAACGCCAAGTGCCGTTGGATGAATGCCTGTTTATTTGATACGCCGGCCGTATTTATAGTTTGGCCGTGGCGATTTTATGTAGCTACCCAACAAATTTATTTGATTCAAAACGCTGAATTACTAGTTGTATTATGTATTGAATAAAAAATGGTCAACATTCCTAACAACTAAAAACTTGATTAAAATAAAAGGACTTTAAGAAATACAATGTATTTCACTCATTAAAGGTATCATGCTAATAGTAACAATTACTGCTTATTATGAACTTGCAAACTACTCAATCGTTATAGAAATCTAAAGGAAATCTATGTTTTTTTATAAATACGACAGGGTTCGATTCCCGAACTGAGACAAATTTTTTTAATGACGAACGTAGTTTTTCTTATTACTAAAATCAGTGATATGTTTCCTAAGAACAAATCTTTGTAAATGTGTCTAATAGTTTCAGACTTGCCCATAATAACCCATTTAAATGGCCTACCTTGTATACTATGTAAAAGTTTTTACTAACCTATTTAGTTGTAAGTTATCAACTTTTGTCGTTACAGTTCCATCTATATAGTAATAAAATACTATCGGTCCTTTACCAATACAATTAAATTTAATGAATGAATCATCTTTCTTATACGGTTCTGAAGTTAGGTTAGTTTCAACTGAAAATAAAAACACTTACTTGAAACTTAAAAAATGCTCAAGGATCAAAGCACTTTTAACCGACTTCATTAACCGACTCCAAAAAATATAGGAGTTCTTAGTCAGACCTGTATATTTGTGTTTACTATACAGTAAACACCACGTACGTGTGTATGTATGGTTGTCCATGATTATCTCGCGTTTGGCAAAACCGAACTTGATGCGGTTTTGAGAAAAGTTTTGAAAATAACATTTAAGAGGAGGTTTTAGTTGGTATTTAACCAATTAAAAAAAACCGGCCAAGAGCGTGTCGGGACACGCGCATTGTAGGGTTCCGTAGCAGCATGGTTTAAATATGCAGCTGGATTCTTAATTCTACGAGCATATGGACCGTTAAATCGCTAATAATATCTTATAAAAACGAGGTCACAAAGAAAGAAGGTAACTAAAGGAGAAATATAGATACCAGCGCCACAAGGAAAATGAAAAAAAAAATCATCTATTTTATAACCACCTCGCGTGGATGCAAATGGTTGTATAAAAATTGTTTACATTACGTATTCATTTAAAACGGGTGTACTATCGTTACGGTCATAGTTAGAGATGAAAGAGACTGTCTTTTAACGCTTATTAAAAATACTCGCCTCCATTTTACAGGACTTGACTCTAAAATTAAGACTGAAAGTTCGAGTTTTTATTAATAAAACTTAGTAGTTTATTAAGAGATTAAAAACTGAAACGACTCGAGTTGTTTTCAAAATACTAAAAGACTTAAACGACTCAAGCTCTTTTATGTAAAAGGTATCGCACCGCAGTTTGTTTGTGATATTCAATATTTCTTTTGTAACCTATCAAGCAAAAGGAATAATTCACGCCTAAACCACTAAATACATTTTGATAACATTTGACAAGGAGATAAAATTAGATATTTACATTCTATCAACACATACCTTACGACTGTCGACTTCCCAGATAATGAGTCGCCAGTCTTTTAAGTCCTTTAAGCTGTTTAAATAACAGCTCAGTTTTTTACGTTAAAAGACTTCAACTAAAAAAACTAGTCTTATGACGAAAGGTTGGGAACTAAAAGACTGAGTCAGTCGTGCGGCGTCAAAAATATGGTGAGTCTTTATTAACTAGTCATATTCGATGTTAAAATGTCCACTTTAGTTTTGGTCTAAATACAACCCAATGAAAGTATAAAATTCGCGAGCGAAGCGAGCGAAATTAATTTTTTTTTTGTATTTTTTTTTTGTGACAATATTATTAGAAATAATATAGACCTGCTGATAAAATAATTTTGATATCATTTTCGTAATTAACCCCACCAAAAACCTATTTAACGACACCTAAAATGTCAATATGTTACAGTTTGGCTTTCGACCTCGCCTCACTTTTAGTATTGAACCTTGTAAACATATTCTTATTAATTCCAAAAACGTTTGGCACTTGGTCAACTATCACTCGCAAACTTGAAAGGCCAACTTATGTGTGATAGTTTTTCTTTTAATTTCGTTGTATATTCTACCAACGAGAATTTTTTCACATTTTTAGAAAAAACCGTTTAGCTGGTAGAAGGGGGGATACTTGCTTTCAACAAAAAATTTCACTTTAAAAATTATTTTATTGTAAACGGAGTGCTAAATCGAAAAACGTTCTTAGTAAACCCCTTCTATCTTTAAAAAAGCTATTCTATGACATCCCATTTGATGATATTGGCGAGAAAAAAAAATTCATCGCCCTTTCACGTCTATGGAAGACACCCGAAAAAAATTTTTTTTCTAAGGTTTTACTCTACAGTTCTGTCAGCGTGATTAATATGTATAACCGTGCCAAATTTCAGCTCTGTAGTACCAAGGGTTTCTTAGAAAACCCGCGGACAGACGGACAGACGGACAGACGGACATGGCGAATCTATAAGGGTTCGTAGATTACTACGGAACCCAAAAAAGGGTGTCGGTAAGACTACCTGGCTTAGTCATAAAATAGTTACTACAGGATCTCCTATCAGGCAGCGTTATTACCACTTTCTCCCGCTAAGCTTAAGGTCCTGAATGAAGAAATCGATAAAATACTTAATGATGGGATTATACGTCCGTCGCGTTCTCCTTGGGCGAGTCCTGTTGTTATGATTACTAAGAAGGATGGTTCTATCCGTTTTTGTGTTGAAGTAGAAAGTTGAATAGCGTTACGATTCGTGATTCTTATCCTTTGCCTAGGATCCAGGATATTTTAGATAGCCTACGAGGTGCGAGATACATGACTACGCTTGATTTCCGCAGCGCATTTTGGTGATAAGGATAATCCCCCTTGCTGATAAGGATAGCTGTGAGAAAACCGCGTTTATCGTTCCACAGCGTGGTCTATTCGAGTTTGTTAGAATGCCCTTCGGTCTAACCAACGCTGCTTCTGAGATGCAGAGGCTTACGGACATGATAGTTAATTTTGAATTCACTGCTGATGGCAATAACTGTGTTTTTGGCTATGTTTACGACCGCGTCCTTGTCTCTCGCGATTTGAGAGTCATCTTGAGCTTATTCGTAAGGTGGCTGCGCGTCTTAAAGTAGCAGGTTTGACGGTTAATCTCAAGAAGTGCGAGTTTTGCAAGAGTCAGCTTAAGTATCTTGGGTATATCGTAAATGAAAATGGTCTTCAGACAGATCCTGTGAAACTAAGTTCCATTCGTGAGTTTCCGGTGCCAGAGAATACAAAATCTTTGCGTAGTTTCATTGGTCTTTGTTTTTATTGCCGTAGGTTTGTGAAAGATTTTTCCACGATAATTGCTCCTCTCACAGTCTTGATTGGTAAGAAAAAGGGAAATGATAAAATTGAATGGCCAGATTCAGCTCGAGCAACTTTTGAAAAATTAAAGAATGCGTTGGTTGATACTCCAGTTATGTCTTGCCCTGATTTCTGAAAGCCGTTTATTTTACAATGCGATGCATCCTCAGTTGGTTTAGGTTCTGTACTTTCTCAGGAGATAGATGGTGTAGAGCATCCAATTGCATATCATTCGCGTTTGTTTTCGAAGGTTGAGAGAAACTACAGCACACTAACATTCTTGAGAGGGATATTTTTTTATGCTATGGTGTTCCGCCTACGTTGTTATGTGATAATGCAACAGTTTTTCATAGTAACCAATTTCGTTCCTTTTTGGCTTCCTATGGTATTCCTTCACCTTATTATACCCCATATTATTCCCCGCAGGCAAACCCTGTGGAACGCTATAACCAGTCAGTGGTCACTTGTCTCAGTATTGGTATGTAGGTTAAGTTGTAAGTATTGTGAGGGTAGGTTTCAGTCTGCATTATACGGTTGTTACGATCGGACGTGTTTCACTTCATTTACCTAAATATATTACAGTGGCGCAGTCTTAACGCAATTAATTAAGCGAAATATGTCTCCCATAGGCAAATTGTCGGAGTTTCAGTTGAACAGTGGTTCGTGGCAAACATATATAGTCAGATTAGGGCAGTACTTCAAGGCCAACAATACCAAAGAGGATTTGTACGTGGCAGTGTTAATCGCGAGTGTGGGTGATGCAACATACGATTTGATGGTTGATTTGTGTTCTCCTAAGAAACCTGCGGAAGTGCCGTACTCGGAATTAATAAGCATTGTTAAGCAACACGTCGAACCAACTCCATCAATTCTCGCGGAGCGATATAAGTTTAGGAAACGAGTACAATCGACGACCGAATCTATCGCTCAGTTTGCAGCGGCGCTAAAGCACTTAGCCAGAACCTGCGATTTTAAACAAAATTTAGACGAAAATCTAAGGGATCAGTTTGTCTGTGGATTATATGACGAACATACGCGACAAAAATTATTCAGTGAAGGAAACCCGACTTATGCATCGGCGTATAAAATAGCGAGTATGTTGGAAACAGCGGCGATCGACGCAGCGGCGGTCGAACAATCTAGAAAGGGGGCGACGGAGGGGGCGGTGCATGCGCTGAGCACCGGGCGCAAGGTCAGCTTGCCGGCCGCGGCGCGCGCGCGGGCTGGCGGGCCCGGCGGCGCCGGCGGAAGCGGCGCGGCCACCAACTCCGGGCGCGATCAGCAGGCTCGTTCATCGTTACAGAAAAACAATTGTGATTGTTGTGGTAGTAATCGATATATGAAAAATAACTGTAGATTCAAAGATTATTCATGTAGAATCTGTTTGAAAGAAGGGCACTTGAAACGTGTATGTCCGAATAAACGTCGTGAAACCAAAGAAAAGCAAGTGCTCCGGTTGGACGTGGAGGAGGAGACGTTCGGTGGTGCCGGTGTATACAGCGAGGATGAGGGTGCGGCGAGGGCCCGAGCGGCCTGTACATGGTGCAGCTGAGCGGCAGTGAGCCCGTCGTCGCGGAGGTCGAGGTGGAAGGACGACCTTTACGTATGCACGTCGACACCGGTTCACCGATTTCGTGTATAAGTGACGTAATGTACAATCAAATGTTCGCGAATTGTGCCCTGGACGTCCACGAAAAGTATAGTTTAAAAGGTTATGACGGAAACTGTATTAAGTGCTTAGGACATATTAAGGTTAGTGTTAAGTTCGGTGAATATTTTATTTATTTATTTTATTTATTTAATAAAAATTCTAAACATCATCTACAGGTATACACCCAAGTCGACAATGTGAAATTCATTATATATTATAAAATCAATTTACAGTAAAGCATTCATAATAAAAACAGTTCATAATCTCAAAATAAGTAATCATTAATTAATGTCAATAATAAAAATCACATAAAAAACGTCCAAAATAAAATTAAGTAACAATGTCACAACAATAAAATTATATAAGTTCAAATAAAGTAAAAGTATATAATCTACAATGTCTTCATAATAAAAATATAAAAATAATATGGTGTGTCATAAAAAATAAAAGTATAATTCATTCACATAAATAGGTTAGTGCAACATTATTAAATTCTTTTAATGTACAATGAAATATATCAACACGTCTCGAAACTGCATTTAATATCTGCAATGCTACCGTCACTGGTGCGTACTTAAGGATATTAGTCCTACACCTCGGCGTGGCAAACACCTGGGACCGCGGCCCTGCTCGCAATCTAGGGTTTGGCACATACAGTTCAATAGACTCCAGAACTACAGGGTCATCCATTTGTCCGCGGAACACTTTAAACACATAAGTAGCTAGAGCCAGCTTCCTTCTAACTTCCAATTTGTAGTAACCTATCATCCCCAGTAGGAAAAGAGTTGGATAAATTGTTGGAAAAGTCGGATACACTGCAAACTGCTTTTTATACATTGATCTCAAGAATTTGTTTTGAATTTTTTCCAACATTAAGTTGTATTTGCTTTCATGGGTGTTCCATACAATTGACGCAAACTCTAATTGGCTTCTAACTAACCCGTTATATAGCGATTTAAGCGCAAGTATATTGTTGAATTCCTTAGTCTGACGCAGCACAAATCCAAGGTTTCTGTATGCCTTTTTGCATATTTTTGTTATATGGTCACGAAAAGTAAGATCGTAATTCATTTGCACCCCCAAGTCACGAATCGTTGTAGCCCTTTGTAGTTCCGTTCCGCTGACACAGTAGTTGTAGTGGAATGGTTGTTGCGCACGAGTGAATGAGACCATATTGCATTTCGATACATTAAAGTCCAGCTTGTTTATTTGACTCCACTTAACGATTCTGTTTATATCAGCTTGTAGACGGTCACAGTCCAGTAACGCATTCACTGATCTATATATTTTGAGGTCATCCGCAAACAACAAGCACTTAGACTCCTGTACTACGCTTGGCAGGTCATTGATCATGACTAAAAATTGTAACGGCCCTAAATTACTCCCTTGACTAACGCCTGAGTTTGTAAAGTAAGGTTTCGAAAAGTATCCCACATATTCCACGTACTGTCTACGATCAGCCAAATAACTAGCAAAGAATTTCAGTAACTCTATTGAAAAACCGAATTTTGCAAATTTTTCTAGGAGAATATCGTTATCAACAACATCAAACGCCTTCCGAAAATCAAAATAAGCCACATCCACCTGTCCCCCCACGCGAGCGTCTAGAACAGTAGCAGAATATTGGACGAAGTCAATTAAATTCGTGTGAGTCCCTCTACCGGGGCGAAATCCGTGTTGGGAATCACTGATATTTGGGCTTATTTGACGGAAGATACTTTTGTATAATATGGATTCAAACACTTTTGCAAACGTGGAAGGTATGGCAATTGGCCTATAGTTTGTTAAATCCGACCCAGAGCTACACTTTGGAACCGGTGTTACTCTTGTAATTTTCCATTGCTCCGGATATGTGGCCGAATCCAAGCACAAGTTATATATAAATAGTAAAGGTTGGGCAAATACAGATGAGCAATCTTTTACGATGTAAGGTGGTATTCCATCTGGACCAGCCGACTTCTTCGGTTTCAGTCGCTTCAAAGCCCCAAATACGTCGTTTAATGTGAGGCCGGGTATGCTAACACACTCGGCAGATAGCCCAGCTGTTGCCACCGCTGCCTCTGCATCAAGACGCGGGCGGTTTGAATCATAAACTGATCCGAAATATTGGGCAAATGCACTCGCACACTCAGCTTCATTCAATGGATTACCATTTTCCGTGATATGAGACTTACTGCGCTTTGCTCTCTTGCTTTTTACAAAAGTCCAAAAGTTTTTGGGATTTTCTATAAATTCCTCTCCTTTCCGCACCCTAAAATTTTCATACGCAATGTTTATCTTCCGTTTAACTAATGCTCGGTAATAAGAAAACATACTATACTCATACAAAGAATGATTAATTTTATAAGCTTTATGCCATTCAAACTTTTTCTTAATGTCGCCAATAATCTCTGCCGTATACCATTCTGGGTAGAAATGTCGATGATTATTTAACCTGAACGGTTTCTTAGGAGTAAATTTATCAATTATCTCATTAATTTTGTAGTAAAATTGTGAAACAGCTTCCTTTACATCTCTAATCTTGTACAAAAAGCTCCAGTCAATTGTCCCAAAATTCATATAGAGAGAGTGGAAGTCACACTTGTTAAAATTCCATTTGAGATTACTATTAACTTTAGAGGATAATATGTTTTTAGGACAACTCCTGGTGTGCGCTTCAATTAGTAAACTGCATTGTATATTCAACGGTGGGTGATGCGGATCTGGAGGCACCAAGTGTTCACACTCTTCATTAACAGTTACAATGCAATCATTTAAAGTAGATAAAACAACATCTAATATACGATTGTTACAGTTGAGTATTTCATTGTACTGGTCAAATTCACAATACGTTAATAAATATTCATAATAACATTGAATTTCAATTGAGCTTGAATACAGATTCAGATCTCCAATTAGTATAACATTGTTATATTTCGTACAAAGCTCTTCAATCATATAAAATAATCGCATGTATTCGCTATCGGCGCTTTTCGGCGGTATATAAACCACTACACTTGTAAATAATTGTTTGCTATTTTTATATACATGCGCAACTACCAATTCAAAAACATTTTTATCTACACTAGGCACATCAGATACTGGTTGCAGGCACAGCGTGGGCGCTGCTATCAACATTGCTCCGCCGTGCTTGCGCCCGTCAGTGCGATCGCATCGCACCACACCGTAACCTGGTGGCACTAATTCACCATCACAAACTGATTCATTTAAGCCACTTTCTGTGATAGCCCATAAATCAGCCTGTGATGTACTGACATTTTCATAGAAAGTTGATATTTTTGTTCTAAGACCTCTTGTATTCTGGTAGTATATATTTATTGTAGTTTTTCGTTTACAGTTCGATATGTTTTTCACGAAAAAATGTTTTCTCAGTTTGTGCATAAGAATCTTTAGTTTCGAAACGTGTTTTGTTTTTGTAGCCTAATAAAATAATATCCAGTACCAGAAATAGGAAACCGCTTAAGTTATACGTAATTTATAAGGTTGGCGTTCCATTATTAGGACGAGAATGGCTGAAAGAGCTTAACATGGACGTTATTGTGGTGAACTCGCTTCAAAAGTGCATTAAAACTGGGTCGCTATCTTACAAGGGAATTCAGTTTGATAAGGAAGTTTTCATAAAGACCTTTCCTACAGTGTTTAGTGGTAAGCTCGGAAAGTTAACTAGTGAATGCGCGACATTGCGTGTGCGCGAGGGCGCGCGCCCCGTGTACCGGCGCGCGCGGCCGCTGCCGCTGGCGCTGAGGCCGCGCGTCGACGCTGAGCTACAGCGCATGGAAAACGAAGGTATTATCTCTCCTATTACGTCCTCAGACTGGGCTTCTTGTTTGGTGGTGGTATTAAAAAGCAATGGGACTCTGAGAATTTGTGGGGATTACAAAAGTACCGTTAATCCCGTGTTAGAAGTAGATAAATATCCGCTTCCCCGAGCTGAATACCTTTTCAATAACTTAAGTGGGGGGAAGCGATTCACGAAAATCTATTTGTCGGAAGCCTACAGTCAGGTGTGTTTAGATGAATCTAAAAAATATACCGTAGTGAATACGCATCGTGGATTATATGTATATAACCGATTAGTGTACGGATTAGCTTCGGCACCGTCCATTTTCCAAAGGATAATGGAACGGGTGATTGCAGGCATCCCTCATGTATCTAATTTCCTAGACGATATTTTAATAACCGGTTCCACGGAAGAAGAGCACATCCGTAATTTAACAACGGTCTTTGAGAGATTAGCGGCAGAAGGGTTAACTATTCGACAGGAAAAATGCACGTTTTTTGCTAAAGAGGTTAGCTATTTAGGGTTCATCATATCTGAGCAGGGAATCCGAACGGACAAGGAAAAAGAAGAAGCGGTATTAAACGCCCCGGAACCAACCAATGTCAGTGAATTAAAAGCCTTCATTGGTATGGTGAATTTTTATTCAAAATTCATAAACAAATGTTCCGAGATATTGTCACCGCTTTATAAGTTACTTAAAAAGGGGGCGACTTGGCAGTGGGCAAATGAGCAGCAGGAATCATTTCGAAACATAAAAAAAGCGTTGACTTCTTGCCCCGTGCTACGGCATTACGATGAAAATCTTCCTCTTATTTTGTGGTGCGACGCGAGCGCGCGGGGAGTGGGCGCGGTGTTGACGCAGCGCGGCGGACGGGGCGGAGCGCCCGGGGCGGAGCGCCCGGTGGCGTACGCGTCGCGCACCCTCTCGCCCTCGGAGGTTAATTATAGCCAGATACAGCGCGAAGCGCTCGCCATCGTATTTGGTGTCAAAAAATTTCATTCTTATTTGTATGGTCGACAATTCACACTTCGTACCGATCATCAACCGTTGACGACTATTTTCGGTTCAAAAAAAGATTTACCACACACAGCTGCCGGCCGGCTCATACGTTGGGCGATTCTACTGTCCGGGTACAGGTACGACATAGAATATGTTAAATCAGAACCCGTCTGTCCCGTCTCTGTCGTCTGTCCGTATTGTCCCGTCTTCCGATCGAGGGGAAGAGTTTACGGAATTGCGACGAAATGTTTATAAAATTTATCGAAGATAATTTTCCAATCGATGCGGCAGCAATAAGGGCGGCAACAAGTAAGGACAAAACTATATCTAAAGTGCTAGAGTACACGAAACATGGGTGGCCGTTGTCTACGTCTTCAGTGTTAGGAGCGGACGTCGAGCTAAACGCCTTGTGGCGGCGAAGACACGAGCTGTGTGTGGAGGGCGGCTGCCTGCTGTGGGGACACCGCGTTGTGGTGCCGGCAGGGCTGCGGGCCGCGGTGCTGGAGGAAGTGCACGGTGCACACCTCGGTATTGTCAAGTGTAAGGGGGTAGCACGTAGCTACGTATGGTGGCCACGGATCGACGAAGACATCGAACGGATGTGCGCCGCTTGCAGAACGTGTGCCCTCACTGCAGACATGCCCCCGAAGTCGGTTATTGTTCCGTGGTCGTGGCCAAGTGAACCATTTGAACGAGTTAATATCGATTTTTTTACCCATAATTGTAACACATATTTAGTGCTCGTGGATGGACATTCAAAATGGATTGAAGTCGCTCACATGACCACGACCACTGCGAGTAATACGATTTTAAAATTAAAAGAAATATTTTCGCGATTCGGCCTGCCAAAAGAATTGGTGTCCGACAACGGACCCCCATTTACAAGCGATGAGTTCAGTAATTTTTTAAATAAAAATGGGATTAAACACGTAACATCGGCCCCGTATCACCCATCGTCGAACGGCGAAGCAGAGAACGCAGTTCGCACGGTGAAAAGAGCATTAAAAAAAGCGGATGTGATGAAAATACCACATCACACGTTTTTACAAAGGTTTTTAATGGACTACCGAAATAGCGTACATAGCACGACGGGTGAGAAGCCCATTAAATTGTTACTAGGAAGAACTCTTAGGATAAGACTAGATTTGTTAAAAAACGACTTAGTAGAATCGGTGACAGAGAGAATAAAAAAAAGAGCCGAAAACAAGTTAGGTTCAGAGAGGCAATGGGAAGCGGGGACACAAGTCTGGATTCGGGATTTTCGCGAAGGTAAAAAATTGACTAATGGGGTTATCATTCACAGGAAGGGTTGCAATTTGTATGAAGTCGAGTCTGAGGACGGTTTACGTTGGTCTCGTCATGCCGACCAATTGCGCTCGGGTGGGGCGGCCTCAGGGCGGGCGGACGCGGGCGCGGGCGCCGCGATTCCTCAGGTCTCCGCAAGGGCGGCTTTCGCCGACTTGAACATAAGTGATGTTCGTGAGAATACCTCAACAAATGAGGAACAAACGAAAGTCACACGAAAAAGCAACCGCGCAAGAAGACCCCCGTTGCGATTCGGTTTTGATGAATATTTTTAAGAAAAAAAAAATACACATTTGAGTTATTTTGTTTTAGCACAAAGTGTACACTTTTTTTTTTAACTTTACTTAATTTTGTTTTTTACTTAATTTGATTAATTTGCAAACTTAATTTGCAACGATGTCACCTGCTAATAAGCATTGGAATAAAATTGAAGTTCACGCATAAGTGACAGTAATATTTACCTGTATTTGTTACTTTGCTACCAACGAAGACGTTGTATGTATCTTATAATAAGTACTATAAATAGTATATTACCATAAGTATCTACCATTGTTAGAAGGGGTTATTTTAAGGGGGGGAATAATGGTATGTAGGTTAAGTTGTAAGTATTGTGAGTGTACGGTACAACCGCACATTCAGCACTTTACCGCGTTTGCATTATATTCATTTACACGTCACTCAGTGCGCTACCGACCATTGTACCTATCGCATTCCATCATTATATAAGCAATAGTGGTGCATTTAATTAAAGAACATTTTCGACTATCAAGAAAATCTCTAATTTATAAGATTACGTGTTATCATCCCGTACATCTTATTGGTCCTTCGAGCCGGATTAAAAAACCGGATCCAGATCAAAAAACGGTGTGATCAGGAACGTACCACGTGGTGTGAAAACGTGACCGAGTGTGTACGTGACCCGTGAAATCAGTGCCGTAACCGGATTTTATCAGCTCCGTTACACCCTAATAATCAAGTTCTGTGTGTGTTTTCGTATATCTGTGAGCGATAGCGAATCGGTTCCCCGGCCTCCCACCAGCGGGTCTCACCGAGGTGAATTGAGAAGGCGCACATATCGCCCATAGGTTGCGAGCGGCATACGCAGATGTTTTGAGCTACGTCTATCATAGTTACACTTATCAACTCGACTAACAGCGAGAAGTTAGCTAACTAAAGGTTACAGCATTACCAAGAATAACCTCTCAACATCATGGATACTATCATAATCAGTCAAAATGAAATTATGCAATCCATGGAAAAGTTATACAGCAATTACAAGAAGGATGGCCCTGACCGTAGAACCGTTCAAAATGTCAAAAGGCGACTAAACATGATTGACTCATACTGGCAGGAATTTCAAACCAACCATGTTAAATTATGTGATTTTGAAGACCAGAGCGGAGATTACTTCACTCAAGATTTCTACGAAAGGACCCTAAACTTCTATAAGAAAACGAGGGAGTTATTGATGTCGCACCTAGCAGCTGAAGAGGCCGCAGCAGCCTCGTCCAAATTATCCACTTCCTTAGAAACAAAGCAGGAAGAACTAAGCGGACCAAATCAGCAACAGCAAGCTGCCCGCTCTCAGCCCGCGACTTTATCTATCCCGGCTCCCAGCAGAAGAGAACCCCGCGATCAAGCTGATGAACAAAACGAGGCAGTACCAGGGCCCTCCAAAGAAAGCATTCCGGTAACCGATTTTACTTCACTGTTACGGTTAAGGAAAAACCAGGATACTAATCTTATCTGGGAAGAAAAAATGCGCAAACAAAAGAGTAATTTCAAGGCATTCGCGCGTTCTATGGACTTCTTAGAACTCGATTCCTTGAGCGAAAAGTGGGAATTTGAAGATATCTTGCGAACTCTACAAGCACGCTGGACCGCCATCGACTCTCTACATTGGGAGATCGACAGTCTAGATTGTGAGAGCGACTCTGTCTACGAAATGACCTTCACTATCAATGAGCGAAAATTTCAACGCATAAAGAAGGAAATAAATAGTAGAATGTGGTCAATCAGTCACAGGGAAAAATCAACGCCACAAATGGATATCCCCACATTTAACGGTAATTTTCGCCAATGGATAGCATTTAAGGATCTCTTCAATGAGACCATCCATAACAACCGCAGTATGTCCAACGCACAAAAAATGCAATTTCTAAAAAGCAAGGTCAAAGGAGAAGCGGAACGCCTCATACAGCATTTGAACATCAGTTCTGAAAACTATGAAGTGTGTTGGGATATTCTGAATCATCGGTTCAACAACACAAGGTTGATATTTAATACACACATCAACAACCTTTTAACCGTGCCGACTGTACAACATCAGTCGTATACGCTTATTAAAAGATTACATGACACCGCGAATGAGTCATTGAACGCGATTAAAAACCTTGGAATTGACATTACGTCATGGGACCCGCTCATCGTGTATCTACTATCACAGAAACTTGATACTGAAACCTATGATGAGTACATGGAGTCACTGAAGAACCCTAGAGAGTTGCCAACACTACGAGATTTCCTCAATTTTCTCGAAATCAAGTTTACCTCTCATGAGTCCGGACGACGTAAGCCAGATCCACCAAAAAATAATCAACAACAGGATAATAAGAAACCCAATCAGAAGTCTAATCCGGGCCCTTCCCAACGAGCATTCGCGAACCATACAAGCAGCGAGGGAAAAGCAAAGAAAAATTCGTGGAAATGTCCACTATGTAGCAAACGTCATAAGCTATACTATTGCAAAACATTCCTCAGTATGAAACCCGAAAACAAGGTAGATACAGTCACCAAACTTAAGCTTTGCAAAAACTGCCTTTATGACCATAAGGGCAAGGAATGTTTTTCCGAGAAACGATGCGTCCAGTGCGACGGACAGCATAACACGTTGTTACACGATGCCTACGAATCAAATAGAGGCGACGACGCCGCCGGTAGCAATGCGGCGGCTACACAACAAATAAACGTGTCTAATGTTTCACAAGACTACGTGAATGAAGTACTTTTAGCCACCGCTCAAATTAAAGTACTTACAGCCGACGGGACTTACCTTAACATGCGGGCTCTTATTGACCAAGGGTCCCAGGTGTCCCTGATAAGCGAAAATGCAGCTCAACGGCTTGGACTCCAGCGGCGACGCTGTAAAGGGGTTATTTTCGGCATTGGGTCGCAAGAGAACAACTGCAAGGGAATTCTGAACATTACAGCCTCATCTATACATAGCGAATTCACCTTTAGTACAGATCTTCTTATCATGAAGAAACTGGTAAATCAATTACCACATCGATCGTTCACCAAACCATCATGGTCTTATCTTGACGGAATTCAGTTAGCGGACCCCGAGTTCAACATTAGCCGCCCCATTGATATACTACTGGGCGCTGATATCTACTCCAACATTTTGCTCTGTGGTATCATAAGAGAAAACGAGAATCAGCCCATCGCACAACAAACGCGACTTGGCTGGATTTTATGTGGCAACGTCAAGTCGTATCAATGCAACATCATTTTGCAAGACCTTGACGAAATATCACAATTCTGGACCATAGAAGATATGGCAGACAGCTCCATTGACATGTCGTCAGAAGATTATCACTGTCTTAATCAATACAAGGCAGGGACGACTCGACAAGAAGACGGCCGTTACGTTGTGCGCCTGCCACTCAAACCTGAAATCAAGGAAGAATTGGGCGAATCAAAACACAAGGCGGTTGCCCAGTTTTTACAATTGGAGAAAAAGTTTGTCAAACAACAAGAAATGGCCAATAATTATAAATCATTTATAAGCGAATACGTGGAATTAGGTCATATGCGACCGGTAGTGGAGTGTAACAAGACACCTAACTATTTCCTACCGCATCATTGTGTGCAACGTGCCGACTCCACGACAACAGCCTTACGTGTCGTTTTCAACGCTTCAGCGAGAACAACCTCAGGCAAAAGTTTGAACGACCTTATGTACAGGGGCCCGAATTTACAGGCCGATTTGATGTCATTGATAATGAAGTGGAGGCAGTATAAAATAGCTTTTACAGCTGACATCGAAAAAATGTTTCGACAAATCAACTGTCATCCGAATGATCAGATCTACCAAAAAATTATTTGGCGAAATTCCGTACAAGAACATCTACGCGAATACGCCCTAACAACAGTCACCTATGGTACGAAAGCAGCGCCATTTCTAGCAATGATGACTTTAAAGCAATTAGCTACAGACGAAGGTCAAAAATACCCGGAAGCAGCGAAAATATTAGAACAAGACTTTTATATGGATGATCTTCTCAGTGGCACCCACAGTGTAGAAAAGGCACAAATCTTACAAAAGGATCTAATTGCACTACTCAGAGCAGGAGGGTTCAACCTTCGCAAATGGTGCTCAAACAGCTACGAACTTTTAGAGGGGGCAAGCACAGTATCCAGTAGTCAGCAAGCATTTGACTTTAAACATTTGGAATCAACTAAGACCCTCGGCCTACGATGGAATCCACACGATGATACGTTCTCCTTCCAACTGAAGATAGACACAGAGAACATAAAACCACCAACAAAAAGATCTCTCCTCTCTGACATCTCCAAAGTTTTTGACCCCCTGGGTTGGCTAACCCCTGTCACCACCAGACTAAAACTGTTATTCCAATCGGTATGGCAGTTGGACCTAAAATGGGACGACCAACTACCCGAGACAATCAGTAGCGAATGGTCAAAAATGAAGCAGGATATAGTGGACATCGAAAAGATCACAGTTAAAAGATGGATCCAGTGTCAAGAACAAGATGATATAGAACTACATGGCTTCTGTGATTCGTCTGAAAAAGCTTACGCCTGTGTAGTTTACAGCAAAATCTATACAAAAAATCAAGACGGTATTTTAGAGCCAAAGGTCGTCTTGATAGCAGGGAAATCAAGATTAGTACCAGCTAAGAAAAGCGTCACGTTACCAAGACTAGAGCTGTGTGCCGCACTGTTACTATCAAGGTTGATGCAAGCAGTTCAACAAAGCCTAGCCAATCATAAGCTTACGATATATGGTTGGTCGGACTCAACAGCGGTACTAGGATGGCTAAAAGGTGACATCAGTCGCTGGAAACCCTTTGTAGCAAACAGGGTTGAAAAAATCACTGCCATCTTACCACCCCATTGTTGGCGATACGTAAAATCAGCCGAAAACCCAGCAGACGGCGCCAGCAGAGGAATCACTACAGCTCAGTTGACAAATCACTGCCTATGGTGGCAAGGGCCAGAATGGCTTCCATCATACCAGGCCGTAACTGAAAACATAAGTTACGAAACAAACCAAGAGCTAAAAATAGCACAAGTATCAAACGTCATTAATACACGTCACGAGCATGACGTCATCGGTGACATACTACGCCGACATAGCAGCCTAACTCGTGTGACGCATATATTCGCGTGGGTACTGCGCGCGGTGTCTCGTAACACGGCAAGGACGGCGTATCTAACTGCACCTGAAATAAAAAAGGCAAATAAAAAGTTAGTAAAATACATACAAAATGAAACATTTCAAAAAGAAATAGCAAGTCTCCAAAAATTTGGAAAAGTAAAACCAGACAGCAAATTATTACCTCTGAACCCATTTTTGGATCAAGATGAGCTCCTACGTGTTGGCGGCAGGATCAAACACGCCAACATTGATGAAAACATGCGTCATCCTCTCATCTTACCACATAGCGGCCATTTCACGGATCTCTTAATAGATCACGCTCATAAGATGACGTTTCATGGCGGCGCCCGCATGACTTTAGCTTGGTTGAGACAGCAATACTGGATTATCGGTGGCAATCGAGCAGTCAAGACACGAGTGCATCAATGTATTAAATGCAAGAAAAACACACCTCCTAAACATAAACAATTAATGGGCGATTTACCAGCCGCGAGATGTAACCCGACGCGGCCGTTTTATCATACCGGCGTAGATTATACAGGATTTATAGAGGTCAAATCAAGTAAAGGTCGTGGCATCAAAACGACAAAGGGATATGTAGCCGTCTTCGTGTGCATGGTCACTAAGGCCGTACACCTAGAACTTGTATCCGACTTGACTTCGTCTGCATTTCTAGCGGCCCTCCGTCGTCTGGCAGCCCGGCGAGGTACCCCCAGTCACATGTACAGTGACAACGGCACGAACTTTGTCGGCGCAAATAAGATACTGAAGCAAGAGTTTATAAACCTGAAAAACAGCTTAGACCCCGAATTCTTTGCAGCGATCTCGGATATGCAAATCGAATGGCACTTTAACGCTCCTTCTTGGCCCAGTGCAGGCGGCCTATGGGAGGCAGCAGTTAAAAGCCTAAAACACCACTTCCGCAGAGTAATCGGAGAGCAAAAACTTACTTACGAGGAGATATCAACCCTTTTATCTCAACTGGAAGCATGCCTCAACGCCCGACCCCTTTGCGCTTTGAGTGAAGATCCTGACGATATCAATTATCTAACACCGTCTCACTTCTTAGCAAGTGATCCTACACTGACTATATTTGAGACAGAGACTGATGAACGAACTAGATGGCAGCTTGTTCAAAAAATCTTCACCGACACATGGAAAAGGTGGCAGTCTGAGTATTTGTGTCAATTATCAGCCCGAAGCAAGTGGCACACTAAGAGCGAAAACATGAACGTTGATGATATTGTGATAATTCATGATGCAAATCTACCTCCCGGCAAATGGGCCCTAGGCAAAATCATCGATCTCCACCCTGGCACAGACGGCTGTGTGAGAGTTGTTTCAATCAAAACCAAGAATGGTGTAATAAAAAGACCAATTACCAAGATTTCTCGGTTACTTAAAGGTTCAAGCGAGGAAAGCAAAACCGCCAAAGACGAACCACTAATCAAACGGTATCAGAAACCGGCGTCGAACTCAAAACCCAAAACAGTAAGGAGCAAGAGATCATGTAACTTAATCATTTTTACACTAATGCTTCTTATGGGTTTAGTTGCGCCCGCCCGGTGTGACTACAACTTTACAAAGTTGAACTCTAATCAGAGCTTGTACTTCGACAAGGTTGCAAACATGCAACTAATTAAAGAAGATTGGAACTTGATTGTGTACTACGACTTAGATCCCTACTGGCAAGGTCTAAAATTGCTAAGCGACTGTATTACAAACCTAAATGCATTGTGTACTAGATCAAGGAAACAATCGCAATGCGACGTAGTCCTATTACAATTACGTCACGACGCCTCAGAAATAAAATATTATAACAATGTGATGCTCGGTCAGCAAGTCACACGCTCTAGCCGACGGCGTCGAGGGCTTATCAATGGAGTGGGAAACCTTGCAAGTACTTTGTTCGGCGTATTGGACAACAAGTTTGCAGAGCAATACGAGAAAGATATCAACCTGATTAGGGAAAATCAAAAACATTTGGCTCTTCTATGGAAAAATCAAACGTCAGTTGTAGAGGCAGAATACAACATGTTAAAAAGAGTTGAGCAAACCATAGAAAAACAAAACAAAATGCTGAATCAATTCATTAACAATTTGGAAAAAACAAATAATGCTTTATCGAAGCAAGTGGTAGATGTGGAAAACTCCATGGAATTTACGTTATCTGCTATGATAGCTACAAACATCTTATCAAACTTAAAAAACGTGCAAGAGATGCTGTTGGAAACTATTACAGACATTCATCATGGCCTTTTCAACATCCATCTACTCACTCCCGATCAACTAAAGAGCGAACTAAACAGCATATCGGGTAAACTATCAAAGGATTTAGCTATTCCAATTGACAATATCGAGACCGACCTTCAAAGTATTTATCATTTACTCAAGGTCAAGGCGAGAATTACGAAGCTCTACTTCATTTTCGAGATAAAGATTCCACTAGTAAGCAGAGACAACTTTGAAATATATAAACTTATAGCGGTTCCTCAGCAAAGAATCAAAGACATGTTCCGCCTGAAACCTATAGCTGACCATGTAGCAATCAACTTGAAAATGGACTCCTATATACCTGTAAAAGAAAACGAACTACAAAACTGTATAAGATACGACGGTTTAACTTACCTGTGTCATCTTCAGACTCCAGTTTGCCACGTGCAATCAGACGAAAGCATATGTATCAGGGATAGAAACGCAAATAAATGTGAAACTGAGAGAATGGCATGTAAGGATACCTGGACCCAACTATACAAACTAAACATGTACCTTTATTTCTGCTGTGATCATTGCAAAATAAAGATCATGTGCAAGAATCAAATAGCAATAGAACAATTTAACAAAGCTGGTGTAATCACCCTCGGCGACGGTTGCATACTTAAAAGCGACGAACTTACTATAGTAGCACATAGACAACACTCACACGAGCTGAGAATCAAACCTAGCCTAGTTAGCATTGAAATACCACCTATAAATAATATCGTGAACCTGTCTATACCGATATATGAAGCAAACGGCCCATCCAACGACTCCTCAAGTGATCTTCAAACAGACTTACAAGTCATTGGCAAACAGATCGATCAGATGAAAACCAGCGAAGCTAACGGAGTTCTGGCCGACAGAGTTACCTCCCATGATGTACATCAATTCGTCATATTGTACATTCTTCTGGGTGCCTCCTTGGTAGTGGGAGCGCTGTTGACATGGCGACGTCTTCGCAAGCGTTGCAGTGTGCAGCTGCAGCCTCCTCCACCCCTCAACGAGCGCCCAATCCCTCTCACTGTTCAATACGCAATTCCAAACGTGCCAACTCGGTTTAACGTCGACGCGAACAATCAAGGCACTGCGAGCCAAGCGGACACATCAAGTGCACGAGCACTCGACAGACGACCGAAGTCACTCATTACCAGCAAGCGATACATTTAGTTTGTGTTGTGCAGTGTTAGTGTGAAATATTTAAGTTAGATACTAGGATATTTGAGATTTCTTAAGCATTATTGTATTATAAGTATTAATGTTAAATCTCATCATCTGTATGTCATCTCGCCCCCCGCAGCATGTACGGTACAACCGCACATTCAGCACTTTACCGCGTTTGCATTATATTCATTTACACGTCACTCAGTGCGCTACCGACCATTGTACCTATCGCATTCCATCATTATATAAGCAATAGTGGTGCATTTAATTAAAGAACATTTTCGACTATCAAGAAAATCTCTAATTTATAAGATTACGTGTTATCATCCCGTACAGTGAGGGTAGGTTTCAGTCTGCATTATACGGTTGTTACGATCGGACGTGTTTCACTTCATTTACCTAAATATATTACAAGTATTTTAGTTGAATATGACCAGCGAAGTTGGGCCAAGGCACTTCCTAAAGTGAAACTATATTTGAACTCATGTATAAATATGGCAACTGGATTTACCCCCAATTTTGTGATTTTTGGAAGGGAAGTACATTTAGATGTCAGTACTCGGCGTGTAGGCGAGACTCGAGGCGTTGATTTAGCTGAGAGTCGCGTTGACCGTGCGGCTGCGCTCTCTTCCCTTGATCAGGTTTTTGCTAAGGTTTCAGATAGTCTTTCGTTGGCGTTTTTACGGAATGCGAGTTATTATAATAAAAGTCGTAACCCCCTCATTTTAAATGTCGGTGATATTGTGTGGCGTAGGAACTTCTCACGTTCGTCAGGCGCTGACTTTTTTTTGAGTAAATTTGCACCCAGATTCACTAAGTGTCGTGTAGTTCGAAGAATTTCCCGCCAAGTCTATGAGTTACAGGATGTCAATTCTCCTTCCTCTGGTACTTATCATATTAAAGATATACTCAAATAACGTCTTTTTTTCGTTGTTAGTTAAAGTGCTTGTTTTTCCTTTTTTTGTCAAGTCGTTTTTTTCGAAACCTACGGACAAATTTTTTTGTTAGCTTTTTTTTATATAGATAGAAGTTGTTGATGTTTTTTTGGTGTCATCTTTGCAGTCAACGTTGTGTTTTTTTTTTGTCGACTTTGGGTCTTTATCTTTTTGCCCTTAGACAAAGATTTTTTTTTCATTGGTCGGGTGAGCTGTACAGCCATTGTTGCCTGTTATGGCCGTTATGGTGGCAACATAGACATAGAAAAAATAAGTTAGTGGACACCATTATTTTTGACTGTCATGTCCGAGTTGACTGAAAGTCCATTATTTTCTTTGAAGTCTAGGTCTGTGGTATTTTTACTTGGCTGACTTCGTCTACTTTTGGTATTTGTTGACAGTTGTTGTCATTTTGAAAGTTTTAGGAAACTTTTACGTGAAGTATTATGTATTAGGTAATTAGTGATTGTAGTTTCAACTGTTGATAATTTTTTGTGTTAGTTATTTAGGGCTAGTTTTTAATGTTGAGTCGTTTTGTTTGGTATTATTTAAGTTTCTTTATTTAATATCAACCTCTTCCCTTTTAACTGGGTTTAATTAAACTTAAACTTTTACTTAACTTAAACTTTAATTTAACTTCAACTTTAACTTTAAATTTACGTAAACTTTAATTTAATCTTAACTTAAACTAATTTTTTTCCCGTATAGGGTTACCAAAAATTTTTGTTTTGTATACAGGATGTTCAAATTTTTTTTTTTGTAGAAAGGGGGTGTTGCAGGATTTCTGCTTGCGATCTTTTTTATGTTTACTAATTCTTTCCAGTCTAGTTTTCTTTTTCATTCAAAAGATTTCAAAATTTTAGAACTTTTTCCATTTTTGCTTTTTGTTTGGGATTGAAGTTACCAATTCATTCGACTAAAAATTTTTGGAGTGTAAACGTTATTTTTGTGGAAAATATCACGGCCATTGGGAGATTAATCCATTAAATATAAGACTAATTATAAGAAATCAATTCATTATAAGAAATTAGTGAATATTTGTTAGCCAGTTGTGAATAAATATAAATTGAATTTTCGTGTAACGGACATCAAAATGTAAGTTTTTCACTTTTTCTTATTTTTGTTCTCACACGCTTACGTTACTTTACCTACGCTATACAGTACACTTTTTACAACATCTACTTCACGCTCAGACAAATACACTATCAGGCTGTTCTTGCAACAGTTACGAGAATCCTGGGTCTTGTGGTTTAAATCAAATCTGGTTATCACTTGACCTGGGGGGATTACTTCACGACCTGCAAGGGGAGAATATCCTTCTAATATAGGTTACACTAGCTTGACATTCCTATTATACTTAAATACTCATATATTTTAATTTTTCTTCCTTTTTGGTGTCCTTTCGTGAATTGTGTCCTTTTAGGAATCCTAGTCAATTTTGGAATTTTGTATAGTTTCAGTGGTTTTAAGACAACCTATTAAAGGCTGGACCCGAATTACGGAACCGGGATAAACGGAAGTACGATTCACTTTCGCCCCTACGTGATCCAGCCACAATTCCATCGCGGATACTCTGGCCCTCTTTCGTTAAGTCCTTTAAATCCTTTCTCTGTACTTATTAATTTTAATTATAAACAAATAGCCAATAGCAATATATATTTCACAAATAGGTAGGAATTTTATTCGTCGACGAATTATATAATCCCTCAATTTGGTTTAAATACCGATTAGATATAGTTAATCCTTAAAATTCAATTATTGTGTGTTATTAATATTGTTCTAAATTAACCAGCTTTTCTTTCCCAAACAATCTTACAATCATAATTTGCACTTTCAATTTTAAACCCCAAGAACACCTTGTTAGGCCTACCCTATTGTAAAATGTTTAAATATAGTATATTATTTTTGTGTTACCCTTTTGGTCCTAGAGTCGAATTTTTTGTATTATTTTTTTATTGATTAAACCCTGTTTTTCTACAAATCTCGTCTCCTTTATTCAATTTGTGTTTCGGCGATTACCACCCGTACATTGATCGCTGAAACATGTAGTGAAACGCCGAGTGCCGTTGGATGAATGCCTGTTTATTTGATACGCCGGCCGTATTTATAGTTTGGCCGTGGCGATTTTATGTAGCTACCCTACATATACTCCCCCCCTGGGAAAGAAAACAACTTTCGTAAAAGAAAATGTATTTCCCCTTCTGCGACGCCTAACACATAATACATTGCTAAAACACAGTAGTGCGCTTGAGCCGTTTTTCGCGACGTTGTGTTGTTGAGCAGGCGCTTGTAGCGGGGTACGGTGGGAGGGTGTTGACGTAACGCAGCGTCATCGGGCCGGTCGCTGGAGCTCGTAGTACGTCGATGTCTTTCAGCCGATGCGCTCGTCGTGCGCTCCTTGCTTCGACGAGTGTTGATTGTTATTAGCTGCGTATTTCTCATAACATAGTGTGTTTGTTGTGTTGTGAAGTATACTGTTGCCTTTGGCTGGCAAGTAGTATCTAGTGCTTGTGATTGAAGTTGTAGATCAGTGATGCGCTTAGTGTGAATGCGCGCGTTGCGTGTATGGCGTATGGCGTACAGCGTAGCAGGGTAGGCAGAGCTTCGGTGATGCGTTCTGTATTTATGCGCGTAGTGTGTGCAGCGCATGGCATAGCAGGGTAGGCAGAGCTTCGAGGTTGTGATGTGTGGATCTTCTGCCGTCCACCTGCCTCTTAATTTCCCTAGCCGGTGAGATCTGCTTGTGGAAGGCCGGTAGGAAAGTACAAGTGGAGGGCTGTAGTTTGTATTAAATGTGTGTGTGGGTATGCTAATGCATGTTCGAATGAGCGAGTGAGGTACTTAGCTATGATGTAAATGTATGTGTGATTTGGTTTGCGTTAAATAGTATGTAGCTATGTATGCAGACATATTATTTGAGTATATAATTGTGTTTATGCGATTGCTAAGTTGGTGCGTACCGAACAGGTGGTTTTGACACTCTGCCTGAGCGAGTTTGTATGACTGTACTCGTTGTAGTAGTAGTAGTAGTAGTCTCGCTTTCGTGAGGCTTTTCGTTAAGTATGTAGGCTGGTTTCAGCCTGTCGATCGATATGACAGTTGTTCTTAGCGGTAGTTGGATCTTGAAATACTTCTCTTTTTTCTCGAGTACTTCGTATGGTCCGTCGTACGGTGATGTCAAGGGTTTTTTCACTGTGTAATTTTTTTTCGCCATTGCGGTAACTAACTCTTTTACATAGTCGGCATCGTTCTTTACTGGTTCCGTAGGTAGAATAAAATCGGACGGAATCTTGAGTTGCGTTCCGTAAGTGAACAGGCAGGGACTCATTTTGCTATCTCTGCGTAATGTAGTCCTTAAGCCTAGTAGCACTGTATGTATGTCGCTAGATCAGTTGATCGTGTTACCCCTAGCCATTAATGTAGCTTTTAGGGTTCTATGCAGGCGTTCGACTTGGCCATTCGCTTGAGGGTGATAAGGGGTCGTCCTTATGTGTCGTATACCGAATCGTTTCAGTAGGCAGTTGAAGAGATGCGATTTGAACTGACGTCCCTTTTCAGTTGTAATACGTAGCGGACATCCGAATTTCGTGATCCAGGTCTCGTATAGTATCTTTGCTACAGATTAGGCGGTAATGTCGTGTACTGGAACTGCTTCTGGCCACTTGGTGAAGCGATCAATGATAGTAATGATGAACCTATTGTTATCTGATTGTGGCAGTTGTCCTACTATGTCGATGTGTATGTGTTCGAAACGTTGAGAAGGTGGAAAACTTGGTGTGCTGACTTAGTGTGTCGATTGACTTTTGACTTTTGACAGTCGATGCAACTTCGTGTCCACGTACCTATATCTTTATTCATGCTTGGCCAAAAATATTTTAACGATAGCTGTACTGGTGTGACTTCGTGCCATATTTTAATTGTTTTTTTTGTCATGTGTTATTTAATGTAAAAAGAATTTTACTTAGTATAAAACTCGTTCTTATTCATTAAAATAAAAAAATATTTAACCTTTTCCCCTTTCCCGTAGTTAGTTGCTTAACGCAGTAAAAAACGCGTTTAACAGTTTTTTCCCACGTATTTAAGATAAATTTTTTTCACTTTCGATTTTCACCCTATTTCCCCTATTAGGTTTTTTCCCACTAATTAGGTATTTTTTTCTTAGGGAATTTTCAGATATTACGGCTTGTATTAACGATCTGTTCACTTAATGGTATCGTTTTCTTTGCTTTATTTTTAACAACCGACTTCACTTTGTCTAAAAATGTCGCTGAATCAGGACACAGTTATTGATGTTAAACCGAAAGAGGCCGCTTACTAGCAAGATATTGGAGAGACGCCTTATCGCGCTGGTCCTATTTTGCAGAAAATGAACAACCAGTCTGTTTGAGCTCATGAAGCTACGCGACTCAAACAGCTTTTCGCCCGCGACGTTAATTTGTCAAAATGGAATATTTGCTTTGATGGTCAAACTTGCGTGAAGGATTTCTTTCAGCTCACCGAAGAACGGATGTTCGCTTCTCACATTCCATCCTTGTATATTGTGCGTCGGTTTTGTCCACAAACAGGATAGATAACATTGACGCCTTGTTAGATGTAGTCTCAAACTTTGAGAGTTATGAGCCGCCTCAGCAAGCTTCGGATAACGCTCAGTCTCGTAAAGTTGTTGCGCCGATAGTTGATTCGACACGTTTTATTTGTATTAAGTGCAATCAATCAGGCCACGATTTCCGGGCGTGTCCTTCTATTCTTGGGGTTATTTATTTCATTTGTAGGTGTCCCGGTTTTACTACCAAGAACTGCCCCACGTGTAATGCCCGCGTCGCCGCGCAAACTTCTACTTCAAAAAACTAGTTAGTTCCCGGGGTTTTCGTCATCATTCGATTTCTCCGGTTATTTTTTCAGATTTTATTGATAATAGGCCATTTGTTGAAGTGTTTATATTTAATAGAGCTTTATACGCATTACTCGACACAGGTGCTCAAGCGTCTCTGATTCACACTTCGTTGCTTGCTTCGCTGAATGTTGCGTACCAACCTGATCCCGGCCATAGTGTCGTATCTGCGGACAATTCTCCGATGTCTATGTTTGGTTCCGTTTCCTTACCCGTTCGTTTTAATAATATTACACGTCAACACCGTTTTCTTGTTACATCACGTGTTACTACGCAAATGATTTTGGGTATTGAATTCTGGAATAACTTTGGCCTAACGTCTGTCCTTTGCAGAGCCTTTAATTCCGGAATTTCTGGGAAGATGTTCTTGCAGGACCCAGTTCAAAAGATGGATCAAGGTGTTATTGGAGAAAATAAGTTTCTCCAGTTTCGTTCTTCCTTATCTGCTGATCAAGAAGCATGATTACAAGAAGTAATCAAAGTCTTGGATGAGATTTCTTCAGAAAAAAACCGGCAAAGAGCGTGTCGGGACACGCGCATTGTAGGGTTCCGTAGCAGCATGGTTCAAATATGCAGCTGGATTCTTAATTCTACGAGCATATGGACCGTTAAATCGCTAATAATATCTTATAAAAACGAAGTCACAAAGAAAGAAGGTAACTAAAGGAGAAATATAGATACCAGCGCCACAAGGAAAATGAAAAAAAAAAACATCTGTTTAATAACCACCTCGCGTGGATGCAAATGGTTGTATAAAAATTGTTTACATTACGTATTCATTTAAAACGGGTGTACTATCGTTACGGTCATAGTTAGAGATGAAAGAGACTGTCTTTTAAGGCTTATTAAAAAGACTCGTCTCCATTTTACAGGACTTGACTCTAAAATTAAGACTGAAAGTTCGAGTTTTTATTAATAAAACTTAGTAGTTTATTAAGAGATTAAAACCTGAAACGACTCGAGTTGTTTTCAAAATACTAATAGACTTAAACGACTCAAGCTCTTTTATGTAAAAGGGATCGCACCGCAGTTTGTGTGTGATATTCGATATTTCTTTGTAACCTATCAACCAAAAGGAATAATTCATGCTTAAACCACTAAATACATTTTGATAACATTTGACAAGGAGATAAAATTAGATATTTACATTCTATCAACACATACCTTACGACTGTCGACTTCCCAGATAATGAGTCGCCAGTCTTTTAAGTCCTTTAAGCTGTTTAAATAACAGCTCAGTTTTTTACGTTAAAAGACTTCAACTAAAAAAACTAGTCTTATGACGAAAGGTTGGGAACTAAAAGACTGAGTCAGTCGTGCGGCGTCAAAAATATGGTGAGTCTTTATTAACTAGTCATATTCGATGTTAAAATGTCCACTTTAGTTTTGGTCTAAATACAACCCAATGAAAGTATAAAATTCGCGAGCGAAGCGAGCGAAATTTTTTTTTTTTGTATTTTTTTTTTGCGACAATATTATTAGAAATAATATAGACCTGCTGATAAAATAATTTTGATATCATTTTCGTAATTAACCCCACCAAAAACCTATTAAACGACACCTAAAATGTCAATATGTTACAGTTTGGCTTTCGACCTCGCCTCACTTTTAGTATTGAACCTTGTAAACATATATTTATTAATTCCAAAAACGTTTGGCACTTGGTCAACTATCACTCGCAAACTTGAAAGGCCAACTTATGTGTGATAGTTTTTCTTTTAATTTCGTTGTATATTCTACCAACGAGAATTTTTTCACATTTTTAGAAACAACCGTTTAGCTGGTAGAAGGGGGGATACTTGCTTTCAACAAAAAACTTCACTTTAAAAATTATTTTATTGTAAACGGAGAGTTATATCGAAAAACGTTCTTAGTAAACCCCTTCTATCTTTTAAAATGATATCCTATGACATTCCACTCGATGATATTGCCGAGAAAAAAAAATCGACCGCCCTTTCTCGTGTATGGGAAAAACCCGAAAAAAATTATCTCTACAGTTCTGTCGGCGGGATTTATATGTTTAATCGCGCCAAATTTCAGCTCTGTAGTACCAAGGGTTTCTTTGGAAACCCGCGGACAGACGAAAAACGGACATGGCGAAACTATCAGGGTTCGTAGATTACTACGGAACCCTAAAAACAATTATCTGTTTAAGAACCACCTCGCGTGATATAAGATGGGTTTACTCTTGACCTCAATCTTGACCAAGGTCATAGATGAGGTCGACGATAGAGCGAGTTAACCCAGAAAATGCCTATAAGGCACTGGTACTCCTATGCGCCGACAGATTACAGCAAGCTGTTTGGCGTCGGATTTCGTTAGGAGGGTGGGCGCGAACCAGACGGCCCTTCACAGAGCCTACTACATCGCATGAGACCATAGGACGACACCTCAGATTCAGAACAAATTGAGGTGTCGTTGCCTGGGGTAGATAAATGGGAGGCAGGTCTCATTTGTGTTTCCTTAGTCGCCTCTTACGACACCCACGGAAAGAAATAGGGTGGTGTTATTCTCAACCGATCACCAAACGGCGATGTTAAAATCTCCAAATACTAGTATCAAAAACAATTGTATTAAAGAGTTTGTAGTTTCAGAAATAACTTTGGTTTTGGGCTAAATACAACAGAATGGAAGTATCTAATGTGCGAGCGAAGCGAGTGCGAATTTTTTTTTACTTTAAATTTTATTACATTTTTTTTTTAATTTTTTTAGCAACAGAAGTATTGTTAGGAATAATATCGAGCTGCTATTAAAGAGCAGGTCACGTGGCGATTGTGTATGATTTTGATGTCATTTTCGTAATTAACACCCCCAAAAACCTATAACGACACATGAAATGTCAATATGTTACAGCTTGGCTTTCGACCTTGCCTCACTTTTAGCGTGAAACTTTGTATAGCAGTTGTTTTGGACTAGGCTACACTTCGTCAAAATTAATTTCTCGCAAACGGACTGCTGAATCGAAAAACGTTCGTAGCAAACCCCTTCTATCTTTTAAAAAACTTTCCTATGACATCCCACTCGATGATATCGGCGAGAAAAAAAATACATTGCCCTTTCACATGTATGGGAAACACCCGAAAACTATATTTTTAACAAAATTTTATTTTTTCTATTTGTCGGCGCAATTAATATATATGAACACGCCAAATTTCAGCTCTGTAATACCAAGGATCTAATATTAGTAAATATATTCTGATTAATCCCAACAATGTTTGGCACTTGGTCTACCATTACTCCCAAACTTGAAGGGCCAACTTATGTTTTATAGTTTTCCTTTTAAATTTGATGTATATTCTACCTCTGTGAATTTTTCCACATTATTATAAACAATCGTATAGCTGGTAGAGGGGGGGGACACTTGTAATTGACAAAAATTTTCACTTTAAAAATTTATGATTCGCAAACGGAGTGCTAAATCGAAAAACGTTCTTAGTAAACCCCTTCTATCTTTTAAAAAGCTATTCTATGACACCCCATTTGATGATATTGGCGAGAAAAAAAAATTCATCGCCCTTTCACGTCTATGGGAGACACCCGAAAAAAATTTTTTTTCTAAGGTTTTACTCTACAGTTCTGTCAGCGTGATTAATATGTATAACCGTGCCAAATTTCAGCTCTGTAGCTCCAAGGGTTTATTAGAAAACCCGCGGACAGACGGACAGACGGACATGGCGAAACTATAATGGTTCGTAGATTACTACGGAACCCTAAAAACGCGGTAGAAAACCGACTAAAGAAAATGCGCATCGCACGCGGTAAATAAATATAACAAAATAAATCCTGAAGTCCATCGCGCCGCTGTTGACAGATACACGCTAAACAATCTGGAAATTAATCGCGCCACCGTTGAAAGATATACGCAAAACAATCCGGAAGTTCATTGCGCCGCTGTTGAACGATATACGCAAAACAATCCGGAAATACATCGTGCCGCAGTTGAAAGATACTCACAAAATAACCCAGATGTCCATCGCGCCACTGTACAACGTTATGATGAGCAACATCCCGAAGTAAATGAAGCCGCTGTAACACGATATAATGAATTAAGTAGAAACGTGGATCCGCCGTTGCGTAGGTCGGCACATCTGATAGGAGAAAAGCGGGGTTCGCAACTAAACACTATTCCGTTGTTTTCCCTAAAAAAAAATTCGTTGTTAGACCCGCAAATTTTTAAATGCTCACACTGCGGCGCCCCGATTTTCGAATGGGAAAGAAGTAGGGAATGGTGCTGTCATCGGGGGGTGTATAAGGTTCAAGACTTTCCCCCGCTGGATGAAGATTTTTATTCTCATCCTGCTTTCCTCAATAGGCCGCGTACGTACAACAATTTATTTTCCTTTTCTGCACTCGGGGTCTCGCACGGATATCAACAACCTCAAGGCTTATCTTTTATCAAAACTCAGGGTCGTGTCTACCACCGCGTTTTCGATTTATCGTACAATCAAACTAATAATAATATTAACTTTTACATTAATGACAGCACCGAGAGGGAAAACTTAGCGGCCAGTCATAGCCTCGATAGGCAGGTAGTCAGGTCGATTTCGTGCTTTTTACATACCGTGAACACGTACATAGATTGCTTCAAAAGACTTAGCTTAGAGCCATCGTCGGAGGCTTTCATACAATTTCAGAAAACCACTCGAGCCACCCACGGGAATATTCTTGGAGACCAGCCTATAGGTAGCGAAATTTCGGTTATAATTAGCACAGATCGCGAAGAGCGTGTCCCGCGTAGTATTGCCATTTGGAAAATAGGTGATAGTAGGCCTCATCAGGTGGATATCATGCATCCGCTCTATGAAACATTCCAGTATCCTCTATTATATCCACACGGGAATCCAGGCTGGTATCCAGATAAGAGGGATTGTAACGGCGAAATGATTAATCAGGTTAAATATGTCCATTGCTTAGCTTTATCCGAGTCGCGTTCCAGTATTTTTGGTCGATTGTCCGAAGAGTGGTTGGTCAATATGTACTGTAGAGTTTTAGAAGAGCGTCTCCATTACTTGGAAAAAGCCCAAGCGAGAGGTCAACAAGACACGCTTAAGGTTTACCACTCGAAGAATAAAGGCGGGAGATAGCAAATGATGAGACTATCAGAGGCGAAGGCGATGTTGTACCAGGACGAATCTATTTGCCCAGTTCATTTACAGGGGGTCCGCGTTATATGAAAATGAAGTACCTGGACGCTATAGCAATAGTGAACAGGTCAGGTCCACCGTCATTCTTTTTTACTTTTACATGCAACACGCGTTGGCCCGAGATAAGGCAATCAATATTGCCGGGTCAGCAAGCGAACCCCCTTATTTGCGCTCGAGTATTCAAATTACGACTGGGTCAATTATTAAAAGATTTTAAAAGCGGGAAATGGTTTGGCAAAATTGATAACATCATGCACGTCATTGAATTTCAAAAAAGAGGACTGCCGCATGCACATATTTGTTTTAGAGTCGAAGGCGGTTGGCCTGTAGAAAGCTCAGACATGGATAAGTTTGTCCGTGCTGATATACCTGATTCCTCAGAAGCCGAGGGCATATTGCGCGAGGCAGTCCTCACACACATGATTCACGGACCGTGCGGCCCGCCTCACCGCACAAATCTTCCGTGTTGGGCAGTGAAAAAAATAGTGACGACAAAGGATTCATCAATTTCCGCCGCAGTAGTGAAAACGATCGCAGCAGAGAAATTAAAAATATCGCAATTATTAAATATCGCAGCAGAGAAATTAAAATTAACGATTTGTGGGTCGTTCCGTACAATGCCGCCTTGCTGTTGAAATATGACGCTCATATTAATTTGGAAGTGTCGTCGCAACGCACCGTCATAAAATATCTCTTCAAGTATATGACGAAAGGACCTGATGAAGCTCGTGTAGCTGTTGTTGATGAAGCCGACTGCAATAACGCTCTAGCGATGCGGCTTGGAGAAGTTTAGAATTTGATGTAACTTCTAGAAAACCAGCAGTAAAGATGCTTTCGATTCATTTACCCGACCAAAATACCGTTTACTTTCGACGCGGTCAGGAAGAGAGTGCAGTCAGTAGCGCGGGCTCAGACCTGTTAGATTACTTTGCCCAACCTTTAGGTGAAGAATTTGACGGACTGACGTACCTTGACTTTTACGAAAAGTTTAATGTGCACAAGACGGATCCACAATTAAAAACCGTTCAATCAATACCCACCCAAAACAGGAAATTCGTCACTAAAAGAATGAGGGGTGAGCTCATCTTGCGTCTTTTCTGGGTCGGGCCGAAAAGAGCTGAACAATTCTACCTTAGACTTTTATTAAATGTTCGTGCGTGTCGTAGTTACACTGACTTATTACAAGCTGGTGGTCCGAATTGCACCACTTTTCAAGAAGCTGCCAAAGAATTAGGTTTCGCGGATGAGCAAGCCGAGTACGCATCAGCTATGTCGGAAGCTTCGACCTTTTTTACCGGACCACGACTTCGTAGTTTTTACGTACTGCTGGCTATTAATGGTGCCCCAGTTGCGACGATGTGGCACGAATATAAAAATCACTTGGCTGAAGATTTTTTGCACAGAATGCCAGGTGACGAAGAAAACGCGTACAGAATGTGCCTCATACAAATAAATCGCATGTTTCGTCGACACGGATCGTCGTTGATAGACCAGGGCTTGCCGGAAGTCACAGACGGCACGACGGAGTTAGGTATGGAACGGACGGAGTATGATTTTGATAGTGCAAAATCATATGTAGATGAATGGTTGTCGCAGCTATCTCCCGACTAACGATCCGTCTTCGACTACATAGATAGGCTTTGCGTTGATAGGGAATTCCGCGACGCGATTTTCATCGACGGGCCTGCCGGTACAGGGAAAACGCTTTTATTAAACGTTATCACTGCGCACATTCGCGGTTACTTGAAAGGCGTCGTTTTGAACTGTGCGTCGTCCGCAATTGCCGCTCAAAATATACCAACGGAATGACCGCGCATTCCCTGTTTCGATTCCCTTTAGATCTCGTGGATGACCGCGGAGTCTGGAACATTACAAACGGCACTCAAAGAGCTGAACTGATTTCAAACTCTGTCCTGATTGTGTATGATGAAGCGCCGATGGCTCACAAATACTTGATCAATTTGTTAGATAGATCTATGCGTGATTTGATGGGTTCGAACAAAATTTTTGGTGGCAAAATTATCGTTTTCGCAGGGGATTTTCGGCAAATTCCTCCAGTCGTGGTGGGTGTGCGTTCCAATTCCGATGTTTTAAACGCGTCTATGAAAACTTCGCGACTTTGGCAAAGTCTAAAAACCATCGCATTGACAACTTCGCAACGGTGCAGGGAGGACGCCGCATTCGCGGATTTTCTTTTGAAGTTGGGTTCCAACGAGTTGCCTCCTCATGTGTTGCCAGTGAACGGAATTCCTCAGCAAATGATTCAGCTGGATTCAATCGAGGTTGCTTCAAACTTGGAGGACTTGATTGAATTCGTATTTCCTGAAAATAACGTCAATGATCCAGAGTTGTGTGCTGAAAGAGCAATTCTGTGCACTCGCAATGATGCCGTTGGAGAAATAAATGCCAAAATTTTGCAACTTGTATCTGGAGACGTATTGCATTGTTATGCGATCGACAAAATTGTTAGCGAAAACGCCAATGAAGTATTTCTGGGTCCCGACCTTTTGCATACACTTTGTCCGAAAGGTGTTCCAGATTTTGATTTAAAACTCAAGATAAATTGCGTATGTACGATTATGCGTAACCTTAGTTTCGCAGACGGTTTGGTTAATGGCACAAAAGTTATCGTCAAAGCTATTTCTACGCGTCTCGTCACAGTACAAAAATTAGGCAGCTCGCAAGAATTTTTAATACCTAGAATTATATTTAAAGCACCGATATAACGCAACAGTCCGTACGAAATGTGCCGCCGCCAATTTCCGTTGCAGGTGTGTTACGCGATGACGATACACAAAAGTCAGGGACAAACGATTAAACGGGTAGGAGTAGACCTTCGGTCGGATGTCTTCAGTCACGGCCAACTCTCTAGGTAACCTCTCCATGTCGAAATTTTGATTCTTCTCCCAATTTTTTTGTCTTTAGTTGAAAAAAAGTTTTTTATAACCAGAAATAGAAACATTCAGCGGACAAAACGATCTGTGAAAGTTGTTGGGATCAGTGTCTTTTAATGCGCTTTAAAATAGCCCTTTTGCGACTGAATATAATCTACTCTAAAACGGGCTTATATTTGCCTGATTCAATGACTTATCAAGCATTTGATAGTGGGGCAAAATAAACAAATTTTTAGCAAAACAAACGCTTGCGTTTATTGCTTTTTATAATTGTATTTAATGATCAAGGTCGTACGGTATTGGCAACATAACTGAAAAAGGTAATGAACCCAAACTCTTCAGTGAAAAACAAACCTTATTGCAAGTCTGTTCAGTACATATTTAAATGAAAATGTAATTGGGCTCTGCGTCACACAAAAATTAATTGAGATGTCCTGAAGCTGATTTTGTATTTTTATACATAAACGGCGTACTTAATGAAAAAAATGAAAACATTCATTCCACCACGAAAGCTCGAGAAGTGAGAGTGTTTTTAAACAGTGAGTACCAAGTACTAAGCTTTGTTAATAACTTTTTAAATTATAGTGAACAATTTTTTACCTTTTAGTGATGTGTTATTATTTATTAAACAAGAGTAAAATCTAAAGAACTCAAACATGGCATCTTGTAATAATGAGCGACCAAACTGGATTAAACCGAATGATCAATTCTTCTCTATGTTTTCCGAAAAATGCATGGATAGAATGATCTGGCTGATAAGGACCCTGCCAGCTACGCCACCGACGAACTTAGACGGAACACCCATGTCTATTTTAGAAGTATGTCTTCTTAGAAATCACATATCTATCTCTGTTTAGCCTTTGTATTCCTTTTCCAATACTATTTCTTCTTTGCAGTTTTTCCTGTCTATGGATGAGGAAGACTTCTGCGTGATGATAAAACATTGTCCCGCGTGTACAAGCAGGGTTCTTTTTGAAGCACGTGATCGGCATTTGGAGAGAAAAGCTCGCCAGTCAGCCAACATGATTGCCCAAAAGAATGATGATGACTTGGAAATAGACATGTTGTTTGTGTAGTCTTGTTGGACGAATCAGTCTGTTATGTTGGTAACACCCGCCATGTCGGTGGGTGTATAAAATATTAAATCAGTTTGCATTCGGATCTCGGCTTTTCATTACGCAACAATAGGCGCAGTCGGTTTTAAAAGTGTTTTAAACCAAAATTAACGTGTAATTACACCCGTACATAATGCCCATCGGTAAAATCGAACCGTTTTCGATCGAATCGGATGATTGGGAAAACTACGTACGTCGCGTAAAACAATTTATAGTGTTAAATAAAATTGATGACAAGCTGAAAGTGGCCACGTTGCTAACCTTAATTGGTAGTGAATATTACAATATTGTTTGTGATTTGTGTTCACCAAACGAACCGGAGTCTAAAACATTCGAGGAGTTAGTGATCCTGCTAAAAAACCATTTAGAACCGGAAAGGTCAGAGATTGCCGAACGGCATTACCGGCATTCAAAATAAATCCTTATCTTTAAAGTCATACACGGGTGATATTATAGAAACTATCGGCTATATTGTCGTAAACGTAGTTCGTGGATCAGAGTCAGCTATACTTAAGTTGCATGTAATTGATAATGGCGTCCCTCCTTTAATGGGGCGAACGTGGATAAAACAATTAAAACTAGCTGTTCTCAAGTGTCATAATATTACAGAAATGCCAGAAAGTTTGTGTGTAGCAAATACGTTAAAAACAGAGTTTCCCGAAGTCTTCGCGGAGGGGTTAGGAACTTTTAAGTCAAAAATCAGCCTTCACCTTAAAAACGACACGCCCGTGTTCGTAAAGGCGCGCGCGCTGCCGCTGGCGCTGCGCGGGCCCGTAGAGCGCGAGCTCGAGCGGCTGCAGCGTGAGGGGGTCGTCTACAAGGTGGAGCGCTCCGACTACGGCACACCGATCGTGCCCGTCATCAAAGCTAACGGGGGGATTAGAATTTGTGGTGATTATAAAATAACCATAAACCCACGGCTTAAGGATTTTCATTACCCCTTGCCGCGGATAGAAGATTTATTTGCTGCTCTGGGGGGTGGTGAGCATTACACCAAACTCGATTTGTCTAACGCTTTTCAACAATGTGTCCTTGAAGAAAAATCACAGCCGATGACGGCGATCACGACACACTGTGGAACATTCGTTTATAGACGCGTACCTTTCGGAATTAAATGTATTCCTGAAAATTTTCAAAAGATTATGGAAGAGGTGCTAAGTGGTCTGCCGTCAACGGCTGTTTTTGCTGATGATATTTGTATAACAGGAAAAAATAAAGAAATTCATATGCGTAATCTAAGGGCCGTTTTGCAAAGGTTGCAAGAAAATGGATTGAGAATAAATTGGGATAAATGTAAATTTTTCCAAGACAGTGTAACTTATTTAGGTTATAAAATAGATAAGTTTGGCTTACATACCAACCCAAGAAAAATAGAAGCTATTGTAAATGCTCCCAGTCCAATCAATGTAACACAATTAAAAAGTTTTATTGGGTTGGTAAACTTCTATGCAAAATTTTGTAAAAATATGAGTGACATTTTAAAACCGTTGTACAATTTACTAAAAAACAATGTAAGATGGATTTGGGATGATGTCTGTGAACAAGCATTTGTAAGAATAAAAAAAGCGCTAAGCAGCGCCCCGGTGTTGGCGCATTACGAGCCTGAGCTGCCGCAGATCCTATCGGTGGACAGCAGCGCGTACGGGCTGGGCGCGGTGCTGACGCAGCGGCACCCCGACGGCTGCGAGCGGCCCGTGTGCTGCGCCTCGCGCACTCTCAATGCGGCGGAGTCGAACTACTCGCAGCTCGATAAGGAAGCGCTGGCTATTGTTTTCGGTGTATCGAAGCACCATCAGTACCTCTATGGACGTCATTTTATACTACGAAGTGATCATAGGCCTTTAAGTTACATATTTGGTAGAAACAAAGGCATACCGGTGACAGCTGCAAGTAGATTACAACGATACGCGGTAAAGTTGGCCGCTTATAACTTTGAAATAGAGTTCGTTCGCTCAGCACAAAACTGTCAAGCCGATGCGTTATCTCGTCTTCCTCTAAATTCGAAATGAAGTCGAACTAGAAATGAAGATGAAGAATTGTGCTATTTCAATTTTATTCAGGGAGATTTTCCGATCAGTTTTAAAAACATTAAAACTGAAACGTCGAAAGATACGATCCTGAATAAAGTTTACGGCTATGTGATGTATAGCTGGCCAAGTACTGGGACACATGATCCTATAGAAAAGCCCTATTTTATGCGTAAAGATAATATCCAAATTAATCAAGGCTGCTTAACTTGGGGGTACCGAGTAATAGTACCGCGTTCGTTACGTTATTTAATTTTAAAGGAAATTCACGACGGACACCCCGGCATCGTAAAAATGAAGCAAATAGCGCGAAATTATGTTTGGTGGGAGACGCTTGACGCGGACATCGAACACACGGCCCGCGAGTGTGCCGCGTGCCGCGCGCAAAGACCTGCTCCGCCGCTCGCGCCGCTGCATTGCTGGCCGTGGCCAGAGGAGCCGTGGGCGCGTCTTAATGTCGATTTTTTAGGTCCATTTAACAATAAATATTATCTTGTAATAATCGATGCTCACTCTAAATGGATAGAGGTTGAAAAAGTAAATAGAACGGCTGCGACCGAAGTTATTGAGTGCTTGAGAAGAACATTCGCGCGATTCGGTTTGCCCAAAAGAATTGTTAGTTATAACGGTTTTCGTCAGCAGAGTTTGCCGAGTATCTAAAGCGCAACGGTATTAATCATACATTGGTGGCTCCTTATCATCCCGCGAGCAATGGTGCTGCAGAAAACGCAGTGCGCTCAGTAAAACGGGCACTTAAAAAAGCACTTACCGAACGGAAAGATGAAAGCACGGCTCTGAGTAGGTTTTTGTTTGCGTACAGAAATACGGAGCACAGCACCACAGGGCGCGAGCCGGCGGTGGCGCTACTCGGGCGGCGGCTACGCGGGCGTCTTGATTTGCTGCGGCCCGATACCGGTGATGTAGTACGCACGCGACAGGCTGCGGCAGCGCAGCAACGCAGGACGGCGACACTTAGGGAGGCCGAACCCGGGGATGATGTTCTAATGAGAAATTATTCCAAACGTTGCCGGAAATGGTCCGAGGGGATAGTAGTGGAACGTTCAGGGCCGGTATCATATAAAGTTCGAAGTAGCGATGGAGGAACCCATAAGCGACATGTCGACCAACTAATCATGGACAAGAGTCGGAAATCTAGATTGACCTTGTCCAAAGTGCATGATTGGCGGGAGCCCCCTTTTGCTAATAACGAGACAAGCTCGACATCAGAAGAGAGTCGTGCATCAAGGATAACAACCCCTCCTCGATTTTCGACTCCGCCGGCATCGTCTTCTCCACCATTGGAGAAGGACGAGTTTAGGACACCGACAGCTCAGTCTCATGTTCATCCGGAGGCGTCTCCTAGGCCTCAAAGGAAAGCTGCTTTGCGCTGCTTAGGAAAGTTTAAAAATATGTAAGACTAATTAGTTATGTAGAACCATAGTTATATTCAAATTATATTACTATAGGTTTGGTTAGATTATATACCTACATATACAATATGTTTTATATAAAATATTTTAATATATATATAGCATCTGTAAAATGTTAAAATTAAGAGGGAAAGTGTTATGTTGGTAACACCCGCCATGTCGGTGGGTGTATAAAATATTAAATCAGTTTGCATTCGGATCTCGGCTTTTCATTACGCAACACAGTCAAGACAGTGGCAGCAGAAAATTTGTGTATAGAAGGTTATAGATTTTTTCTTGCGAGAGTAACTAAGTCTTAAAGAGTCAGCTCTTTTAGCCAATGAAATAATAGTTGTATTACATCGTATGTATTTAATTAAATTGACTAAAGTTAAGAGAGATTTATTCTTTTCAAGTATTTATTTATTTATTACATTTTTAGGCCCAGAAGCCGAAGCTCCCTAAGGGCCTTACAATTAAATAACATATTTCATTGTTATTATTATCCACAAGGGGATTGAAATTATAACATAAAGTAATCATTATTTGCACTATCAAAGGCATTCTACTAAATGAAAAAAAGTATGCGCATTAAAAGTTTCTCCCCTCGGATTCCGATTCGTACGGACGTGTTTAGAAAGTACTGCTGTGTTTAATTAAAATAAAGTTTTTTAACATTACAAATTAGAAGTGCTATACTGGGAAAACAGCGCTAGTGAAGAGTTTACTTAAGTCTGAAGAAAGAGACCACCCTGGTGAGCGCGTCGAACATACTTAAGTGGCTTCCTACTCATAAATCTCGCCTCTTCCGCATTGGCTAACGAGAAAATTACCTGCGCATGAGCGTCCAATTAACGCGGCTCAGTTGACACGAGTCATCGCTTTGCTTATTTCATCTCGCTCGAACGTCGTGCTGTCCCTATCATCAAGTTGCCGTCGGCAAGATACATCGAAAAAAATTTAGGCCTAATCAACATATTAAGTCTAAAATACTTTAAAAAAGTAATACTTTTGTGCTGAGTTTGTACTTTAAATCAAAGCTTGACGCCAAAATGCCGCTTAAACGCACTCCTCCGCATACTCCTACGCCTAATGAATTGCAAAATAATCTAAAAATTTCTCAGACTTCTCAAGCTAGTTCTGCTCCGAATTTATCCAGATTAGACGATAATAACGTCACAGTCCGGCGAAAACCTAGTAGTACTCAAATTTCTGAACCCTGTTTTATGACGGAAATGAAAGAAATTAAGGAAATGATTACGAGTACCAACAATAAATACCTCCAAAAAATCTCCTCCTTGGAGTCGTACATTAAAGAAATCGTTAATCAAAACACTGATATGAAAAATTCGCTTGACTTTATATCTAGTCAATATGATGATCTAAGAGTAAAGTTTGAGGGTTTATTATCGGAAAAAAAGGATAATCGCAAAGAGATTCATAAACTGCAAGAAAGAATATCCACTTTGGAGTGGGCATTAACAAACACAAAAATTCAGTTAAAAAATATTCCTAAGAAAGACAAAGAGTCGAAAGAAGATCTCTGTGGGTTCGTCCTGAAAACTGCACAGGTTCTGGAGATTCCTCTCGTCGAATCAGACATCAAGGATGTATATCGTACGAAGTCAAAGAGCTCAGACTCTCCCATTATTGTTGATTTCACATCAACTTTAAAAAAGGAAAGGATTATAAAAAACTCTCGTCAGTTTAGCACTAAATCAAAGGGAATCAAGCTGAACACCTCACTTGTTGATATTCCTGGACCTTCGAAACAAATTTTTATTTCCGAATATTTAACTCCGAACGCAAGGAACCTGTATTATTTATATTTATCGAGAGTGTTTGCAAAGGAGAACAGCTACGCGTACTGTTGGACCTCCTATGGGAAAATCTATTTACGCAAAAATGAAGGAGGGCGAGCGATCAAAATTAAAAATGTAGCGGATCTCGACCCACTGATAGAAAAATGACTAGTTTTGTTTTTAAATTTGTTTCACAACTTATTGCTATGCTTTTTTTGTAATCAACTCTATTTTTGTCATAACGGATTTTATTTGATGGTTTTACTGACTTACACATTTCTCACATACTACACAAAAACACACACACTATATACATTAAACACTCACGCTTACAAGCTTCTCGAGTCTCTGAAAAAAAATTACTTATGTTGTAAAATGAATCTAAATAAAAAAGATATTAATAATTTATTCAATATATTTACTAAAATCATATATATTTACACCTACAGTTATCATTCAATTTTTCATTATTGTTAATCGCACTTCTCTTTAGGCACTGTCACCCACACAAATAAAATTCGATAACATAAATCAAATATCACAAACCTTAGATTATTTAAATATAAGACCACCATGTTTTTGTGAACCAGAAAACTGTACCGAATTTTTGCCTAACACAAATAAGTACTTAACCATCATCTATCAAAACATACGGAGCATAAATCAAAATATAAATTCTTTATAAATTGTGTTAGCACGACTAAAATTGTCTGTTAATTATCTGTTGTAAATCAACTTCCACAAATTAATGGATATTAATCATATTCTACTACGGATAAATATAACCAGAACGATGGTGTTGCAGTATATATTAAAAATAATTTAAATATAAGCATAGAAGAGCCACAAATGAGTGAAACAAATTGTCTATTAATAAAAATCAGTTCGCACACTGCAATCGTAGCAATTTATAGACCTCCTTGTTTCCGGAATTTAGAAAATTATTTTAATTCCATAAAATGTTTACTGAAATCATTGGTAACTTTTCAAAATATTTTGATTATAGGTGACATTAACATCAATATAGCTTCAAACGGTTGCAACTTAGATTACCTTGAGCTTTTAATGTTTTATGGTTTGTTTCCAGCATATAATAATTTAACAACAGAAGTTAGTTGTCTGGACCACGTTATGGTCAAATCTAAGAAGAATGTTTACACATTTATAATGGATCTTAATGTAACTAACCACAAAACCATTTTAACATGCATAGATATCCAAAATAAACCTCAGCTGCGGAGTAGATATATAAGAAAACTCAACTTTGAAACGTTAGCTAATGAATGTAGTAAAATAAACTTTAATGCCTTTAAACTAGATGGAAATTCTAATGACTATGCTACATTTTTAGTACACACTTTGCAAAATGTAATAAAATCTAATTCTATTGTATTTAAACTACCAGGAAGTAAATTCACGATTAAACCATGGATAACAGTAGGCTTATTACGCTGTATAAAAAATAGAGATAGGCTTCACATTAAGGCAAAAACCAATCCTGAAAATGATATCATTGTGACAACATATAAAAGATACAGAAATTTTTGTAATGGTGTTTTAAAAAAAGAGAAACAAAATTATGAAAAGAATGAACTAAACAAAAATATCAAAAATAACAAAAAATTGTGGAAATCCATTCGAAATATTACAAACTCTCAGAAAAATAATGATACCCCGCACAAACTTTTAAAACTTGAGAAAACAGACTATGAATCTGCTAACCATATAAATAACTTTTTCACTTCCATTGTTAGTAAGCTGGCCAATAACATCCCTAATAATATTCCTCCGCCTTCACCAGACACAATGTCAGACTCTATATCAGCAGCCAATACGTTCGTGTTGCTTGATGTGTCCGAAGAAGAAGTTGAAAGGCTGATATTTAATCTTAAGTCTGAGTCTGGGCCCGGCTGGGATGGGGTTTCAGCTAAAGTTCTCAAATGTTTGAAAGACGCTATTGTGCCCACACTTACTAGGCTCTTTAACCAGTGCATTGGTGATGGTGTCTTCCCTGATGTGCTAAAAAAATCAATTGTGATTCCAGTTCATAAGGGAGGGAAAAGGGACTGTGTAGACAACTATCGACCAATATCTTTACTTTCAGATTTGTCTAAAATTTTTGAGAAAATTATAAATAATAGACTCAAGGCATACCTTGAAAAGTATAATTTACTATCAGAAAATCAATTTGGGTTCAGAAGAGAAAGATCTGCGGAAGAGGCGGTATGTATCTTAACTAATTTTATTGCAAATAAATTGGATTCTGGTGTAAAATGCTTGACGGTATTTTTGGACTTGGCGAAGGCGTTTGACACGGTCTCTTTTCCCAAACTGTTGAGCCTTTTGGAGAAATTGGGAATCAGAGGAAGACAACTAGCACTAATAGCAGATTACCTCAAAAACCGTACTCAATGTACCAAAATTAATGACATACTGAGTTCAGAGTCATTAATCACTTGTGGAATACCCCAGGTCAGTGTTTTAGGCCCAACTCTGTTTTTATGCTACATAAATAATCTATGCCAAATAAAGTTGCCAAATTGCAAGGTAATGTGTTATGCAGACGATACAGCACTTACCTTTTATGGGGACACATGGGACGAGGTATATAATAAAGCACAATATGGCCTTGGGGTAGTAAAACAATGGTTAGCAACCTATAGCCTTACCCTTAACTCCTTAAAAACAAAATATGTAACCTTCGGCATTAATAAATCACTTATTCCAAATAATCCTAACTTAAAACTGATTGCACATGATTGGAGAAACACATCACAACCTTGTAGTTGCAAACCCCTCATTAATACTAAAAGTATAAGATACTTGGGAATCATAGTAGACCAAAGTCTTAATTTCAAAGAGCATATTCAAAATCTCGCTAATAAAATACGTAGGTTCACTTATATATTTAAGCAAATCCGTCATGTAGCGGATTCAGATTTAATAAATTATATTTATACTGCTCTTTGTCAATCAGTCATAGCATATGGCATTACATCATGGGGAGGGGCTTCAAAAACACACATGATTATAGTTGAAAGGGCACAAAGATTTATTCTGAAGATAGCTTATTTAAAAACCTCGACTCTATCCTACTAAAGAATTGTACAAACTTTGTAATGTACTTACAGTACGTAAATTGTATATTCTGGCCACAATACTTCTAAAACATAAAGAAATTGGTTTTAATAAAGATAATCCAGTGTTATCACTACGAAGGTCTCATAAAGTTTGTAGTATGCCTATAACTAATACATTCTTTGTTCGCAAATTTTTAAACTACAATGGTGCATTGTTATACAATATAGCAAACAAAGAACTTAATATTTATCCATTAATTAAAAGTGAAACTAAAACTAAAGTAACAAATTGGCTACAAATATTAGATTATGATGAGACGGAGAGACTCTTTGAACGCTTAAAATAGTTATATTAAACTTACATATTACAATTTCACTACACATACACTCACTCACACACACACGCACACACACACACACACACACACACACACACACACACACATACCCAAACACACGATTAATTAATAAGCTATTTTTTACTATAAACGAGAAATGTTAGACAAACTATTAAATTAACGTATGTTATTTGTTAATATTAAACTGTACGGTTTTTATGTTGAAATCTGTAATAGGTACCGAGGGAGGGGCCTGGGGGGCTACCACCTAAGCCGAAGATCATAAAAAATTGTCTATGGTTGATCATATTGGTACCATGTAAGGTCACGTGACTTATTTCGAAGTTGATTTTCCAAAGAATGAATGATGCCCATGCGTACCTATGCGTACCCCATAAAAACATTTTTTTGTAAATAAAGAATGAACTGATGTTTTTTTTCTCGCCATCTTATCTCATGTTTATGTTCCATGAATATTGATATTTCTTATTCGTATACGAATATTCCTGAGCTTTCGGTGAACACCAGCGTAACTATGTGGGCAACCACTACTACCTCAAGCTTGTCTAGCAAACTCAGCAGAGGAATAAAAGTGTCCAAAGTGATTTTTAGTCTCGAAGTATGAAGTGGTCTTGGATGCTGCTCGCATACTGATTCCTCGACTTCTCATCGAATACCTGTCATAATGTTTTTCAGCAGTATGAACATCCATTGCAAGCTAAATATTACCCATTAGACAGATTGAAACTGTCCAAAAGCAAAGTGAAGTGATTCTACTGCGGAATACTGTCTGTCACAGACTATTTAGAAGGAAGATAGTTTTCTTAATTAATTTGGTGGATACCGGCACTGCACTGGACCACCCCTAACATGACCCACTGACCCTGCAAACTTGAGTTTTCCGAAGATGTCAGGACAAAGCCATCAAACTGATTCAATGAGCCTGAAATTTCACATGTGAGTGAGTGAAGAAATATAAGACGGTAAAACATAACTTAGATACCACAAGCAAACTCAACTCCCCAATTTTTATCAAGTTACAAAATATATGCTTACGTTCCTTTTAATGTCTTTTGATTTTACATATTATTATATAAGAAATGGTGTGTGTCTATACCTAGCGGTGCCACGTCACTGGGCAAAAATGAATGCAATTAATAATTAGCTCTAGATTTGTTCCATAATGGTGATATGTAAGACGCACAGAAACAGTGATATACTGGAAAAAGTTCAGTGCATAATTGAAACAATGTGTTTTTGCTTTCAAAATCAATTTCTAGTTTTTCTTAGGAAAATGTCAGGTTCAGTTGTTATCTTGGAGATAGGCAGTGTTCTCTGGATAGGGAATCTAATAAGACAGCATAAATAAATATTTAAGAACTACTTAGTCAGTTAATTTTGAATCGCTGCTTTCAAAACCCAATATATTTATTTCAACAATATCTTGAAAATTACTGAATGTACTTAGTTAATCTTTTAATATGTTGAAGTAAACAAACACATACTAGGTGTACTGCAGCCATTCATATTGCAGAGTGCATACATTGTAAAACCATTCATATTGCAGAGTGCATACATGTGGTAACCTGATGTGCGGCCCTCTGTACTTTAGTATATAACAATTTAAATTCAAAAATAACTAGACTTACCCTAGTACTTAAGAATAAAAATTTGAAATATATGGAATAAAACAATTTTTTTTAAAATAAGTTTTTTAATTCATATATGCACTTTAATTCATTTTCCAAAACAAGTCTCAATTCGTAACCCAAATTTCACTGAAATAAAGAATTATGCACAAAATTAACAATATTATAATTTCAGTGATTCAGTTCTCGCCGTACCTACATGCCAGTCATGTTTCACAGCCTTGTAAAACGTGTGGCTCAGGCCAGCAGACCCACGGAACTTAAACAACGAATTTAGGTATTCTATGTATGCCAATATATAACACCTTCCTAGTGCCTATTGATGCCAAAAGAACCATATACAGGGTGTTAAGTAATTTGATCTTATCCTCTTGGGTGGTAAATCAGCCCATGAAACTGAACAACTTTCCCTAAGAACAAATGCCGAAATACGAAAAAAATTTTTTACTTCCCATACAAATTCCATCAGCTGATAAATCTTTTTGTATGGGAAGTCAAAAAATTTTTTCGGATAAGATCGAATTACTTAACACCCTGTATAGTGCCATCATAGTTTAAGAAATATAGGTCGTTGTTTGTGGGTTGCTTCAAGCGCTTTGGAGCTATAAAACAATCTTGGTGTGCCTGCTGGGCGGAGGGTTCAACGCAACAGACCAAACATGATAGCAGGCACACCAACATCGTTTTATAGCTCCGAAACGCTTGAAGCACTAGGTTTGAAACTTTTTTCTCGATGGCACCAATGAAAGCATTTAAGCTTAGAACTAGAACCATGTCTCTAACTTTAGCCATTTCCGTGTACGAGAGGTGGGTCTGCTGAGCTGTTATCCATCCAGCAGTCCCACAAACAACGACCTTTATTTCTTAAACTATGATGGCACTAGATATTGATCTTTTGGCATCAATAGGTACTAGGAAGGCATTATATATTGGCATACATAGAATACCTAAATTCATTGTTTAATTTCCGTGGGTCTGCTGGCCTGAGCTTGTGAAACGGCTAGAGCTTTCAAAGTATCACCGTTGTTTGCGAGCGATACTCCATACTCCACCTAAAATGAAAATAATAATAATAAAGCTTACATTGCAATTAAATTAAATCAAATCAATTAATATTATTAAAAATGCAAAGTTAATAAATGAAATTAAGTTAATTAAATTTAAATTAAATTACTTAGTGTTCTTTTATTTAGATTCTTCATCATCTGTGGACCCTTTTGGGTAAAAGCCCCCTCCAAGTTATTCCACTCATCTCTATCTTTAGCAGCATCCATTGCTGGCCTGCTACTCTCGCTATCTAGTCGTCTGTTTGCTATGACATGAAAATGGATTTGGTTAATGAAAGTGGATTAATGAGGATCAGTAATGTTATAGCAAATTCAATAGAACTAGTATCCACGTTATTCTCTATGACATTAGAATGATATTTCTTTTTGAATTATCCAAATCGGACCATTACTTACGAAGATATTAAGTTATAAACATTATGCCGTTCCGGCCGCTAAAAGTTGGTGTACGCGGGTGCGTGTGACGTCACAGTGACTGTCCGAGCGCAGTCGGCAGTCGGTACTCATAGTTCTCGGAGCGGCGGTGGCGACGCGCTTATGGAAATGCTACCCGATCTCAGCACCGGCACTGGTCTGAGATGCGGGAGGTTTTACGAGCAAGATTTCTAAAAATGATCACTAAAATCCTTCCACTATTCAGATCAGTGAACGCGCTTGAATTAGGTACGGATTCCGTAGTGTACTCGTAGTTCAGAAAATTAAATTTTGAAAGTAAATAAAATTTCGAAAGTAGGCGCGATCTGAGCCGCGGGAGGATTTTCATATCTTATGTTTCCCGAACTCAGAGATTTTATTTGATACATTTTCTAGGAAATCTATACATTTCCTAAATAACAATCGGAAATGTATTACATGTTTGATTTTGTCTGTTTATAAGTCATTCGACTTCTTTGGTTGATTACGTCAGACGGAACTGCGACAAGTAGGTTTGTTAGTAGCTTAACCCAACCTACCCGTTAAGGGTTGGTTGGGTTAGGTTAGAACTGCGAACCTCAATGCACGAGCCGAGAGAGCGAAGCAAGAAACGACTGTGTACAGAGGCCAGCACATCAGGTTACTCCATTTTCACTGCAAAACCGCTCTTATCACAACAGCACAGAGTGCACGCGTGTGGTAGCCTGAGTTGCGGCCGTCCGTACATACCTAATGATTCTGTATCTCTACCTACTTTTTCGATTTTTCTAATATAAATTTAAAAACAACTGACTTTTTTTATTAATTTATGTAAAATACATATTTTTCACCTTTTTTCCTGAGTTATGTAACCAGATTGTAACTTAGAAGCTGATACGGTTTATCTGGAAATTGCGTTTTGAATACTAGTAGGGATTCATAACTAAAATGGTTCATTATGCTTAAGTAAACCCTACCGCAGTACAGAACCCAAACACGGGTAGCATTTACAACACCTAAACGTCGTCTGGAAGCATTTCTATATAGGTACGTGGCGGCGACGCGATTGGTTATTTTATTTGCAATTTATTTAAATAAAGTGTTTTATAGAGTGTAATTACCTATGTGATATTTAAATATATCACAAAATTACACTCTTAACCATTTTTTGCGTAGTTTTGGGTCTTTCGGCACATTAAAAAAGAGTTTTTCAGGCGTTTTAAAAGAAGTATTTGTACATTTCGGCACTATAAAATATTAATATAGTTAGAAAAGTGAATTACACACAAATCGGAAACTTAATTTGTTTCAAAGACACAATTAACCAATGAAAATACCTGCGCGCCTTAACGCTGCCAACGGCTAACTGGCGTGGACAGTCACAGTGACGTCACAGCCTACCGCGCCGGCTGGTCAGTGAACTTCGCTAGTAATTTAATCATAACTTCGTCAATTTTTATCGTAGAACAAAAATTTTTGCACTGTATGTTATGGATTACGTAGCTCTATAAATATGCATTCTCAACTAAAAACGTTACGGATCCTCATTGATTCTTATAAATTTATTAATTATTCCTGGCTTAAAACATTAGGTATATTGTGTATTCAAAAGTAACTAAATGGAAAGTTATAGCTACAATAGCTGTGCAAATCGTATCCAATGTTTGCAAGTTTCCTGACATGCCAACCTTGGTTTCAGCTTCAATTATACATTTTAAACATTCAAGTACAAGTTTGTTTATGTGGGTAATGTAATGTAATGTTATTGCAATTTGACCAGAATCACGTAGCAAAACATTTAATTTTATTTGGGTACTTACGGTTAATGTTTTTAAGCTCAATACTCCCGCCAGGGAGTATTATGTTCCTTGGTAATCCTACACACACACACTTCTTGGTAGGTCATCAAAGGTAGGTTATGGCAAGCGGTATTCTTTATTTATCCCAATCAGTCAATCCTTTTTTTAGGAATATTATTATGGCGGTCACTGGGTCATGTTACGGGTGGCTCTGTCTTCAAAAGTTATGACAATTTTGCCAATGCCAAGATTGGAATGATCACGGTGCAAACAATTCTATTCTATTCTTGTGCATATATGGGTCTGTCTTTTTATGTAAGACAATTTTGCCAATGCCAATGTTGAAAACTAAAAGAGATCACGGTGCAAACAATTCTATTCTATTCTTGTGCATATATGGCTCTGTCTTTTCATGTAAGAAAATTTTGCCAATATCGAGGTTGGAAACTACAAGTGAACGCGGAAGAAAATTAAACAAACGGTAAATATTTTTGTTGTTGTCGTTTTTGATTCGCCTTACGCGACGAGGCTATTTTTACTGACCTTTTTTTTTAATTTTAGTATTAGCAAAGGATTACATGAATGTACAGCCACTCTTTTTTTTTATTTAACACTGGCAAAGGAGTAATTAATTATACAGCCACTTGTTAGGGTTCCGTATCCAAAGGGTGTGTTCGTCCGTTCGTCTGTCACCACTCACCAGGCTATATCTTATGAACTGATATAGCTAGACAGTTAAAATTTTCACAAATGATATATTTCTGTTACCGCTATAACAACAAAAAGCCAAATGCGAGTCGGACTCTGGCTCCCATACAAAACTTTGTATTTTTTCAACCAAAATACTTCCGAAGAATTATAGATTGCCTTTGGTGTTGGGTAATGTTTCAGGCATTCTATTCTATTCATAAAAATGCACTTTATGAATAGGCATACCTATTCTTAAACTGGTAGCTAATCCAACACAATGCATGAATATGCCTATTTTCCATGCCTTTTACGGATGCTACACTGTGTCTAGCCGACGACGCGGTATCGGCATGGCAGGGGCAAGAAGACTGCTTTCGACACCCAGAAAGCTTTTCTAGAGGTTTATAGTTTAAGCATGAAGCGCTCGTAACCCAGCGGCTCTCGCTAATCTCAACCGATCAGTGAGGTTAAGGGACGCACACAGAAGCAGGGAACCTGATGGGTGACCAAAAGAGGCAATTTATCACGAGCGTTTCCGTGCTTCGGAGGGCACGTTAAGCTGTCGGTCCTGGCTGTTGTCGATTGACTACAGTCGTTAAAACCAAGTCAGAGGCCATTGTGCGGTTTGAAAACTCTGACACCAGGGTTAGCCAAGTTCGTCTCATTCTTGAATATACCTACACGATAAGAAGAAGAAGATAGTTTAAGCTTTTGAAAAGCTCCAGCGATATCAGCTCGTAATCAATACCTACCAGTGTTGAAACAATTTGTTCTTTTAATGACAGACAACAAACAGTACGTCAGGTTACCCATTTTCAATACGAATGTCGTCGCTATTACGCTTTCGGCCGCCATCGCAACTGTGTTTCGCAACCAGTTGACTACAAAGATTTTTTAGTCCTTCATCGCAACCAGTTGTGATGGAATACCTTTTAATCCTTATACACAACCAGTTGCCAATAAAGAAAATCTCAAAAAGATTGGTTGCCATAGAAGAGTTAATTTTCTTGGTTCACAACCATAGCAGGCAACTGAGCCCACAGGGCACTTAGCCCGCGGGCTCAGTTATCCACTTTAGTTTTTATTTATGGATGACTCAACCTACTAATTCGCATAGGGGTCAACTGAGCCCGCGGGCTCAATCGACCACTTAAGATGTAATCAGCCCTCCAGTTATATGTCACTTTGAACATTTCAATATCATCCTTCCGACCCAAATTCAGAAAGGATAGAGTGCACTGAAGCGATTTCATAGTTTAAATAAATTCGTTTTAGTTTTTTGTTGGCCATTCTGGTAGATATTTTGGGAAGTGTCATTTTGAGAAAGTAGACATATACTTAAACTTTCGGTACACTAAGTCTCAAATAGCAAATTGACAAATATTTAAAAATTTCCATGGTATCTAAATGACGTCCAAAGTTTTAACAAAGAGAATTTAAACACTAGCGTTTCAGGTTTTTATCTTATAATAGAAAAAATTATATGAACGTTGTGCTATGTGCAATATTTTTAAAATAATTTGATTTTTTTATTTTAAGCAGGTTTAAGGTCCCATATTCAAATAAAAAAGATATCAAATAATTTTGATCACAAATAAATAAAAAGATTTTTTTAAATTTTTGTTACAATTTGTTGCTTACTACGGTTTAATTCCTTTGCCAAAGTAAAAAAAAAGACGTTTGACTGTTGGTTGACACATAACCGTTGTGTTTTTGAATTGTTGGTTGTTGAGTTTGTTTCTGTTTCGTAGTTCTGATTATAGGATATATACTGACGACTTGGCTTTGCTACTTGGACTCTACCATTACCTTCTGTTTCGTCGTTTTGATTATTTGGATTGTTATTTACTGACGACTTGGCTATGCTTCTTGGACTTTCGAACTTTCGCAATACACTGGATTCCGACACTATGGATACCGCTCAGCTCGTTAGAGCTGATTCTACCAACTTGCCTGAAGTAACAACCAACCAAACTCGGAAATAAACAACCAAATACAAAATGAAACATGATATGTTTTTTTTCTTAATTGACATGACAGTTTGGCAAAGAAATACGATTGCATATAATGCCGTACTTAGGATTAGTTTACCCTACTGAGAATCTTTTAATTATTATATTTTTATTTCAAAAGATAGATTTTTTAAATATTTTTTTTAAGAACAGGACCTTATTCCTTTATATTAAATAATAAATTAAACAAAATTAACAATAAGTATTTTTAAAATGTCATACATAGTCCACTGAGATGCCAGGTTGCCATGAAAGACTAAAAAATCCTCGTAGACAACTGGTTGTGAAACGCAGTTGCGATGGCGGCGATTTTTGTCTTTATTGGCAACTGGTTGTGTATAAGGATTAAAAAGTATTCTATCACAACTGGTTGCGATGAAGGACTAAAAAATCTTTGTAGTCAACTGGTTGCGAAACACAGTTGCGATGGCGACCGAAAGCGCTATTACGACCGAGATAAGGGCGACGTCAAGGACAACATGTATAGCCAGATGTGCTGCCGTGTCTACGACAGAATGAGTGAAATAGAAGATAGCCTTCCACGTTGAACTGGGAGTGCAAGTTAAACTTAAAAAGTACCAGCTGCCAACTCTTCCCGGGCATACTACAAAAGTCAGTAAGTAGGACGCGAAGGTTTTGTTGTATTATAGGTTTATAGGCGAAAGTCTGAAAACCTCTCACCTTTATACATCAATGGTTCATCTAATAACCCTCAAAATTGTATGTCAAACGCGGCATCAAGTGGTTCTAAGACCCCTTATGCACTGCTTACCCCGATGGGTATTAAAGGCGTGAGCTTATGTATGAAGGGTAGAAGATACTCTCCGATGCTTTTAGTTCTCAAACCAAATCATTTTCTTTCAGCAATCAGTAAGTACTATTCAGTACCTAGTCATCTAGACAACCTCTAAAATGGAAAAAAAACCTTTTGACTAAACTACTTAACCGATTTTGATGATTAGAATGGCATTAGAAAGCAGATGATGTCTAGATTTGTTTTTTATGTCACTTCCTTACACCCTCCCAATCGGATTCCTAAAAAGACATTAGAACGGAATAAACATCATCGATGTTGTCATTTGACCTCTAAAATACGATAAGGGTCGAATCCAGCTGGCTTCCACATCTTAAAATACTCATTGTTGTATCCTCATGTGTCGTCTAAGAATATCTATATTTTTCAAATTGCCGCCCCGCTTAATCAGCAGTAGGTATTAGTAGAACCAACAGTAGGTATTAGTAGAAATAGCCAAAACAAACAAGATTGCGGCCAATTTTAAAGATTTCTACAATCATTCATGACAAAGACCGAGACGCTGTTATAGTAATTTAATTAGTTTTTGTTTCGTTTTACTCGTCACTAATAACAACCGAATAAACACATCTGTCAACTCGGTTATTTGGCGCTATGTAAAACTATAGAGTGAGACAAAAAATCATTTTTTGTATGGACTTATCTTTGGTCTCTTTCTTTTTTAATGACTGAACGCTTTTCGTGTGAAAAAAGCGGACCGTGGGAGGTCAGTGAAAATAGGATCAGCCCGCCTTACGATTAAAAATGACAGTCACAGACTATTTAGTTTATTGTTTTATTATTCGCATTGCGGCAGGCAAAGGTTAAGAATCATACAGCCTTGTCATCCTATGCAGTTTATGCGTTTTAATGTGACTGCACGACCGATGACCCATTTTTTTTTAAGTTGTTTTCAAAGTAAACTATAAAAATGTCCATTAATCAATGTTAAGGGTAATTAAAATTTAAACATACATCGAAAGGTAAATTATAAGAACAAAGTAAAATAATACTGCAGCATAACAGAACGCACAGCTAAGTAATTTGAATTTGATGTTCACGCAAAATATTGAAGTTGATTCAAAAGTTACCATGGTTTAGTAGCCGTCAAAATCAAAATCAATTTTTTTATTGAATTTTGGCGTACTAGTGTGGAAACAAATGAAAGAACGACTTTCTCATGATACTTGCAGTACGTTTTGTTTTGCTGCAGTATTTAAATGTATTCGTTGTTTTTCATTACTTATTGATCTTTATTTTGATTAAATTAAAACTAAACGTTGATTTTTAATGTAATAATTATTTTTTTACCTTGAAAACAAAAAATAAATTGATGGGTTATAATATTAAAACGAATGGGCTATGTACGACATTTTAAAAATATTTTTAATTTCGTTTAATTTTTTATTTAACATGAAGGAATAAGGTCCCGTTTCCTAAAAAAAAATATATAAAAAATCTATCTTTTGAAATAAAAATATAATAATTAAAAGTTTCTCAGTAGGGTAAACTAATCATAAATACGGCATTATACAATCTTTTCTTTGCCAAGCTGTCATGTCAATAAAAAAAAACATAACCTATTTCATTTTGTATTTGGTTGTTTATTTTTGAGTTTTATTTTTGCTTTTGGTTAATTTTTTCTGAAGTCTTTTACTGCTACCGCATACTGGATTACGATTTAACTTTGCACGGACTTGTAGTGCTAGATTTTGACTGATTTTCTCACGACTACACCTTATTCATACCGGACTCCGAGAACTGCTTCAACGATAGTGATTAATACTCTTCGGATTTGTGGAATAACACTAATAACGACAGCGCAGCAGGCTTTGCTACTCAACATGGCATCTGACGAGTTACAGCGGTGGAGAGAACCAAAAAATGTTTTATACCTCTTTGTTCAAACACTGACATTAACTCACCAAATTTGACGTTTGTTACCATTCCAAAGGAATTGAAAGAAAGTTGGTGTAAAATGGGGTGAGGATCATTTAAACGTAAGTACATTGAAACGTATCTCTAGTTAGTCTGTGATTGAAACTTAAATGTTGAACTTAAACTCAAAAACGCAACGGTATAGGTTATATGTCAACCAACTGTCAATCGTTTTTTTTTTTACTTTGGCAAAGGATTTAATCTGTAGAATGCTGTAATAAGCAACAAATAGTAACCAAAATTTTAAAAATTAATTATTTTTATATCTATGATCAAAATTATTTGATATATTTTTTATTTGAATATGGGACCTTAAGCCTGCTTAAAATAAAAAAATCAAATTATTTTAAAAATCTTGCACATAGCCCATTGTCACTGTCACTGTGTCACTATTGAAAATGTTAAAATCAAAAAAATTTTACGCAGCCATTGGTAATATTTGAGTTATCTATTGTGATATCATTGGTAATCTGCCTATCAATCTTCTGCAGAAGTTCTCGGAAGTTGTCATGGTTTTTTCTGTACTTAGAGATGTGTTGAAAATACCTTCAGTGGTAAAACGCAGGTAGTTATTCCAAAGTGTTGGTGAACTTATCTATTAGTTTTGTAGGCCTAACACAAAAATCTTAATATTGTATTACTGAGATTGTTTGTTTGTTCTTCTTTCTTACAATTTCAAGTCAATATAATGGAGCCAAGCCAAAGTGTTATCAAATCTAACATACTTAATAATCATATTAAGCAAATATTATCATACCAACTTTTACATATACTTATCATTATTTATGTACGTACCTATGTCTGTTCTATGACACATTATTTCATCATCACACTATACCTATTCACTTACGTTCAGGCTTCACTCTGCCGGTCTTACAAGAAACAACTTAGAGCTGAGTGAAGCCGTTTTTCTACACACAACACTGCACAAACACACAAGTACGAATTGCTAGGACTTTGCAAATATTTCCTTTTAAAAGTTTTGAAGAAAACTTTAAAAGGAACCTAATGTTAACCTAAATGTGTCAACTCAATTCAAAATATCTTAACTTCATAGAACATTAAATGTTTCGACTGTCATAACATAACATCTTAGTGCTCCAAAGTCATCATCATCCTGACCTGCTAGCGGTGCTCCCTGCTGATCAACAGACGATGCTCTGGTTTATTACAACCATTAGAGTTTTTTTACTTCATGTTGGTCACTTTTTGCCTTTCCCTATTTTAATACTACTTAAAATACTCTGACATTAGCAAAATCACAAAAATCAAAAATTGAATGAAATTTTTCTAATCACCTACTTATGTCAATAACATTTGTTTGAGTCTGTCTGTTTGCAAAGGTGCAGTCTTCCCCCGAAAAGAACAGACGGGAAACCTAAAGATTGTTCTTTTTGTTTTTTCATTACTTCCTATTTTTAACTGATCTGTCTTACTATTTTATTTATTTTTTGTCTCCATCTTTTTATTTAGTTTTTCTATTTTGCTCATCTTCTGTTTGTGTTACCCAAAGATAATATCAACACTAGTATTTTCTGTTTACATTCTTTGTGTTGTAATGTCTGAAGTCATTTTTTTTTTTTTATAAAAAACTAGCTTTTCACCCGGGACTTCGTTCCCGTGGGAATTTTCCCGTCAATTTTCCAATGTTTTTAATAGTTATTCTGCTATTCGGGATGGAGAGAAATACAACAAATCAAAAACCATGGAAACCGGTCCAGCAGATCTTGAGTTATAGGTGGTGTAACTAACACGACTTTGTTTTATATATTTAGATGGGTTCGCTCTTGACCACAATCTAGCTTATGGAAAAGATGTGGTCGAGGATGTAGCGAACTCACCCAGAAGAAGCCTATTCACTCGTACTTTATAGATATTTGGGTTGTATGAACTCGGAAATACAGACACCGGCAGGGAATTCCACTCCTTGGCAGTGCGCAATATAAAAGATGAAGAATAGCGCTCAGTACGTATCCAAGGGATCTTGACAAGATAAGGGTGATACCCGCAGTGCATTTGGATGTCCGATGGAAAAAAGGGGCAGGCGGAATGAGCCAATGCAGCCTCTGAGCAGTCTCTGAAGTACATCTTATAAAAAACACATTTAGACTTCTTTTTTTACAATATGTTATTTCATTCTGAAGGAGATGAAGTTTTCCCAGTTATATTTAATAAGATGAAAAGAATTAATTAATCTGCTTTCATTAACTTAATTTATTTCCAGGTGGAGTGAGTCATCTTAGGTTTTGTAAAGCATGTGCAAAGTAAGCTTTTAAAAGATGACTGGCAAGCATGACACTTTGGACCGGCCCTGCATTGTATGGCGCGCAGTATAAATCAGAGCTCAGCTTAAATTGGTAGTGTAAAGCGTGACCTGCTCTTGACTGTACGTTAGTGACAGCGCCGCAACAACACCGCGGTCCTATGTCAACATTGACAACGCCATAGGGCGAGCAATTCTTTGCGCGGGACCCTTGCGCAATCAAAGTGAAGTTTCAGCGTGAGCCGAGCGCGAGTTTGTCGTTATCGTGGTAAAGCTGCTGAGAAAAAAAAATTCGAACTTCCTCAGGGATGTGGCTGCCTTTCATTAAGATAATTCTACACGAACACAACTACTGCCATGTATGTACACTGAGAACACCGTCAATGATATGATAATTAATATTGTTGGAGACTACCAATCAAACCAACATAATAACTTTGATTTATTGAGTATTGGGAACTTCCTAATAGAGTTACATGATTTTAACTAGTTGACAGTAAAGATACATAGTAAAAGGCTCTAGCACCAATCAAAAACTGAATGTATAATTTTTGGAATGATGGGTATTCGAATAAGAACAAAACTGAGAATGATGAAGATGGTTGAGAATAAGATGTATAGAGCCTGTTACAAGGACTTTGTTTGGAAAATGAGTGATATCTGATATAATAAGATTAACATGCATATATGAATAAAAAAACTTGTTCCACATAATTTTATTTTATTCCAATAAATTCTCCCAATAAATCACCTAGTAAACTCAAAATCCAACTGTCATAATTCATCCAAGAAAAAAACTGTTGAAAATAAATACAGAACTTTCTCCGGAATGTCCGCAGTCTCTTATAGGTGAAAATCACTTGTTGGAAGGTGCATTAACATTACGTCTTGTGTATACTAATGAAGTCGAAGAGTTGAGTTTCCTCATGGTATCTAGAAGTTCCTTCAGGTGTTTATCCCATCATTTTCTATCTTCACTCACATGTACAAACAAAAATAAAATTCAGGCACATTGAATCAATTTTGTTACTTTTTCCAGACATCTTAACTGTCTGCTGGGAAAACTCAAGTTTGCAGTGGGTCTTTACTGTGCCAGTAGCCACTAAATTGATAAGGAAGATTATGTTTCTCCACAACATAAACACTTCTTCTGCAATCAAATTGCTTTTGTATAGTTTCAGTCTGTCTACTGGGTAATATTAAGTTTTTATCTAGTAGTGGTTGCCCTCAGAAGTACTTAATCACCAACAGATTTTCGTTTTCGCTAAAAATATTATTGTTGTGATTACTGTAAAAACTTCAAATGTTTATCTCCACAGCAAGTTACAAGAGCCAAGGAGTTTACAAGACTACATACTCTTTGATACAAGAGCGAGATGTGAAATGAGATGGAAGGATGGGAAACATCACGCGGGAAAATTTAAAATACATATAAAAACAAAACTCAAAATTACGAAAAAAAAAATTTTAGTTTTGGAAGGTTTTCTTTCTTAGTTTATATACAAAATGACTTTCTAACAACAAATTTACAAATTATGTATTTTATTAAGCCGCTAAATAATGTTTTTCAAAGGAAAACTTGCGATGTTGACGCCGGAGGAGTCGCCTACTCCAAAAGCGTGAAAATCAATTTCCATAAAGTCGGAAAATCCTTACATGGTACCAATTGTTTCAGAAAAAAAAAGAGTACGCATGGGATCGTTCATTCTTTCAAGCTTCGACTTAGACAGCCTGTCACGTGACGTGTCATGGCAGCCCAAAGTGAGATTTAATCCAATTTTGTCATAAGCTTCGTATGCTTCAAGATCTTTGAGAGCTTTGAGAACCCAATTTATATTTTTCTGACTTCTTATAGATTTCTTATATCCATATTTAATATCCCCGACGTCATTCATTCTTATATTTTTCTCACTAGTTCGCAAACAATGCGTCCCCATGGTACCAATTGAATCAGCTTCCTTCCGTCAGCATCAAAATCATCGCGTCAAATTCACGCAAGAACGGTGGTAGCCTCCCTGGTGACCCCTTACTACAGGTAAAACCTAGTTAGGGCACCAGTCTCCCACTTCAAATAATAATTATTTGTATAAACCGTTTTTGTACTAAAATTATATTAACATACTTTGTGGGAGAAATTAATAAACTTTTTGAATTTTGAATGAATGAAAGTATTCAACTTTTTATTTAAGTAAAATCTAATTATTATTTTGACATATCATGGAACTTTTACTGATTCATATACCAATCAATAACAATTTTAAAGATTAACAAATATAAAAAACAACAATATACATCACGAAGTATTAACTTAACAAAATCTTATGTAGGTTTTTTTACAAAAATTATAAAATACATCGTAAATTATATTAATACCTAAGAATAAAACTATGTTAAATACAGATAAGCCAAAAAAGACAAGGAGTTACAAAAATAAATAATATTGTATGTACAAAAAGTATCTGTAAGAGAAAGAAGGTACAAATATAATCGAGTCCCTGCTTTGTACACACGCTTTAAACGAGCCACCCGCTTTGCACACTCCCGTTTTTTGTGCCCCAGTTTTTTAAATCCAGTCAGTTCACCAAAAACGCTGCTGTACATGACGGCGACCGGTCATATTATTTGCGCTACTGCTTTTGCCTGCCTCCGTCATGCACACCTCATTTTTGTACACACCCGTTTTTCATGACCGCGCATTTGACAGCGACTCATAAAACTGTAACGTTAAATTTTTGTACACCTCCGTTTTCTGTGCCCTCGTTTTTTGTTTACATATACACTCACACATTCTCATTCGTGGACTATGACTTCCGGTTTTGGAGCCATAGACGGGCGCGTTCAAGCTTGGTTCATGTTTCCCCTTGAGTTGACGTGTATAATTTAAAAAAACTGTATTATGGTGATGTGCAAAAATATATCGATAACATTCTCGAAGAAATTGTGAACTAATTGCATCATGCCTACACGATTAATTAAGCAACAAATATCACTATTTGAATTAAAGGAATTTGGATATTTGCTTAAGTTATATTGGCTATCAAACCATGTTGGAAACAGTTTAAGTAGCCATCCGATGCCGAGAATAGGTCTCCTCTATTTTACTCTGATCACACGAGTAATACAAACGTATTTTAAGACACGGGGTAGACAGAACGTTATGAGGTTCCATTTTTTGAAGCCGCGTTTGATATAAATTCTGATGACAGTTAAGGTAACGTACACAAAATGGGCGTACACATTTGGTTATGCCCATAAATAGAGCGCAATCAGTGCAAAAATGAAATAAATAGTTCCCCCTAAAGGGGAACAAATAAAGACTACACTAAAGTCTAACAAATAAAGACTATTGTCAGTGTGTACGCTGGCTCGACGTCACGCTCTACTTTGCGAGATTTGCAATCATTTTTTTTTGTATGCTACAAGTTTGTTTTGATGGGATTTCTTTTACAATGTGTATGGTCTAAGACAATTTCCAATAACAAAACGTTTATAACAATATAAATAGTAGTTTACGAATTTAATTGAATTCTAAAAAAAACTATGAAAGTTTTGTCGGGAACACTTTCAGAAAGTCATTATTATCATCTGTTAAATAAAATAGTACCAAGTAGGTAAGATGAATTAAAAACGACATTTCCCAAAAAAAAAATATTTATTGAAATATGGAAAAAAAAGTTTCTTTTTATGCTCCACATGGGATGAAAATTTAACAACTAGACCAAATAAACCGAATCTTTATGAAATACTCAAAAGTAATAGAAGTTTCCTGTAACATTTTCTTTTCTTAAGTTAAGTTAGGAGTTCCTGACACTTCGCTTTCGATATTTATCAATAATAAGTGTGAGTTAAAATTAATATTTTTACGAATTTTAAAGTTTATTTATATTTATTTTTTCGATTATAATTTGCCCATCTCTAGATCTCTAGTGTTATCTCCACTTTTTGAAGAAAAAAACCGGCCAAGTGTGAGTCAGACTCACGTACGAAGGGTTCCGTCACGTTTGTTGCATGGCAGCCCCCTTAAGTATTTATTTTATTATATTTTTTAGTATTGGTTGTTAAAGCGGCAATAGAAATACATATGTCAACTGTTTAACTATCACGGTTTATGAGAGACAGCCTCGGACAGACTCTTCTATACAAACGGCAAAAAAATCACATTTTTGGTATGGGAGCCCCCTTAAATATTTATTTTATTCTGTTTTTTAGTATTTGTTGTTATAACGGCAACAGAAATACAAATCTTTGTTTTTTTTATTATGAGATGGGTTAACTCTTGACCCCAATTTTGACAAAGGTAAAAAAAAATAGGTGAGGTCGATGATGAAGCGAATTAACCTAGAAAATGCCAATTAAGGCACTGGTACTCCCACGCATCGACGGAACACCGGAACACAGCAAGCTGTTTGGCGTCGGACTTCGGTAGGAGGGTGGTTGCGAACCAAACGGCCCTTTACAGAGCCTACCACACCGCATGAGACCATAAGACGCCACCTCAGATTGAAAACAAACTGAGGTGTCGTTGCCTAAGATGGATTACTAGGAGGCAGGTCTCATTTTTGTTTCCTTAGTCGCTTCTTACGATACCCACGGAAAGAGATTGGGTGGAGTTATTCTCAACCGATCACCACACGGCGGAAATCTTGAAAATTTCCGCCGTGTGGTGATCGCATAGTTGACGTCATAGTTGACGTCGGAATAATAAAAAATATATTTTACTGAAACGGAATAGTGAAACACCGATCGCTTTTCGTTTACTTTACTGCAACGCAACTCTACTTTGAAAGATATTTAATTCAGGATTGCTTGAGTTTTATTCAAATTACATCCCTGTTTCTGATTTTCCTAAAATCAGAGATAATGTACTGAAAATGACATATCTGTTTGGCAGTACCTATATATGCGAGCAATGATTTTCTCGAATGAAAAACGTGAAGTCCAAGGTAAAAATCACCGATGGTCACCTTGAGAACAGTTTGATAATTGCAACAACCACGATAGGGACAGATATGTCCATATGAAAAGGTACCTTATGGCGGGTTTTAGTTTCCGAGATATTGGTAAATGTTTCGTCGAGTTGCAGTGGTCTCCAGGTCAAATTACGTAAAAAACCTACGCGCACTTGCTGTGGTGAAGTTGGTCACAGAAACAAGTCCATGAGGGGTATATTTTTGTAAGAAACTTCCTTGCAAAAATAACATTTAAATCAAAGAAATATGTAATTTCCGGAAAACGTTCAGTACGCATGGTGCAAGAATATTAACAAGTTTGTCCTCTGTTATATAGATTTTTAGCTTTATTTTCTATGAAATGGAAGCTAAAAGAATGCTCCTCGTATGTAACTTACAATGACAACATAGTTTTCCATGCTCTTTAACCTAAAATTGCCTTTTCCTAAAAGTGCATGATTTCGATGAATATTTTCAAAAAATAATATTTCCGTTACTACACATCGTACGAAGATAATCTTTTTGGATTTAAATAGCTTATGAATTGCAGATTACAGGGATATGCGTAACTAAATACCGACCAAAAGGTCCCTTTGCCCCTGGAACGTCACATATTGACAAATTAGTTAAGAATCAGTGTGAAATATCTCACTGATTGAATTTTATTAAATTTATTACCTGTTTGTAGATTTTAATACACTTCAACTATTATTGTTTTTTAATTACTTAAGATCATGGAATATTTTCTTTTTGTCGCGGCCCGCCGAAGTAAAGTCAAAATATTCTTGGCCCTTAAGTTCTAAAAGGTTGAAGACCCTTGGTCTAGCTATCACGGTTCATGAGATACAGCCCGGTGACAGACAGACGGACGGACAGCACCAGCGGAGCCTTAGTAATAGGATCCCATTTTGTACCCTTTGGGTACGGAACCCTAAAAAGGATCCGTCCGTCCCTGTCTGTCCTGTCACTGTCACTAATGTCAGTCACCCTGTCTGAGGTTTGCACAGAGTACTTTTTTATTTATGGAAAGTGGTTTGTACTCGTACTGTGCAATGAATTTTTGTTTTCTACATTAAAAAGTTGTATAGTGTGTAAGAGCGATAGTGAATTATGCAGTAAACTAACTTATAACAGTGTGTTGATAAAAAAATTAAATTGATACAGTCTATCCGCTCCGTTTTGCTGCTTCTCGAAGTTATATTTCTCCGTACAAATAAAACATTATCGGCTGGAGAATGAGAGGAACTTATTCAGAACGAATACATTGAAGATAAAGCGGTATAAAAATAGGTTACTTTTAGAAAAAGGTTAAAATTGCCCTTGATTATATCTCATTGTAACTAATACCTACCTACTTAATTTCATTCTTGTAGTCTCCATTATTTACTTATATATATTTCTGTTGTGTTGTGTATTCCACTAAATAAATAAATAAAAACCGTCCCTAACATGACCCAGCGACCAAAAAGATTATTTTGCCTTCCCCAAAAGAGATAAATTAAAAAAACTAATTTTAAGGTTATGTTAAGTCCAAGACGAATGAAAGAATGTGTGGTGTGAAATTAAGTAATAGGGTGAGAAATAGCGAGATTCGAGAGCGATGTGATATGAAAGAAGATATAGTGACAAGAATAGAGAGAGAAATGTTGCGGTGGTTTGGACGTGTGAAAAGAATGAAAGAAAGAAGATTGACAAAAGAAATATACAGTGCGAATGTAGTTGAAAGGGTTGGAAGGGCGCCCAAAGAGAAAAACTTAGACCAAATTGGCGATGTACTGAGAAAAGGCCGTGTTAGGAGTACCCGAATCCGAAGAGTATCTGAAGCAAATTATGAATGGAGAAGAAGTGAAAGAGGTGTGCTTGGATAGTTGCAAATGGCAATCTGTGGTCTCTGCCTACCGCAATCGAACAAAGACGTGAACCTATGTATGTATGTCAAAGAGAAATTAAACACTAGCATGGCTAGGTGTGTAGTAGATACATCACTATTAAATTCTTAAATTAAATTTGTTAGGATGGTAGGAATAGGCAGAGAAAAGGTAAATAATCCTGATTTTCTTTGCATTTTGTGTGTTGTGCCCCAAATTTTGTATAAGATTGATAGTAATTAATGATTGTTTCTCTCAAACAAACAATTGAGATAAAGTGTTATTTCTGTTCCAGAAATAATGCCATGTTGGGATTTAAAATAAACATGACAAACCTAGATAATGGGCAAAATTTGCAGAAAGTCACTGGGTAGTTGCCAGTTCCATGTGATTGAATGAAATAAAAAGATCTCCGAGCTAAATACACAGGTAAGTAAATATCTTACCATTGGGTCGTTGTGTTTTAAAATGGGCTGCTAACATGACCCTCTGACCACACTAGCCCATTCTATCACTTTAACCCAGTGCACCTAAGATGACTGACTCAGTTTTAAATTACCTACTTTTTATTTTTTTATTATAAGATGGGTTAACTCTTGACTTCAATCTTGACCATAAAGGTCAAAGACCACATACACCCATATTTCCTGCATTTTCCTTTTTTATATATTTCCTACTCTCACTTATTTTCCTGTTTTTTTTTTAAACTGAACTTCTATTTCAGACTGGAATATGAGTGAACACAACAGAAAAATTAAGTATATTGATGATAAGACAAAATGTACGTAAGAAATAAATTCCGGTAAGAACTAAGTAAAGGTGCTTGTGATGCAAGTAGGTACCTAAAGAAAGAGACAATTATGAAGATGGATCATATTTGGGCAGGAATTCTTTCTGAGTGCACCCGCAACAACTGCAGTTTCTAAGACTGATATGATATAGAAAATTAGTTTTCAGGATTGCTAATAACTCTTATAATAATATTTATATGACACTAGGATATTGAATTGACAAATTATTGATATTATGAAAATAATAGTATTATTATTATTTCATTTTATGAAATTGAACCTACCGGGCTTGTAATTTGACTTAGTAAGATTTTAAGCTCTTGGTACTTTTCAAAATGTTAATGTAACATAACTGAAAAAATCCTTACCTAACTTAAGATAAACTTTAACTTAACATAAACATTCAAATTGCCTTTATTTCCTAATACATTTTTCATGCAATAATTCATTTTTATTATACATATCATTCCATTATATTTAGATACATTTCGTTACATTAAACTACCTATAATATCGTTTGTTATTATATTTATTATAATATAATATCGTAAACATTACATTATTTTATCTCATAAAACATCATATTTTATTTTATCATAAATAAACATTTCCTTCTTCCTTTATTGTTTTATTTTAATGCTAAACCTCTTCCTCTTCATTAGTTTGGATTTGGATTGCGAGTCCATCACCACAGCTGGGCCACAATCGAAAACTATAGCAAGAATTTCTCAAAATTTGACGTATCTGATTAGCAAAGAAAACAAAATTTATCGGGGCCGCGTTTAAAAGTTATCGGGTGTTGTTTGGGGCCCAGCTGCAGTGACGTCACTACAGCTGGGCCACACCCACACTTGTATCTCTGAGATGGAACCACGTAGCGAAGATCTGGCTACGTAGAAAATTTCTCGTGAATTTCTCGGGACAAACGCCAAAATAAGAAAATTATCCGGTCTCGCGTTCAAAAGATATAATTCGTTGGGGTCCAGCTCCAGTGACGCGTCACTACAGCCTGAGCCACCTGGATCTCGAAAACAGGACGACATAGGGGAAATCTGCTTGCTTAGATAATTTCTCGAGTATAATCATCAAAAAATCTGAATTTCTAGGTGTTCCGTTCTAGAGAAAAAGACTATTTAATTTTCATACAAATGTACAGTCGCGATCCAAAGTGAAATAAACAAAATCTATTGTAATTACAGTTATATGACAATAAATAAACAAACCGAAGCAGATAGAGCCGTCTGTGATGGTTTACAACTACTCTTCTTCCTTTCCCCTTTACCGCATACAAAGCCATATATGGATTTATAATTTTAATATTTATTTATAAGTAATATTCACGGTTTAAAGATTAGAAGGACTATTACATTACGAAAACCATATATTTGTGAAGGTAAATAAATATTTTCTTTTCAACAATTAATATAAATTATCACGTCCGGACATTTGAGATCGAAAAAATTTGTGCGCAGTTATAAGTGATTTTAAAATATTGACAAGTAAATATACATTTGCATATTTATAAATTCTGCTATATTAAATAAATATCAGTTTATCTAAATTTATTTCCATTTGATGATTTTTGACTTAGTTTTTACTTGTGCCATATTTGGCGTCATATGCATTTCGGTATAAAAGACGAAACATCAAATATGGCTTCGTATTCATTCAAATATTTTCTTTTTATTTCTAGGAATGAATCCTTCTCGTTTCTGCCTGTTCTAAGCATGTTCTACCAATACCTGGAGATGGTTCTATGAGCGAAGACGGTCTCGTCGCCGATTCCGATATTGAATATGAGCCTCGTCCTTCACATTCTCTTCGTAAGAAACAAGTTGTCATACTTGAATCCGATGCGAATTGGTCAGACGAAGATGATATAACTTTACATCTCCTCTAGCAATAGACGTATACAATAAACATATAGAAGGAGTATATTTACTTGACTCAATGCTGGGGTTTTACCGAATTTATTTGCGATCACGTAAATGGTACAAAAGAATATTATTCCATATGATTGATTTGTGTACAGTAAATGCTTCGCTTTTGTGGCGTCGCAAAAACGATCAGCAATACATGCCATTATACGATGTTAAACTTGCCATATCATCTAAACATTTACGTAAAGCTGATAAATCCTTATCCAGAAAATGTAGTCGCCCAAGTGATAGTATTCTCAGCACACCAACACCTAGCCTAGCCAACACCAACACCTAACACACCAGAAAGTCGGATCAGTACCTACAGCATCAAATATTTGCGTATCATTGAGCCTTCCTCAGTCTCCTGGTCCGGCTAAAAAGTTACGTAAAACTCCAGCAAGACATCAAGATGTTCCTTTGCCATCTGTGCGCCCTGATAAAATGTACCATTTTCTATTTTGGGTCAAAAATAGACAAATAAATACGTCAGAATTGTTCAAGATATCGCTCCTAACCGATGTGTGAAAAGTGCACCGTCTTTGTGTTATAATGAAAAAAGAAATTGTCTTAAAAATTTCACTTGTATTAAAAGTTAATAACTAACCTTGTCTTATATTCTTTGTATTTATTTTCACTAGCATGTATACAAAGCCATATACAGGTTGAAAAAGAACCTCCTAGTTTTATTGAAAATCCTGAACCAGTATCACTTACTAAATACTTTTTTTTCTTTTTTTGGGGGGGGGGGGGAATTTTTTTTTCCTAAATGTAGTCACTACTCGGGCGCACCCCCTGAGCGCTACCCGCACCCCTCGCGTGCCTGGTATAGGAGTAATGTCTACGTTTAGGCAAAAAATGAACTATTCCCATTGAAAAACAATAAAAATATTTTTTTTTCATAAATGTGTTCTTTGAGTGATACTGGTTCAGGATTTTGAATATAGCTAGGAGGTTTGTTTTCACCCAGTATATGAAAATATAGATATTCGTTTATGTACATACAAAGCCATGAATGGCTAAAAATATTATTTTCTATTATAAAAGGTAAGTATATATATATTTATATTTATATATATATATATATATATATATATTTTAAGATAATGTACTCGTTAGGGATCATTCAACAATTACGTGATCACCGGAAGGGGGGGGGGGTCAGGTGCTTGTATATACATCTGATTATTTGGGGGGAGGGGGGGGGAGAATCCATGATTACGTCATCCTTTTAATAACTTATTAGCTAAAGAAATTTTCTAAAAAATTAAAAAGGTGTTGTGGAAGCTAGAAATACTTTTAATTAGAAAAGTAATAAAATTACTTTAGTCATCCACCTGAGAACATTATTGTAAAGCCAATTTAAGCAAGCAGGCGCCTCTACTGATGAGCATGGAGTACCGAATACAGCTTCCCACCACGACTGGGTTGTGTCTCGCCACAAGCTTATTCCTAGGTCATTGATTAAGACCCAATAATAAACAGCAAACATTACATTTTAAGCACGGACGAAGGTTACGTAATCAAGGCGAGGGGGGGGTTAAAAACAAAAGATTACGCTGTGATTACGTAGGGGGGGGGGGGTTAAAAAAACGGCCAAAAGTGATCACGTAATTGTTGAACGATCCCTTATAAAAACATGATAAAGCAAGTTTTTGGTGTAATTTTTTTGTAAAGGATTAACGTGACCTAGCCATCTCTCCAGAGTGTGTTTTAACGTTCATTTATTATAATTTTATTTTAATATGTGGTTTAAAGTATTTTTTGTAAAGAGACCTGCGCATCAGGTTACTCCATTTTCATTGCAAAACCGCTCTTATCATAACAGCACAAAGCGCTGTACTAATTTTGATGTGGTATGGAAGCAGCTGACACCCTGGATTAACACAAAGTCTACATTAATTTTCCTAAATCTCCACGGGAACGAAGTCCGGGGCGATAAGCTGGTATTTCATAAAGAACACTGAGACGTCACTCCAGAATCCTCACCAAGAACGGCTGAAGCTAGCGACATGCTGTTGATCTCAAAAAATAGTTATGAAATAGTTCTACCCCTGTGCCAAATCTCAAAAATAATGCTTCAGGGAAACCAGAGATATGAGGGTATCTCAGTGAGTATGCTGGGCTGACGTCATTCCAGCATACTCATCACAAAATCTCGATATCCGCTAACTCTTTTCTGTCGGAATTTTTGTCAAAAAATAGTTCTGAAATAGTTCTACAGTTTGCATATGGTGTCTGTGTCATAAAATACATATAATATATAAAAAATGACAGTCAAAGTTCTACATACATTTTTGTTGTACCAGTCGCGTATAGAAATGAGCATCGGCACACATATCTATTATTTATTAGGTAAGTTTATAAGAACTCTAAAGTAAAAAAAAAAATACTATTCAGTCTTGATTTGAGTTTATATTTGTAATAACTTTGAAAATGTAGGAAATTTAATAAAGACTACAAAAACAAACTATTTATATTAACAAAGTTGGTATTATATCAAACCCAAACATTTTACGTAAATGAGCGATTTATACCTAAATACTAACCAATTCTTCTGAAATACCTTAAGTAGATAAACATATTTTTAAGAATAACAAAAATGGGTAAGAAACAGTGACGAACGAACGCACACTGTATGTTAATTGATATCTGTCCTTGTCTCCCTTTACTTAAAATAAAAGAGGTGTTATTCAGAGTCATATCAGTGTTTATTTAAAATTACACTTTTGAGAGATTTATCGATATCTTTTAAAAAAACAATGTCACGAATGTTTCCTGAGTACTTGCATTTTAATATCTTCTGCGCAGGTGAAGATAAATCGTGTCTAAAAAATAAATTGTACTTAGTGTCAAAGTCATAATAAGTGAAAAAATTGTAATAATATACAAATATTTAACTAGGTAAGTTTTATTCTGTGATTTGAATCTGTGATTGTGTTAAGACACTAGAGTATGTAAACAAATAATAAAAATATTCTTACACGTTATTTTTTTAACCTACCATACAAAGACGATCAGCCGATCTGAGGAACTGATATGTTTTTAAGATTTCGATATGGGTTCCTTATATATTTTGTTAAAGTAGATTCGTCCCCTAAAAGGATAATCATTAATAAATTTATGCCCTTATGTGGTCCTACAAACTCTTAGAAAAGTTGGTCTGTTTATTGCATTGATTCATATCCTTAATTTTCACTGGCTTAAAATATTGCCCGTAAATTGTTGATACCTGTTGTGATGTTCAATCGGTTATTTTATTATTTTAAAGAAAAATGTTTCTAACAGTGTAAATTAACATAATTATTTAAATAAACCTATTTTTTATAAAAAAATATCGGCATAATATTTTTTATGGATCTGAAATATTACCATCAAAGCTATATTTAAGATCGTAAAATCAGGTATTACTTAGAGTGTTAAAATAAATAACAACTAAAATTATTTTTTAAAATTACGTATGGATCTGGAGTGCTTGAGACTGAACTTAGTATTAAAATGTTCAAGACTCAGTTCAATTTCAAGCATTCCTTAAACATATTTTGACGTTTGATGTCTCAAGTTACTAGTGGTGAAGACTGAGACCGTACCTTGAATAATTTACCTTAAATGTACCTCCAATTACATGCAAAAGGTTTAAGTAACAAATGTCCAGAATCCAGTGGTTGCAATATGTCCACTTTGCTAAAAAAAAATATAGCGCTGTCATAAGAATAGTCAAACTATATTTCACTTATCTAGATTACTTCTAGATTACTAATATTATAAAGAGGAAAGACTTGATTGTTTGCATTGAATAGGCTCCGAAACTACTGTACCGATTTGAAAAATACTTTCACTATTAGAAAGCTACAATATCCCCGATGGAAATAGAATATATAATTTTCCGGAATTCCCGCGGGAACGAAGTCCCGGGCGGAATGCTAGTTGTAGGATATTTATATTTTAGTATTTATCATCGGTAAAATCTCGAATGCTTAAATATTCAAAACTAAGTTGTTTTAATCCACTGGAATTATTACACCTAGGTAAAAGCTAATTCTATTCTTTGCATTAATAAAAAAATATTAGTTAAATTCCAACTAAACGACTTAATAATTCATTTCTGTGCGCGACTGTACACCACAACAAAAATGTATGTATAAATTCGACTGTCATTTTTGATACATTATGTGTATCATATGACACAGATACCATATGCAAACTGTAGAACTATTTCAGAACTATTTTTTGACAATAATTCCGACAGGAATGAGTTTGCGGATATCGAGATTTTGTGATGAGTATGCTGGGATGACGTCAGCCCCGCATACTCACCGAGATACCCTCATATCATATCTCTGGTTTCACTGAAGCATTATTTTTGAGATTTGGCACACAGTCAGAACTATTTCATTTTTTAGCATGTCGCTAGCTTCAGCCGTTCTTGGTGAGGATTCTGGAGTGACGTCATCCCAGCAGCCTCACCGACACCTACCTATCTATAACTGGAAAAGTATTGAAGTACTATTTATTTCATTGTAGCACTATTTACCACTATTCCCGGAACTATTTATTGGCATATGTAAAAACGTGAAATTCCATGATGAGGCTTCTGGGGTTATGGTCACTAGGAGATTTGTTTTCATTACGTATACTTTTTATGTTTATAATTAAATAAATAAACGCTACACACTCAAAGGCCCACACTAATGTTTTCCCTTATGTCGTGGGTCCCTTGGAAAACACATAAAGACAAACACAAACACCCAATGACCCGAGAACAAACATCTGCTTTTTACACAAATGTTTGCCCCGACTGGGGATCGAACCCAGGACCCGCCGATCAAGAGGCAGCGTCACCTACCACTCGACCAAACCGGCCGTCAAATTGTGCTAAAGCTTTGAAAATCAATAATAAAGTGAGATGGCGGGAGTTTGGGTCCCAGCCGGAGATAGGTTAATCTCCCCTAGGTACAGGGAGAACAGCACATCATGCTATCCAAAACTGTCAAATTTCTTCAATCGATTTTCAATTTTATCTCCAAGTATTAGAGTTTACAATCCATTGGGGAAATTTGACAGTTTGTGGTAACCTGATGTGCCGTTGACTATACATTCTTTTTTTTTTTTAATTTATCCCTTTCGGGAAAGGCAAAGGAAACTATGTCCATACAGCCATGTCTTCAGTGAAAAATCTTCTTTCTTCAACTTAACTTAAGCCCTAAGCTCCACATGTTCTGCGTAGATCTTTGGTAAACGGAGCAGAAACACAGTTATCACTTGAATTTTTCATCACTGCACGAATTTTAGTCAATTTACTGCATAATACACTATCACTATTACACATTAAACAACTTTTTCATGCCGAAAACGAAAATTCAATTGACAAAGCAACCGCTCACGCCGAGTTCCCACCAAAGACCTTCTGTACATTCTTTTCATGAGGATTTTAAAGGAATCATCACATAACCTATACTTCTTTTACAATGGCAGAATGTTCCTGAATGCTTTTGCGTTTATTTTGTGGTGTCACCTATGACATTTCCAAACTTGTAGTGTTGCCAAATTAGGGAAAAAAGTTCCATGTAAGCAACCACAGGAGGTCAAAATATGGCGACCTTTATAAATATAAAATGAGCGATTGATGTTAGACAGCGCTGAAGTTCAAAATCAAAATCGTTTAGTAAAGGGACAATACGATCGCAGAAGAACTTTATTTTATCTTCGAGTATCCTAGTTATAGGGGTGACTTAAGATTGGTTGACGAAACTTAACGGGTGATTTTCCCCTGAAACTACAAAAAAGAAGAGCATTACATTATATAAATAATTAAATATTTTAAATCACGTGAGTACCTATATCCACAAAAAAGTTTTAGGGAAAAAATGCTCTAGCGGACAACTAATAAAGGTTACCACATAGCCTCGATCATCATCTATCTACCTACTCATTGAGACCTTTCTTATGAATTAAAACACCTTATATATATGTTGTAAGCCTATTCAAAGTTACCGCATTAGCTCAAGGTAAATTATCACGTCCGGACATTTGAGATCGAAAAAATTTGTGCGCAGTTATAAGTGATTTTAAAATATTGACAAGTAAATATACATTTGCATATTTATAAATTCTGCTATATTAAATAAATATCAGTTTATCTAAATTTATTTCCATTTGATGATTTTTGACTTAGTTTTTACTTGTGCCATATTTGGCGTCATATGCATTTCGGTATAAAAGACGAAACATCAAATATGGCTTCGTATTCATTCAAATATTTTCTTTTTATTTCTAGGAATGAATCCTTCTCGTTTCTGCCTGTTCTAAGCATGTTCTACCAATACCTGGAGATGGTTCTATGAGCGAAGACGGTCTCGTCGCCGATTCCGATATTGAATATGAGCCTCGTCCTTCACATTCTCTTCGTAAGAAACAAGTTGTCATACTTGAATCCGATGCGAATTGGTCAGACGAAGATGATATAACTTTACATCTCCTCTAGCAATAGACGTATACAATAAACATATAGAAGGAGTATATTTACTTGACTCAATGCTGGGGTTTTACCGAATTTATTTGCGATCACGTAAATGGTACAAAAGAATATTATTCCATATGATTGATTTGTGTACAGTAAATGCTTCGCTTTTGTGGCGTCGCAAAAACGATCAGCAATACATGCCATTATACGATGTTAAACTTGCCATATCATCTAAACATTTACGTAAAGCTGATAAATCCTTATCCAGAAAATGTAGTCGCCCAAGTGATAGTATTCTCAGCACACCAACACCTAACCTAGCCAACACCAACACCTAACACACCAGAAAGTCGGATCAGTACCTACAGCATCAAATATTTGCGTATCATTGAGCCTTCCTCAGTCTCCTGGTCCGGCTAAAAAGTTACGTAAAACTCCAGCAAGACATCAAGATGTTCCTTTGCCATCTGTGCGCCCTGATAAAATGTACCATTTTCTATTTTGGGTCAAAAATAGACAAATAAATACGTCAGAATTGTTCAAGATATCGCTCCTAACCGATGTGTGAAAAGTGCACCGTCTTTGTGTTATAATGAAAAAAGAAATTGTCTTAAAAATTTCACTTGTATTAAAAGTTAATAACTAACCTTGTCTTATATTCTTTGTATTTATTTTCACTAGCATGTATACAAAGCCATATACAGGTTGAAAAAGAACCTCCTAGTTTTATTGAAAATCCTGAACCAGTATCACTTACTATATACTTTTTTTTTCTTTTTTTGGGGGGGGGGGGAATTTTTTTTTCCTAAATGTAGTCACTACTCGGGCGCACCCCCTGAGCGCTACCCGCACCCCTCGCGTGCCTGGTATAGGAGTAATGTCTACGTTTAGGCAAAAAATGAACTATTCCCATTGAAAAACAATAAAAATATTTTTTTTTCATAAATGTGTTCTTTGAGTGATACTGGTTCAGGATTTTGAATATAGCTAGGAGGTTTGTTTTCACCCAGTATATGAAAATATAGATATTCGTTTATGTACATACAAAGCCATGAATGGCTAAAAATATTATTTTCTATTATAAAAGGTAAGTATATATATTTATATTTATATATATATATATATATATTTTAAGATAATGTACTCGTTAGGGATCATTCAACAATTACGTGATCACCGGAAGGGGGGGGGGGTCGGGTGCTTGTATATACATCTGATTATTTGGGGGGAGGGGGGGGGGAGAATCCATGATTACGTCATCCTTTTAATAACTTATTAGCTAAAGAAATTTTCTAAAAAATTAAAAAGGTGTTGTGGAAGCTAGAAATACTTTTAATTAGAAAAGTAATAAAATTACTTTAGTCATCCACCTGAGAACATTATTGTAAAGCCAATTTAAGCAAGCAGGCGCCTCTACTGATGAGCATGGAGTACCGAATACAGCTTCCCACCACGACTGGGTTGTGTCTCGCCACAAGCTTATTCCTAGGTCATTGATTAAGACCCAATAATAAACAGCAAACATTACATTTTAAGCACGGACGAAGGTTACGTAATCAAGGCGAGGGGGGGGGTTAAAAACAAAAGATTACGCTGTGATTACGTGGGGGGGGGGGGGGGGTTAAAAAAACGGCCAAAAGTGATCACGTAATTGTTGAACGATCCCTTATAAAAACATGATAAAGCAAGTTTTTGGTGTAATTTTTTTGTAAAGGATTAACGTGACCTAGCCATCTCTCCAGAGTGTGTTTTAACGTTCATTTATTATAATTTTATTTTAATATGTGGTTTAAAGTATTTTTTGTAAAGAGGCCTGCGCATCAGGTTACTCCATTTTCATTGCAAAACCGCTCTTATCATAACAGCACAAAGCGCTGTACTAATTTTGATGTGGTATGGAAGCAGCTGACACCCTGGATTAACACAAAGTCTACATTAATTTTCCTAAATCTCCACGGGAACGAAGTCCGGGGCGATAAGCTGGTATTTCATAAAGAACACTGAGACGTCACTCCAGAATCCTCACCAAGAACGGCTGAAGCTAGCGACATGCTGTTGATCTCAAAAAATAGTTATGAAATAGTTCTACCCCTGTGCCAAATCTCAAAAATAATGCTTCAGGGAAACCAGAGATATGAGGGTATCTCAGTGAGTATGCTGGGCTGACGTCATTCCAGCATACTCATCACAAAATCTCGATATCCGCTAACTCTTTTCTGTCGGAATTTTTGTCAAAAAATAGTTCTGAAATAGTTCTACAGTTTGCATATGGTGTCTGTGTCATAAAATACATATAATATATAAAAAATGACAGTCAAAGTTCTACATACATTTTTGTTGTACCAGTCGCGTATAGAAATGAGCATCGGCACACATATCTATTATTTATTAGGTAAGTTTATAAGAACTCTAAAGTAAAAAAAAAAATACTATTCAGTCTTGATTTGAGTTTATATTTGTAATAACTTTGAAAATGTAGGAAATTTAATAAAGACTACAAAAACAAACTATTTATATTAACAAAGTTGGTATTATATCAAACCCAAACATTTTACGTAAATGAGCGATTTATACCTAAATACTAACCAATTCTTCTGAAATACCTTAAGTAGATAAACATATTTTTAAGAATAACAAAAATGGGTAAGAAACAGTGACGAACGAACGCACACTGTATGTTAATTGATATCTGTCCTTGTCTCCCTTTACTTAAAATAAAAGAGGTGTTATTCAGAGTCATATCAGTGTTTATTTAAAATTACACTTTTGAGAGATTTATCGATATCTTTTAAAAAAACAATGTCACGAATGTTTCCTGAGTACTTGCATTTTAATATCTTCTGCGCAGGTGAAGATAAATCGTGTCTAAAAAATAAATTGTACTTAGTGTCAAAGTCATAATAAGTGAAAAAATTGTAATAATATACAAATATTTAACTAGGTAAGTTTTATTCTGTGATTTGAATCTGTGATTGTGTTAAGACACTAGAGTATGTAAACAAATAATAAAAATATTCTTACACGTTATTTTTTTAACCTACCATACAAAGACGATCAGCCGATCTGAGGAACTGATATGTTTTTAAGATTTCGATATGGGTTCCTTATATATTTTGTTAAAGTAGATTCGTCCCCTAAAAGGATAATCATTAATAAATTTATGCCCTTATGTGGTCCTACAAACTCTTAGAAAAGTTGGTCTGTTTATTGCATTGATTCATATCCTTAATTTTCACTGGCTTAAAATATTGCCCGTAAATTGTTGATACCTGTTGTGATGTTCAATCGGTTATTTTATTATTTTAAAGAAAAATGTTTCTAACAGTGTAAATTAACATAATTATTTAAATAAACCTATTTTTTATAAAAAAATATCGGCATAATATTTTTTATGGATCTGAAATATTACCATCAAAGCTATATTTAAGATCGTAAAATCAGGTATTACTTAGAGTGTTAAAATAAATAACAACTAAAATTATTTTTTAAAATTACGTATGGATCTGGAGTGCTTGAGACTGAACTTAGTATTAAAATGTTCAAGACTCAGTTCAATTTCAAGCATTCCTTAAACATATTTTGACGTTTGATGTCTCAAGTTACTAGTGGTGAAGAATGAGACCGTACCTTGAATAATTTACCTTAAATGTACCTCCAATTACATGCAAAAGGTTTAAGTAACAAATGTCCAGAATCCAGTGGTTGCAATATGTCCACTTTGCTAAAAAAAAATATAGCGCTGTCATAAGAATAGTCAAACTATATTTCACTTATCTAGATTACTTCTAGATTACTAATATTATAAAGAGGAAAGACTTGATTGTTTGCATTGAATAGGCTCCGAAACTACTGTACCGATTTGAAAAATACTTTCATTATTAGAAAGCTACAATATCCCCGATGGACATAGAATATATAATTTTCCGGAATTCCCGCGGGAACGAAGTCCCGGGCGGAATGCTAGTTGTAGGATATTTATATTTTAGTATTTATCATCGGTAAAATCTCGAATGCTTAAATATTCAAAACTAAGTTGTTTTAATCCACTGGAATTATTACACCTAGGTAAAAGCTAATTCTATTCTTTGCATTAATAAAAAAATATTAGTTAAATTCCAACTAAACGACTTAATAATTCATTTCTGTGCGCGACTGTACACCACAACAAAAATGTATGTATAAATTCGACTGTCATTTTTGATACATTATGTGTATCATATGACACAGATACCATATGCAAACTGTAGAACTATTTCAGAACTATTTTTTGACAATAATTCCGACAGGAATGAGTTTGCGGATATCGAGATTTTGTGATGAGTATGCTGGGATGACGTCAGCCCCGCATACTCACCGAGATACCCTCATATCATATCTCTGGTTTCACTGAAGCATTATTTTTGAGATTTGGCACACAGTCAGAACTATTTCATTTTTTAGCATGTCGCTAGCTTCAGCCGTTCTTGGTGAGGATTCTGGAGTGACGTCATCCCAGCAGCCTCACCGACACCTACCTATCTATAACTGGAAAAGTATTGAAGTACTATTTATTTCATTGTAGCACTATTTACCACTATTCCCGGAACTATTTATTGGCATATGTAAAAACGTGAAATTCCATGATGAGGCTTCTGGGGTTATGGTCACTAGGAGATTTGTTTTCATTACGTATACTTTTTATGTTTATAATTAAATAAATAAACGCTACACACTCAAAGGCCCACACTAATGTTTTCCCTTATGTCGTGGGTCCCTTGGAAAACACATAAAGACAAACACAAACACCCAATGACCCGAGAACAAACATCTGCTTTTTACACAAATGTTTGCCCCGACTGGGGATCGAACCCAGGACCCGCCGATCAAGAGGCAGCGTCACCTACCACTCGACCAAACCGGCCGTCAAATTGTGCTAAAGCTTTGAAAATCAATAATAAAGTGAGATGGCGGGAGTTTGGGTCCCAGCCGGAGATAGGTTAATCTCCCCTAGGTACAGGGAGAACAGCACATCATGCTATCCAAAACTGTCAAATTTCTTCAATCGATTTTCAATTTTATCTCCAAGTATTAGAGTTTACAATCCATTGGGGAAATTTGACAGTTTGTGGTAACCTGATGTGCCGTTGACTATACATTCTTTTTTTTTTTTAATTTATCCCTTTCGGGAAAGGCAAAGGAAACTATGTCCATACAGCCATGTCTTCAGTGAAAAATCTTCTTTCTTCAACTTAACTTAAGCCCTAAGCTCCTCATGTTCTGCGTAGATCTTTGGTAAACGGAGCAGAAACACAGTTATCACTTGAATTTTTCATCACTGCACGAATTTTAGTCAATTTACTGCATAATACACTATCACTATTACACATTAAACAACTTTTTCATGCCGAAAACGAAAATTCAATTGACAAAGCAACCGCTCACGCCGAGTTCCCACCAAAGACCTTCTGTACATTCTTTTCATGAGGATTTTAAAGGAATCATCACATAACCTATACTTCTTTTACAATGGCAGAATGTTCCTGAATGCTTTTACGTTTATTTTGTGGTGTCACCTATGACATTTCCAAACTTGTAGTGTTGCCAAATTAGGGAAAAAAGTTCCATGTAAGCAACCACAGGAGGTCAAAATATGGCGACCTTTATAAATATAAAATGAGCGATTGATGTTAGACAGCGCTGAAGTTCAAAATCAAAATCGTTTAGTAAAGGGACAATACGATCGCAGAAGAACTTTATTTTATCTTCGAGTATCCTAGTTATAGGGGTGACTTAAGATTGGTTGACGAAACTTAACGGGTGATTTTCCCCTGAAACTACAAAAAAGAAGAGCATTACATTATATAAATAATTAAATATTTTAAATCACGTGAGTACCTATATCCACAAAAAGTTTTAGGGAAAAAATGCTCTAGCGGACAACTAATAAAGGTTACCACATAGCCTCGATCATCATCTATCTACCTACTCATTGAGACCTTTCTTATGAATTAAAACACCTTATATATATGTTGTAAGCCTATTCAAAGTTACCGCATTAGCTCAAGGTAACATTGCACCTTTCAAATCAAACGGGCCTGTTAAAGTTAGTAAAACCTAAGACCCTTTTTTCAAGTAGGAAATGAGCTGATGATATACAAACAGTTAAACGAGGTTCGAACATTTTTGTATGAAGCCTGGCTTGCCTAAAGTTGCAAGTACATAAAAAGTCCCGTTTTTAATGTAGGTACACGTATGAAACATATGCCAATCGACAGAAAAAATAATTACAAACAACGAATACTGATTGACAGAATGTCGTAAGCGATATACTTTCTGAGTAATTTCAGTTTTAAAATGTAAAATATAATTAAAAGAATATCATCGTTTTAACTGATTTAAAAGTCCATTATCATCATTTTAAAGCATCCCGCGTAACGACTAGCATTAAATTGGATTCTCGTAACACTAAAATAATAGGATAAAATGCAAAAAAATATGTAAAAAAAGTATGTTTTGATGAAATCAATATCAAAAAATAATCTTAGAAGCCTTAAAAATACCATAGAATTAATGTGGCGCAAAGAGTATGGGGTGAGGGGATAAGTGTCACGAGCCGCATCTCTTCCCGTCCCCCTCTTCACCATTGGCAATGAACCACAGGGCTGTTCTTTACCGCACCAGGAGGGCGTGACTAGCTTCTGTACGAATGCTGTCACGTTCGTTTTAATAAAGAATGAATTAGACAGCATGCGTAGAGAAGCTTTGTCACCGCGCTTATGTTATAGATGGGCACGTCAAGTCAATCACTTTGTCATCGTAACTTGCACCGTGTACAAGCGTTCTCGTTGCTTTAGAAGAAGTTTAAGTTGTTATCTTTGTGAAGTTTTTGTTGTTGATATTTTTGTTATTTCTTGACTGTTAACGTTAGTTTTATCTATTATTATTGACATTTACGCGATGTCAAGTAACTTAGGCCCACCAGGGTCACAGTGTTTCTTCTGCGGAATTAGTACTGCTCGTCCTAGAGTACGCCGTCCGCAATCACAAATATGATGTTATGAGCTTTGCGAGGGATATCTAAACCATCACCTTTATGTCCAAGAGTATAACAACCATATACTCCGCGGTACACCTCTTAAACCCTGGTGTCGAAGTTATTGAACTGCTAAAGACCTTCGCAGTGGCTCATGTACCCACTACTATCGCAGATAGTAGCCGGCTTTAAGTGCCTTGCGTAGCATGGAATCATCTTTCTTTCGGACAATCAGGTAATTCCCTTCCGGTCTGGTGTCCCCACCGATTACCTTTCCTTCACCAGTGCAGTGGGGCCACAAGGATTATTTAGTCTTGATATCCTGTAGTGGATCAGGGGGGACAAGAGGACTCATCAGTTCTTATTTCTCCACTCATTATGTTAAAGTACTAGCCACTTCTTAGTTTTTATGCTGTCATTGTTACGAAGTCAAAATCAAAAGTCAGTGCCCTAACCAAACTGAAGAAAGTCTCAAAATCATAAAGTGATGTTTGTTCGATTTCCGGTGGGTATTCACCGGGAATCGATACCGGAACCTTCTCGATGGCCGCGGCGGCGTGGTAAATGGCGTACGAGCGGCGCGAGAAGCTGCGCACCAGCGGCGCGGGAAGCGGTCTACTAGGGGCGGTTCCAGTGGAGCGATGTCTCTGTATTAAGTTTGATTGATGTGGATTTCACCAAAAACATATTTCACATTTTTTTTGCATATAATCCTATTATTTTAGTATTAAATGAATACAATTTTATGCTAGTCGTGACGCGGGATGCTTTAAAGTGATGATAATGGACTTTTAAATCAGTTTAAACGATGATTTTCTTGTAATAATATTTTACATTTTCTAACTGAAATTACTCGGAAAGTATATAAGTTATGACATTTTGTCAATCAGTATTTATTGTTTGTAATTATTTTCTCTGTCGATTGCTATATTATTATGTTTCATACATGTACGATAAGTTGCAAAAGTCCATATAGAATATCCACAAAGAGTCGTCTGCAGACTATAACTCACGCACACATTGACTATAATAGAAAATAAGCAACAGGGGTTCCCGTGAGTGATATAAACAATATTTTCTACTCATGCGTCATCAACTCTCGTGGCGCGTTTGGTTACGCTTAGACTTATGAGCAGCAGGTAAGCGGTTCAAATCTTCGCAGCCCCGATCGTTTTAGTTAGATGTATTAGAAGTTTTATCATTTTTAATGACATGGTTTATTACTTAGAAATTTAGAATGGCATCAGGCGTGAAGTTAGATATCGTACGAATAACTTACAAAAATGCTAGGTAATCTATAACATATTCGGATTCGTTTAAATGAACTACCCTTTCTTTGACAGTTCACTTCGAAAGCTGGTAGTTTGCCGAGTGTGAATATGTTTTATTGTGCGTTTTATTGTTTCTTTTTTGAACTTAAAATGCAAGCTTTTATTGATATGCAAGGGCGAATCCGCATTAATGAGATGCATAACAATTGATATAACACATCTCATGAAACCGGTTATTCAGTAAGTATTTTCTCCATAAAATCTGCTATGTTTGAATAAAAGATATTTCTTTTAAAATTGCGAGTTCCGATAATCGATAAATTACTATTAATTAAACTGTTTTTCATTCTATTGTTTTAGTAAACAACCGTATAACGTTGGATCTTGCACCATGAAGCTGAAGGCAATGTCACAACATCGGGGTTTCATAATGGCACAATATGAAAATAATAGTTTATCAACTGCTGAGTTCGCAAATTTGTTTGATACTTCTGTTCATACGGTTCGTCAAGTCCTGCACAGTGAGGGGTTGCATTATAGAAAGCTTGCAAAAAAAAACCCAATTTGACTGAAAGGCATAAACAAAGATGACTGGCATTTGCAAGAGAATATGTTGATTTTGATTGGGAAAATAATATTTTTAATGACAAGACATTTGTTTTAATATGGTTCAATCTGTTTGGCGGCGCTGGCTTTCTGTAATTGAAAACAGGGGAGGATACACTAAACACTAAGTCTTTAAGTAAATAACTTTATACAAAGCATTAAATTCATTCATTTATTGGCAAGTGAAATATGTTTGTAAAAAACTGTTTCTTTTCCTTAAACATTATTCAAAATTAGCTGACACAATCGAATATTTAAGCTACATTATATATCCTTGGAGTAGAATATAAAAAGTGAAAATAAAAAATCTGGCTACCATCACATTGTTCATTATTGTAACGATTTTTATTTACCTACATTATGTTAAAAATGAATAAACTTGATTTAATTAGTTTGAAAGTGTTAATTTTTATTTATTTACCTTTAATATTGTATTACATTACCACTTAACTAATAATAAATATAAACATGTTTAAAAAAAAGGTCAAAAAAAGAAAAAAGCGATGGTTTGACTCGAGACTCGAACCTTGGCCACCTAAACCTCGTAAGTATTATATAGTCTTCTACGTTTACCACTGTGCTACCCAGTAGTTAGTGAACTCAAATGAATTAAGTTACCGCTTTGGAGGTAGTTACATGCGGGCTTGAATAGACGGAGTTATACATATATGGTTATTTTTGCTCAGTTGCGAGTAAACAAACTGTTTTGAGCTTTAATTAATAGCGATAAGGTTGACTTTTACATAAAATCATAATTATTTTAATGTGTGCGAGTTCAACAATATTTGAGTGCATGCGATTTTAAACCTTAGGCTATGAATGGATTATTGCAACTGACCGTACATCAGAAACGCGACTTTTAATGTAGTTGTATGTATGTACTTGCAACTTTAGGCAAGCCACAGAGGTTCGATGCTCTTTACATAAATCATAGCTAAGAAAAGAACCATCTCGATCACGTCAGCTGTCAAACAAAAAACCAGTCCACTCGTTTAGAAACTAAGATGCGACAGACAGACATACAGATACCTCTACACAATAGCCTTCCCCTCTTTTTTTGTTGGGGTTTAAAAAGAAGGTTGATTCGGCGAATTGAGTTTTCCGATATCTGGCAACATTATTCACTGTGCCTCACAGTGCCTCATTTCATTACTTCTAACCTCAATTCTATGCTTTAATCAATCTATCTATCTACATTTTGTAATATCAAGATAAAATCGTTGAATTTTGTTCAATAAGTACGTTTTCAAAATCACCTTCCAAGTCATCCTCAAGTATTCCGTGTTCTTCATCAAGTCTGGATATTAGGAAATCGTTATTTTTCGAGATTTGTGTGTTATACAGATGAATAAGAACTAACCAACCGGAGCCGGTGATAAAGCAATTAAGTAATTAGTTCTTCTTCTTATCGTGTAGGTATAGTCAAGTGTGAGGCGAACTTGGCTAACCCTGGTGTCAGAGTTTTCAAACCACACAATGGCCTCTGACTTGGTTAATTAATTATTGAATAAAGGAAAGAAAAAAAAAAAGAAAAAAAAAGGAATAATTAATTGAGGATAAAAACAATAAAGGAGTTAGGGGGTTTAATTAATAATTAATAAAGGAGTTAGTAGAACTATGACATCGTATTCTAGCCCTTCCCCTTGCCTAGAAATTAAAACATGCTGCCTAGAATTTAAAAACATGAGTGTAACACCCAGATGAAAATTTTCATTAAGTAAGAAAACTGAGCCTATTACGAAACCAGAAACCATAGTAAAAGTTATAACTTATAACAGACAAATAAATTATACCTAAGACTTATCTAAAAATTAAAAAATCTTATTGCTTTAACGTTTTGAAATATTTTTGACTTTCTATTCTTTACAGGCATCAAGATGCTAATGAGAGCATTCCATTCGGCTAGATCATACTGGAGTGAAATATTAATGTGGAAAACTACAAATTCAGTGTAATTCAACTAAAGACATTAAACATGAACTCTTCAGGGAACGCATTTTTCTTCAATATTGTATATTGTTTTGAATTAGACTTTCTTAAAATCATGTTCCAATAGTGTAATAGATATTAAATCAATAGAATGAGTACGTTTATCTATTATTTTTGGAATTAGATTGATTAATTATTACGCTGATCTTTAAACAAACCTCCACCATTAAAACTGATAAAAAATGTATCTAACATTAGCTTTCAGCCCGTGTGATTTCAATTACATCACACTCCCAACGAAACTTTAAAATATATCTATTTTTTTTTATACCTACCACCCCATATATGTCCCCACTGAGGGGCACGGGCCTCCCTTCAAAAGACGAAGGGGATTTAGGCCATAGTCCACCACGCTGGCCCAACGCGGGTTGGTGGACCGCTCGTCTTTCGAAAATTTTCTTGGCGGGTTTTATCACAATGTTTTCCTTTACAGTCGAGCAAGTGATAATTAGAAATCCGTACATAAATCCGAAAAGACGAATTTAGTGGTACAGGCCTGCACCAGGATTTGAACCCACGACCTTCGGATTACAAGGTCTGGCTCCTGGGCTACCATCGCTATATCTATACTTTTCATATTATATTCATTGTGTAATTTAGGTATAAAAATGCTGAGTTAGCCATGATTTAAAAAAAAATTTGGTGTCAAAGAAACTGAATAATATTACAAATATCAAGAAACTGCATACTCTGAAGTGTCTACTGGATGGAACTATTATCATTCATCTTAGTAATTAGAAAATTAAAAAAATTGTTGGATTGTTTATATTTCATTGAAAAATTTGACCCTGGCTGATGTGATAACATTAGGTAGGTACCTACTGTTAGCGAAAATCTACAAAGACCCGCGATTATCGAAGAAATTGAATTGATTATTGTACAACTTTTTCCTAGGAACAGGTTCACCTTAACTGTTTATTGAGATTTATGGTAAGTATTTCACATGGAAAGTCCAAATAAATAAAGTATATTGTAGATTCTCATTGTTATTTTCTTTCACTAATTTTAAACCTATTATAACGGGTTCTTACCACGATTTTTGTTTTAAATTAGTATCCGATATTCCGGTGCAGCTACAAGCACCGTAATCACGGATGAACTGGAGAACTGTGGGCTGTGTTAGTGGCCTTCTTATCGTGTAGGTAGTCAAACCTTTTTCAGTTTTCAAACCGCATAATGTTAGTGGTAAGAACCCGTTATAATTTGTTTAAAACTACTCCAAATAAAGTTTTACTTATTTTCACAAGTTTTGCAAGTAGTGGTTTTCAATTTCGTGGTTTAACCTTCGTACCTATTTCCAATTAAGTTGAATAGAGATACCTAGATAAGACAAGTTATCAAGCTTCTCTATTGTTCTCTATTTAAGCAATCTATCATTTTTAGTAGGTATACCTACCTACGAGTATAAGTATTTTCTTAGGTACTTATATACCTATATATATATATTAGGTATGTGTAAAAAGGTTGGCTTAGCAGTCGTCTTCCAATATTATTATATTTTTTCGCCTGTGGTGTCACACTGCAGGGCAAAGGCCTCTAAATATCAAATTGTTTACCTACTTGAATTTATTTATTGCCTGCCTACCTTTGTTCTATTTTTACTTCTTAAGTAAGTACTCTGTGTATGTAAGTATAGATAGATAACACTATCAGGAACATGATCATGATAAGATAATCGTTTCCGCAGCAGAGGTCATTATCTAAACCGTTTCAAGAGACCAAAGGAATTCATTGCAGATCTGCTCTGCAGTGACACATACCTACAACATTGTACAGAGAAGCGGTCACGTCAAGTTGCAATTATTTCATGTCCAAAGAATTTTTTTATAAATAAATGAATGTGATCTCATTGCTTTATTTGTATTCATGAACTCACCACCTAAAATAAAGACTATAAAAAATATATAAAGTATGACCATTTCTTCTTGTCGAAGAAAACGGCAGTGACCCCAGGGCTTCACGGGCACAGCACAGCACAGCAATCAAAGCACCATCTGGCATCAAATAATCATTCGCCTCGCTTTGCAGAATATCCATATCTAAACTGAGCATTATACAATACAGATTGACCACCTAAAATATTATATTTTGGAGAACTTAACAAATCCATATATATTCACATACTCAGCACACACTAAGGAGAAGAGAAGATCCGTAGAGAAATAACATTTTGGGTTTATTTTCGGGAAAAAAGCTCTCCTTTGTACATTATTTTCATGTCAAATTTTTCTTACTGTGTTTGTGCATTAAAGAATAAGTAATTATTAAGAATTTATTTTAAAACTGCAACAAACAAAGCAATATTGAGCGAAAGTGTATAGATGGAACGTTTAAATAATGAACGCAATTATTCACGGAACACTATCACAACTATTGCACCGGAAATTGATTCCCAAAGACAACAAATAAAACATGTCAATGTGTGTGTGGTACAGGGAAAACGTACCCGCTCACTTTTTGTACACCGGAGTTTTCCGTGACCAGCGTTTTCGATGTCATGCCGGGTACACAAAAAACGGAGGTGTACAAAGAGGCGGTGAGAAAAAAGTGTCCGTTCCTGTTTTTTGCGACCCCGTTTTGTATAAACATGTTATTTAAAGCCTCGCTTACACGAAAAACGTGGTCACAAAAAACGGTGGTGTACAAAAAGGAAGATTGACATAAATGGGGTGTGCTTAGTGTGTTCCCATATAATCAAGTGGATAATTGAGTTTTAAAAATGAAAAAGAAATCAAATTAGCTAGCTGATATGCATCACAAATTAATTGAGATCTTAAATTAACTTACTTATTCTAAATACAAACTGTTATAGCCTCTAATTTTTGGATATTTGAGATCATTCATTAGTTCCACTATTCACTTTCATTACAACTTGAGTCACTGTCTTTTACACTCGGAAGTTCACAAAATAAACAATATTGTATGTACAAAAAGTATCTGTAAGAGAAAGAAGGTACAAATATAATCAAGTGGATAAATGAATTTTAAAAAGGAAAAAGAAATCAAAGTATTAAAGCTAGCTGAGATGCATCACAAACAAATTGAGATCTTAAATTAACTTAATTATTCTAAATACAAACTGTTATAGCCTCTAATTTTTGGATATTTGAGATCATTCATTAGTTCTACTATTCACTTTCATTACAGCTTGAGTCACTGTCTTTTACACTCGCAAGTTCACAAAATAAACAATATTGTATGTACAAAAAGTATCTGTAAGAGAAAGAAGATCCAAATATAATCAAGTGGATAAATGAATTTTAAAAATGAAAAAGAGATCAAATTATTAAAGCTAGCTGATATGCATCACAAATTAATTGAGATCTTAAATTAACTTACTTATTCTAAATACAAACTGTTATAGCCTCTAATTTTTGGATATTTGAGATCATTCATTAGTTCCACTATTCACTTTCATTACAACTTGAGTCACTGTCTTTTACATTCGCAAGTTCACAAAATAAACAATATTGTATGTACAAAAAGTATCTGTAAGAGAAAGAAGATCCAAATATAATCAAGTGGATAAATGAATTTTAAAAAGGAAAAAGAAATCAAAGTATAAAGCTAACTGATATGCATCACAAACAAATTGAGATCTTAAATTAACTTACTTATTCTAAAAAAAAACTGTTATAGCCTCTAATGGGCTGTGTGCAAGATTTTTAAAATAATTTGATTTTTTTATTTTAAGCAGGCTTAAAGTCCCATATTCAAATAAAAAATATATCAAATAATTTTGATCATAGATATAAAAATAATTAATTTTTAAAATTTTGGTTACGATTTGTTGCTTATTACAGCATTCTACAGATTAACTCCTTTGCCAAAGTAAAAAAAAAAAAGATTGACAGTTGGTTGACATATAACCTATACCGTTGCGTTTTTGAGTTTAAGTTCAACATTTAAGTTTCAATCACAGATTAACTAGAGATACGTTTCAATGTACTTACGTTTAAATGATCCTCACAGCAAAAAAGTGGACGTTTGGGACAATTCCTGTCAACCATTTTACACCAACTTTCTTTCAATTCCTTTAGAATGGTAACAAACGTCAAATCTGGTAAGTTAATGTCAGTGTTTGAACAAAGAGGTATAAAACATTTTTTGGTTCTCTCCACCGCTGTAACTCGTCAGATGCCATGTTGAGTAGCAAAGCCTGCTGCGCTGTCGTTATTAGTGTTATTCCACAAATCCGAAGAGTATTAATCACTATCGTTGAAGCAGTTCTCGGAGTCCGGTATGAATAAGGTGTAGTGAGAAAATCAGTCAAAATCTAGCACTACAAGTCCGTGCAAAGTTAAATAGTAATCCGGTATGCGGTAGCAGTAAAAGACTTCAGAAAAAATTAACCAAAAGCAAAAATAAAACTCAAAAATAAACAACCAAATACAAAATGAAATAGGTTATGTTTTTTTTTTTATTGACATGACAGCTTGGCAAAGACACGATTGTATAATGCCGTATTTATGATTAGTTTACCCTACTGAGAAACTTTTAATTATTATATTTTTATTTCAAAAGATAGATTTTTTATATATATTTTTTTAGGAAACGGGACCTTATTCCTTTATGTTAAATAAAAAATTAAACGAAATTAAAAATATTTTTAAAATGTCGTACATAGCCCATTTTTGGATATTTGAGATCATTCAGTAGTTCCACTATTCACTTTCATCACAACTTGAGTCACTGTCTTTTACACTCGCAAGTTTACACTTGGCTCCACTTATTTTTAAAATTTCCATCATTTGTTAGTCATTTTTTTCATAAGCCAAATGATACGCAGTCTGGCCTGCAAAGTTTACGGCTTCTAAATTGATGTCCGGTCTCCCACACAACCATTTGGCGATTTTGTAATTTTTCTCCTGGACACAGCAGTGCAGTGGAGTGAAACCACCGCATCTTTCATGGCCGTTGACATCAGCCCCAAGCTCCAAGATGATTTCCATCATCTCTTCTGCATAATATTCTTTGCTCTTCACAATAATATGAGTGCACTGATAACCGTTATAGTTATGTGCATTTACAATGGTTGGGATTGGGCAATCTAGTGATCTTGCTGCTCTGTGAAGAAGAGATATAGAGTTTGCTTCACATACCTCGTGGAAGAAGTTCTCTCCCAAATGATTTCTGTGACTTAGCATTTCAATCAGCTTGTCGTATATCATCTTCAATATTCCTTTTTTAAACAACCTTGTGCCGATCCCGTGTAAAAGTGAATTATTAAACCGGAGAACCCGATATTTATTATGTTTCTTATCAGGAACCAATTGTTACTTAGCCACGGGGCCATTCAATTGACAACATTTCAAATTTTTTTTTTTTCGAAAGTAGACGTAAAAATAAAAGTTACCTGTTTTTTATTTATATTTATATTTGCATCGTTAATTTATTATTGAATTTTAAAGAGCAACCTAGTTTGAAGGTGTTATAGGGAGCAAAGATTGTGCCTGCGGCTGCATTAAAAAAAATTGACAATGACAATTTTGACAGTCATTTTGAGGTTATGGTTGTATGTCTGTGGAGGTTAGGTTCTAAAGTTCTATTGTTACGTGTTTCTGATAAAAATCTTAAAAAAATGAAAGTTTCCGAAGGATTTGTTATGGCTGACAGCCGGAATCTACCCAAAGTAGATTATATGATGTTACCGCAACACATGCGCGAAAGCAGCCATTATAATGTGGCAGAAATTCGTGGTGCAAAACTTCTCATGTCATCCAGAGATTCCTACGTGGAATCTTCAGTGGGTTTTGTTCAAATAAAGAGAGAAAACTTTTGCACAGTTAAGTGTTTCATAACTCCGGAGCACAGAGTTCGCTCAAAACCTTACACGGTAGTAGCTGTAATCGATGAAAAAGAAGAAATCATTATTGAGTCACAATGCGAAGACTGCACCGCTAGTGCCGGAGGGTGCAAACATTCGATATGTTTCCTAATGTGGTTGGTCCGGCGAACAGAGGAGCCTGCAGTAACTTCTGTCCAATGTTACTGGACACGACCAAAATTGGCAGACGCTATTACAAAAGATAAATTTGTATTGAGCAGAGAAATGGGCAAAAAAAGACAATATCCAAGCACATTACCTAATGTTCCCGATTTAAAATCATTTGTTGAAGAGTGTAAGACCAGGAAAATGAATAATTGTTTATTAACAAATTACCAGCTTCCCAAAGGAACACTGGACGTCTACAGTATTTTTGATATAATGTTGAGATTTTGTGAAACACAAATTGACAGGAACTTTGAAAACCTAAAGAGTTTTGCTGAACGAATTTTAAATCAAGAAGCAATAGATGCTATTGAAGAAAGTACTCGGTCTCAAGCAGACAGCAAATTGTGGCACACCATGCGCCAGGGTAGAGTCACAGCCTCGAAAATTCATGAAGCCACAAGGTGCAATACTGATGGCACTTTGGTAAAATTGATCATGGGTGGTTTCAAAGTCCCAGAAACCAAAGCCATTCTACGTGGAAAAAGGCTCGAAGGGCAGGTCCGTAAAAGACTTGAAGATACCTTGAAAGTCCAAGTCAGGAATTGCGGCTTCATATTGGTGGGTCCTTTTATAGGTGCTTCCCCAGACGGAGAAACTCCATTAATCTGTGATGAATTCGTCATTGAAATTAAATGTCCAATGACAGAAAGAACAATGACAAACTACATTAAAGATAATGTAGTTTGTCAAAAATGGAAAGCCCAGATTCAGTTGCAAATGCATGCAACTAAAAAGCAGAAAGGCTTATTCTGTGTAGCAGATCCTAATTTTGAAAATAATCAAGTCATACATCAACAATGACTCTATTATGACAAATTATATGTTCAAAAATTAATTAGAGAAGGGGAAGAATTTTGGAAAAATTATATTTTTTGTAAAATGTTAAATATTAAAAAACCATTATAAAAAAACCATTGTAAAATAAAATACAAATTTAAGTATAAAATTTTATTTTTATTCAACATCTGTTCTTTTCTTATACTTTCTTATGTAACCCATGCATTTAATTACTTGAAACAAAGTTCAATGTTGATCCATTTTTACTCATCATCTTGACTAGAAAGGCAAAACCATTTTGTGTTTGTCATAAGGACTATAACAAACTAATAGAAAGTCAAAAAGAACTTTGTTTCAAAGAACATTCAGAATGTGACTCAGTTAATATAAGTTGAAATTTTATAAGCAAGAAAGACATTTACGAGGGGGTGTGTTTATATTCGCGGAATGGGGTTAAGGAGTATAATTAAAAATACTGATTTATATTTCTTTTTTAATATGTTCATCTGCTAGTCTAATACATTTTTCAGATCTTTCGATAAGCTTATGTATACCCTCGGAAAAAAATGTTTTGTCTTTGTCCAAAAAATAAGCTGAAACTACGTCCTTCACTTCTTCATCGCTCGAAAACTTCTTCCCACAAAATTCTTTTTTCAATTTTGGGACTAAATAATAATCACTAGGGGCCAAGTTCCCACTATAGGGTGGGTGCTTTAACATATCAAAGCTAACATTGTGCAGGGCGGCCAACGCAACTCGACTTGTGTGAACAGGCGCGTTGTCCTGCAGAAGGAGGACACCTTTTCCCTTCTTTTTTCTTTTACTGCTTCTTTTAATCATTTTATAATTGTAGCGTCGTAATCTTCGGTTATGGAAACAAATTTTGTCTTTATAATCAATTAACAGGATCCCTTTTGAGTCCCAAAAAGCTGTAGCCATTATTTTTTCTCAATTTTCTCCATACTTGCTTCCTGATTGAGTTGCTTAACAGATAATAGTTGAAAAACTAATGACCCGATTAGAATAAAACTTCATATTTATACCAATGATTAGTAACTGAATTCTTTACAATTCAGAAAAGTAGCCTCATTAACAGCCTACCTACTCATTCCGCGAACTTAAAAACGCTCCCTTGTATTAACATAATAAATAAACTAGAATTTTCAACAATATTGAATCACAGGTGACTGTATATTAATAAGACCACAAGCGACTACCACAGCCATATCCAACAAATCAACGAGTTTATTATTTACTGTTGAATGTGGTTTTAACATTCTGTAAAGTCTGACCCTCCTAATCACCCTTTCTATATGCACTCGCAAACTAGCTATAACTTTACTTTCTATAACTTCTTCTTTTGATAGTTTGGCATCTTTCAGGACAGATGGAGGACGCAAAATCTTAACATTCTTTTTAACTAATTCTGATTCCAAATGTCTGATTCCAAAAATCCACTTTGTTCCACCAAAGTCATATCTGTGATGCGTCCGCCATAGCCTTCTGATATAAAATTTATAAATCCGTCAGGTGTTGAACCAATCAAATATTTGATTGTATTACAGCTTTTATATTGTGACCAGGTTAATGCTTGTTGTATTGGGTCTTTTGGTTTTTCTATTTCTATTTCAAAGCAATCTATTATTATTTGGACACTAGCATAGAGAGCATTTGATCTAAAAACGGTAGGTAAGTTTCTTTTTATTGTGGATGCTGTTGGCCAGTATATAAATTGCTTAAAAAAGGAATACATAACAAATAATGTTTTGGGATATATGCGCCACAGTGTCACTGTAGAGATTTCAAAGACATCACTAATTTTTTGAAAGGTCTCATTATTTTTTATCTTATATAATGTTATTATAATGTGTAAGGCACTAATTTCACTTTTCTCCTCAATGTACTTAATCAACCAATAAAATTGTTTTGGCAATCCTAAATAGGCATTAGGTTTGTTTTTAATTAATTTTAAAATAAAATTTCTTCCCACTTTTTCTGGTGTTGTGATATTTGTAACAGAGGTTTCAGTATCAGAAAATTCAGTTGTACAACCAGAGACAGATGGGCTCTGTGTGTCATGAAGATCTTCTTCCACGATGCATTTCATTGGTTTTTGCAAAGGTGAGGGAGCCTTCCTAGATCTCATTGTTGCAACTTGGCGATCTACTGTGGTCGGTTTTGCCTGATTTGATTTGTGGCACATTTCTGGAATACACATTGTGCTTTTATCCATTTGAGATCTGGAATTCCCATGTGTTTCCATGTGTTCAAGTATCCACTTGATGTTATGCGTGTTGGGATGTTCCGTAGCATGGGTACATCAGGTCTCAGTTTGCCATATTTACTTTTTTCTTTAAATTCTTTATAATTTAACAGGTCCTCTTTCAGCTAAAACAAAAAATATATTTAAGTTGAATGCTTTGTAAAACAAAGTGCTAATAATAACAGATTATTTAAAAATTGAATAACCAAACGACCCAATGCAACAAGTCACAATAAGCCTGGTCACAGTATAAAAGGTAAGTACATTATAAAAGTACTTCATTGGGTCAATCAATTCCTGATGGTTTCACAAGTTATGGCGAACTCACGGCGAAGGCTACAGCAAACACAGGCATGATGTCGGTTGATTTTTGGACACTGCACCCGAAAAATGAAGTATGTATAAGAAATAGACTTCCAAATTTTCAGGCTCATGACGCCCAGTGTAAATATTTTAACGTAACACTGTAAACAGAGTTAAAACGGAGTCAAAATGTACTTACATTCAAATGATCTTCGCAAATATATAATGCACTCTTCGGGATGTTGGTTTTTCCTACAGCATTACACCAAGCTGATTTGTTATTTTGAGGGACTCGAAAAAAATTTTTGTGTGGCGAATTAATCACCTTATTAACACAATCCGGAACAAAACAGATAGTCATCGGATCACGGGTGTAGGTTCGGCTTGGTTCGCCCATTTTTTCTTTTTATTACTTATAAAAACGTACGAAAACGGAGAAAAATACCTCAGATGCTTTGAATTCAGTTCAATTTAAAAAGAGGTTATGTATTATAGCTGTCAAATGTCAAATAAATTTTCGTTCAGAAAAAAAAAAGATGTAGCAAAGGATGTTTCTTTCAAAACACCTACAAAATCTATCGAAGGCTCACTCGGATATCTTTTTCCCATATCTCCGTAATGAGCGATAAATAAAATCTGAAAAAAATATATGGTGTTAAGAAAAGCATAATCTTGAAATGGTATTTTTAATTTGGGCCTTTTATTTTTTTGAAATGTTGTCAATTGCGATAAATGGTCGGGTAAAACCGAAGCCGTGTTTCCCAGTTTATTTCTGTCGCTCTTATCGGGAATTTCTGAAGTACACAGGAACATGTAACACTTTAATATTTAGTCTTCTCACTCATGTCATGTTATTAAATCACTTAATAGTCCAGCGCAGTTAATAAACATCTCTTGTATTAATTAACTAATTATGGTATCTCTTCCTAAAATCCTTCTATCGATAACACATGCTCAATTACTTTGTAAATGAACATATACTGCTTTAATGCGATAACACTGTTGGTTTTCTTTTCTTAAAAACTTTTCAATGGTACCTTCAATGTTGACAGCGTTTAGCTCCTCAAACTCCTGACTGATGAGGTGCCTGAAGTTCGGTTGACTTATTTTTTTCTTAAATTCGCTGATGGTAAGTGATTTGAAGTAGTAACCGGCCATTGTTTTACCAATTCTTATTCACGGATTTATTCACGAAAAATAAAGATCACAAGCTAATGCATATGACAACTGTCAGATTGAAAGTGAGACCATCTTTGTTCCTATCGTTTTTATATTCCGACTAATCAGTACTGTTTACTGGATTTTTTCCAAGAGCTGTTCAATAAAATGAATTCAAGTATCAGTTTACACGCGACTACGCAGAAAACTGCGATTAACTACACTGATAACGAAGCGACATCGTAAAATAAATACACCTATAAAACATTAAACAACCCAAGCCATGTTAATTTAATTAAATAGGAAGAGATACCTGTATCGATAATTTCGGAAATCCTTGAAAATCGTTTTGACGAACAAAAATAAAAGCGGAGGGATATTAATAATGCATTTTCGCAGTAAAAATTCAAGAATAGTCTTCAAACGTTTGGCACGCGTTTTGTCATTTTTCAGTTTGTGTTTAATTTGTTTTAAAAATTTCAACAAACGCGTATAATGAGCATTGCCTATATAAAGTACTTGCCGCTCTAAAAGCATTCAGCATAGTAACCATCACAACGACCTTTATAAAGATGAAATTTCTTATCGCTCTCTAATTACCCGAACAATTATTTTTTGTTTGAGATATATTCCGTGAAATAGCTTACCTCTCTTTACCAATACGAAGAGATGTCGTGACCCTAGATAGCTTAATTGTCACGCCTTCTTATTATGTTATCTTAATTAGGCGTGGTATACCAAAAATAGAAAAATGTAAAACTTACAGTTTAAAATGTAACTTAGCGTTCCGTAAACCAAACTGTAAAAATTCATATTTAAAATGTAAATTGGAAAGAAATTGGAAAGATGTTATTTCAAACTGTAATTTTTACAGTTTGGTTTAGGGAGGGCAGCTTTTACTATATAAAATGCAATCATTGCATTTTTCTTTTTTCCGTGTATTAAAATTATATTATAAACAAATTATAGCCAATGAATAACAAGGGTTCCGCTTCATAACGAATTTATTGAAATGAACGTTGTATTGCTAAAGAATCTCATTTGGATGATTTTTAAACTACAATACACGCATCGTTTTTAAAACGTAAATAGTGTCATCGTCATTAAAACTGTGTACTTTTTTTTTGTATCTTATATTTTATGTTATGCTTATTCTCACTATGTATATTTTGTATTAATGGCCCTTAGAAAGCACTTGCTCTAGGGTCAATAAATTTAATAATTAAATAAATCTATGTACTTCAGCGATAAAATTTAAAATGGAGTTCGCCGAAACACACAAAAAATAAAGAAGACGAGATTTTTAAAAAAGAATGAAAGAATTTAATTAAACAAAAAAATAATTACAAAAATTCGACGTAGACCAAGAAAAATATTGATTAAAGAAATTGAACATTTAAATTAAATTTTAAGGTGTAACATACAGGATAACCTAACACGCAAAACAATTTTCAACGTATAGATATTTTGTTTGGAAATGAAGTGTAGGTTAACTTTGAACAGTTACAATTCCATACATAAATTTAACACCTACATAAATTTAAACGCATGGCCAAACAATAAATTATTATCTGCTGCAAATAGGTAAAATATATTCAGCGCCGAATAAATACCCCACCTACTTGATAGATAAAACTAAAACTGTTACAATTGGCACATTCTGACAAAAATAAATTAAGAGTATTTAAAGGAATGGATAAAAAACTTAGCTACTGGTCTTCCGGAGGTCGCTGGTCAAACCGCTGAGGAATGGTGGCAGGATCTGGTGGAATTAGGATGCCCAAATTGGGTACACGTCTGTCAGAACTCTCAGCGGTAAATTGTTGTCCAAACTTTTAATGTTGTATATTAAACACTGAAAATTTTGATGTCCGTTATTAACCAATGTTCATGAATAATAAATATACATTAATTTTTAATTTAACCTTCAGGTAATAGAATACACTCTTCAAGCTCACGTTACGTGTTTAATTTAGCAAAATAAATAAAAAAATAGAAATTTTTCATTCAAGATGACGTCCGTCTTTATGACGTCCAATTCACAACCCAAAAACCCAACAAAAAGCCCAAAAATGGAGCAAGTTCTAAAATTTTGAAATCTAAAGATTTAAAAAGAAAACTAGACCGGAAAGAACATAAAAAAGATCGCAAGCAGAAATGCTGCAACACCCCCTTTCTACAAAAATAAATAAATTTGAACACAAGAAAAACTTAATTTAGTTTAAGTTAAGTTTAAGTTAAAGTTAATTTAAAGTTTAAGTTGAAGTTAAATTTAATTTTAAGTTTAAGTTAAGTAAAAGTTTAAGTTTAATTAAATCCAGTTAAAAAAGAAGAGGTCGATATTAAATAAAGAAACTTAAATAATTCCAACAACAAATAATCGCGCATTAACAAAAGTAGAACAAAAACATTAATTAAAACTACTTATACGCGATGACAACAAAGTTTACTAACTCGAATAGAACATCACGAAATTTACAAAAAGTGCAATGTCACAAAACATCACAACGAACAAATTAACCTAAAAGGAGAGTAACTGGGAACAACATCCAAAGCTAACTAAGAACAACACGCGAGCAATACCTAGAAGTTACGAGAGAAATAAACACAGCTGGGAATCCCAAACGAAACGTCTCAACATTAAAACCTAGCCCTAAATAACTAACACTAAGAGATATCAACAATAGAAACAACAAAAATCAACTACCTATTACGTAATAATTTACGTAAAAGTTTCCTAAAACTTTCAAAATGTCAACAACTGACGACAAATAGCAAACACCACAGACCTAGACTACAAAGAAAATAATGGACTGTCAGTCAACTCGGACTTGACAGTCAAAAATAATGGTTGCCATCTTCTATGTCTATGTTGCCACCATAATGGCCATGCAAAACCATACCATAAATATAGTTCAACTATGACGTCCACAAATGTAAGACCACAAAGCAAAAAAAAAATTGCCAAAGCAAAAAAAGATAAAATGTCTTTGGAAAAAAACACTGACCTCAAAGACAAAAATCGAACAAATAAAAACATGACAGGCAACAATGGCTGTAAAGCCCACCCGACCAATGAAAAAAGAAAAAAAACATCTTTGTCTAAGGGCAAAAAGATATAGACCCAAAGACGACCAAAAACAGAAAAGAAAAAAGTACTTTAACCAACGACGGAAAAAAGACGTTATTTGAGTATATCTTTAATATGATAAGTACCTGAGGAAGGAGAATTGACATCCTGTAACTCATAGACTTGGCGGAAAATTCTTTGTACTACAGGACACTTAGTGAATCTGGGTGCAAATTTACTCGAAAAATAGTCAGCACCAGACGAACGTGAGAAGTTTCTACGCCACACAATATCACCGACATTTAAAATGAGGGGGTTACGATTTTTATTATAATAACTCGCATTCCGTAAAAACGCCAACAAAAGACTATCTGAAACCTTAGCAAAAACCTGATCAAGGGAAGAGAGCACAGCCGCACGTTCTACGCGACTCTCAGCTAAATCAACGCCTCGAGTCTCGCCTACACGCCGTAAACTGACATCTAAATGAACTTCTCTTCCAAACATCAGAAAATTGGGGGAAAATCCAGTTGCCATATTTATACATGAGTTCAAATATAATTTCACTTTGAGTAATACCTTGGCCCAACTTCGCTGGTCAGTTTCAACTAAAATACTAAGACAAGTGACCACCGACTGGTTATAGCGTTCAACAGGGTTTGCCTGCGGGGAATAATAAGGGGTATAATTAGGTGAAGGAATACCATAGGAAGCCAAAAATGTACGAAACTGGTTACTATGAAAAACTGTTGTATTATCACATAACAACGTAGGCGGAACACCATAGCACAAAAAGATATCCCTCTCAAGTATGGTTGCGATCGCTTGACTGTTTACCCTTTTTAAAGGATTTAGCCAGACGTATTTAGTGAATACATCAACTATATTTAAAATATAGCGATAACCATAATACGCCAGCGGTAGCGGACCAATAATGTCGAGAGAGATCGATTGCATTGGTGCTGTAACCTCTTTAGGAAATAACATGTGGCCTCGGGGTTGAGTATTTGAGATCTTAAAAGCTTTACAAGTCTCACAAGTTCTAAGCGCTTCTGAGACAATATGAAACATGTTTGGCCAATAGTAAAGGGACTTTAATTTATAATAAGTTTTATTAACACCTGGGTGAATAGAAGGTAACTCGTTATGTACCTCAGAAATTGCGTTTTGATACTGTTCTGAAGGCAATACTACCCGCCATGGGTCTTCAGACAACGGAAAATCAGAAGACATCCTACGGAGAAGTACTCCGTCATTAATAACATACGCTGGAAACATCTGAGGGTTGTTAGAAACACCATCATAAATCTTTTTATACCAAGGATCAGAAGTGTTAAAAATACCTCCATTATAAGAAATAATGCCCACATTTATGGGGTTACGTGACAGTGCATCAGGTACAACGTTATGAACACCCTTTCTATGAATTAAGTCAAAGGTATACTGAGAAATAATGGTCGCCCAACGCGCTAGACGACCAGAAGGGTTGTCAAGTGTTAATAACCATTTTAAAGCAATATGATCAGTGATAACAGAAAAACGCATCCCATCAAGGTAACCACGAAAGTGATTAATAGAATCCAGTACTGCAAGGAGTTCACGCTCAGTTGTGCTGTAATTTCTCTCAGCTTTCGAAAACAAACGCGAGTGATATGCAATAGGATGCTCTATACCATCTATCTCCTGTGAAAGTACTGAACCTAAACCAACAGAGGATGCATCACATTGTAAGATAAACGGCTTTGAGAAATCAGGACAAGACATAACTGGAGTATCAACCAACGCATTCTTTAATTTTTCAAAAGCTGCTCGTGCAGAATCTGGCCATTAAATTTTATCATGTCCCTTTTTCTTACCAATCAAAACTGTGAGAGGAGCAATTATCGTGGAAAAATCTTTCACGAACCTACGGTAATAAGAACAAAGACCAATGAAACCACGCAAGGACTTGGCATTCTCTGGTACCGGAAACTCACGGATGGAACTAAGTTTCGCAGGATCAGTCTGTAAACCATTTTCATTTACGATATACCCAAGATACTTAAGCTGACTCTTGCAAAACTCGCACTTCTTGAGATTAACCGTCAAACCTGCTTCTTTAAGACGCACAGCCACCTTATGAATAAGCTCAATATGACCCTCAAAATCGCGAGAGACCAGGACGAGGTCGTCAACGTAACCAAAAACACAGTTATTGCCATCAGCAGTGAACTCAAAATTAACTATCATGTCCGTCAGCCTCTGCATCTCGGAAGCAGCGTTGGTTAGTCCGAAGGGCATTCTAACAAACTCGAATAGACCACGCTGTGGAACGATGAACGCGGTTTTCTCACAGCTATCCTTATCAGAAAGGGGTATTTGCCAAAACGCGCTGCTGAAATCAAGCGTAGTCATGTATCTTGCACCTCGTAGGTTATCTAAAATATCCTGGATTCTAGGCAAAGGATAAGAATCACGAATCGTAACGCTATTCAACTTCCTACTGTCAACACAAAAACGGATAGAACCATCCTTCTTTGTAATCATAACAACAGGACTCGCCCAAGGAGAACGCGACGGACGTATAATCCCATCATTAAGCATTTTATCGATTTCTTCATTCAGGACCTTAAGCTTGGCGGGTGAAAGAGGATAATACCGCTGCCAGATAGGAGGACCTGTTGTAACTATTTTATGACTAAGCCAGGTAGTCTTACCAATACCCTTTTTTTCTTAAGAAATCTCATCAAAGACTTTGATTACTTCTTGTAATCGTGCTTCTTGATCAGCAGATAAGGAAGAACGAGACTGGACAAACTTATTCTCTCCAATAACAGCTTGATCCAACTTTTGAACTGGGTCCTGTAAGAACATCTTCCCAGAAATACCGGAATTAAAAGCTCCGCATAGGACTTACGTTAGGCCAAAGTTATTCCAGAATTCAATACCCAAAATCAACTGCGTAGTAACACGTGATGTAACAAGAAAACGGTGATGCTGTGTAATATTATTAAAACGAACGGGTAACAGTTTGAGTGCCGATCACGCGGGGGCGCGGGACGCGGGGTCCAGGGTAGGTGCCGGTCCCGCGCCCGCGCGTGAAAGCGGCAACGTATTTGTACCGAGTTAGTGTACGGCCGGCATCGAGCGCAGGACGTCGTTTGTGAGTAGGCATCACGCGCAACGCTTCAAAGTATAGAAAAATCATCGCGGTTCGTGTTTCTGTAAATATTAAGCGATTTTTAGTGCAGCAAAATGGACAGTAACGAAGGTCCATCAAGATCTAAACGTAGGAAAAGAGTTGTGAATTATACCGATAATTCTGATGAAGAATTGTTATTTGGAGATGTGGAAAGCGATGATGAATTCTGCCCAAGCTCTGATGATGAAGAATCTTTAGATGAGGAGGATGAAAACGAAGAATTGCCACTCCGCACTTCCATCCCTCTCGTCGATATTTATCAAGCGAAAGCACTGCCGTCATTGGGCGTTTCCCCACTGGACGGCACGGCGGCCGGCGCCGGCAACGGTGAGAGTGACAGAGCTATACTAGGAAAAGAGACAGACTACCGATTTCTTGCTTCCTAGTATAGCTCTGTCACTCTCGCCGTTGCCGGCGCCGGCCGCTGTGCCGTCCAGTGGGGAAACGTCCATTGCTACAAGACCAAGCAGCGACGTAAAGATTCATATTGGCATTGTTTGTCTTGCCCTGACAAACCAGGACTTTGTGTTGAGTGTTTCCATGAGTATCACACGCAACAGTAAAGTTATATATATATATATATATATTTTTAATTTGATTTGAAATTGTTGATTTTTGCCAAAGATGTGTATTCCTAATTAGTAGAAAAAGTACAAAATATATTGGTGTTATGATTCTACGCTATAATAAACGATTAATAACTCAAAAAACATCGTCACGCGTATATGCGTGAACGGCATCGAGAAAGAAATTTTCAAGTACGGTGCCGGTCACGCGCCGACGCGTGAAAATTTTTTTCTTCCATTTTCTCATTATTTTGAAATTAATTAACCCAAAGTAACATAATATATCATATTTTAAAATATTACAATAAAATTTTTATTTACACAATTTCGGTTCCCCACGAACCCCCCACCCCAGCCATCGGCAGTCAAGCTGGTAAGGAAACAGAACCAAGTATTGACATCGTAGAATTGTCTGCAGATACGACACTATGACCGGGATCAGGTTGGTACGCAACATTCAGCGAAGCAAGCAACGAAGTGTGAATCAGAGACGCTTGAGCACCTGTGTCGAGTAACGCGTGTAAAGCTCTATTAAAAATAAATACTTCAACAAATGGCCTATTATCAATAGAATCTGAAAAAATAACCGGAGAAATCAAATGATGACGAAAACCCCGGGAACTAACTAGTTTTTTTGAAGTTGAAGGTTGCGCGGCGACGCGGGCATTACACGTGGGGCAATTCTTGGTTGTAAAACCGGGACTCCTGCAAAAAAAAACAAATAACCCCAGGAATAGAAGGACACGCCCGGAAATCGTGGCCTGATTGATTGCACTTAATACAAATAAAACGTGTCGAATCAATTATCGGCGCAACAACTTTACGAGACTGAACGTTATCCGAAGCTTGCTGAGGTGGCTCGTAACTCTCAAAGTTTAAGACTATATCTAACAAGGCGTCAATGCTATCTATCCTGTTTGTAGACAAACAAGGCCTGTACCGCGAATGAAGGTTATGTTTTATAATGGGTAAAAGCGCAAAATCAGGGATCGGGTTAGTAAGCTTCAAATTTAGGTCTTGAATGATAATAATAAAGTCACGGGCAGATTGCGATGCCGTCTGTTTTAAATCACGGAGACGCTGTTCTAGGTGGTAGTCGTAGTCAATTTCCAAAAAGGTTTTATAGAAAAAGGACTTTAACTCTTCGAACGTCAAAGAAGGTACTCTAATTGTCCTGAAATATAAAAGAGCCGTACCAGAAACAAGTTCGTGGAACCGACGCACAACATACGAGGATGGAATGTCAGAAGCGAACATCCGTTCTTTGATGAGCTGAAAGAAATCCTTCACGCAAGACTGACCATCAAAGCAAATATCCCATTTTGACAAACTAACGTCGCGGGAGAAAAGCTGTTTGAGTCGCGTAGCTTCATGAGCAGAAACAGACTGTTGATTCATTATCTGCAAAATAGGACTAACACGATAAGGTGACTCTCCAATATCTTGCTCGTAAGCGGCCTCTTCCGGTTCAACATCAATAACAGTGTCCTGATTCAGCGACATTTTTAAACAAAATGGTATCTGATGTTAGAAATAAAGCAAAGAAAACGATACCGTGAAGTGAACAGAACGTTAATTATAAGTCGTATTACGTGAAAGTTCCCTAAGAGGAAATAATACTACCTAATTAGGGAAAAAAATACCTAATAGGGAAAAAATACCTAATAGGGGTAAAATACCTAATAGGGTGAAAAAGAAACGAGTTGAACGCGTTGTTTACTACGTTAAACAACTAACTACAGGAATGGGGGAAAGGGTTAAATATTTCTTTATTTTAATAAATAAGAACGAGTTTCATGTTAAGTAAAATTATTTTTACATTTAACATCACATAACAACAACAAAAAAAAAATCAATTAAAATGTGGCACGAAGTCACACCAGAACGTCGTAGGGGTTAAAAAGTCCAACATTCCCAATGGGGTAGACAGAGCTTCAGTGGGCAGTGGGTTATAGGTTATCTGAAACATAATAAAACAAAACAAAAATTATGAAAGCGACAGCGGCACGGAACGTGCCCACCGTATAAGCAAGAAAAAAAAAGGAAAAAAAAATCAATGTCACAGAATAATAAATTGACAATTATTTACCACAAATCCAGGGTTTTTTAATCGCGGGCGCCAGATCTTCAGCGATAAAATTTAAAATGGAGTTCGCCGAAACACACAAAAAATAAAGAAGACGAGATTTTTAAAAAAGAATGAAAGAATTTAATTAAACAAAAAAATTAAAATGGTTGCCTGTAAAGTCGGTTTTACGGGCGAAGATTTTACGTGACATCGGCAGACCGATCATAGCTGAGTGGGAGAGAGACGCAAGGCATTCGGCGGGCCTCTCTCTCGTTCGGTGACTCATCGTAACGTTACCGAGCGTTACACTTTTTCATAAGTGACTCCCAGCCGCAACCTAATTTAAGACGTTGTCACGTCAAAATAATTACAAAAATTCGACGTAGACCAAGAAAAATATTGATTAAAGAAATTGAACATTTAAATTAAATTTTAAGGTGTAACATACAGGATAACCTAACACGCAAAACAATTTTCAACGTATAGATATTTTGTTTGGAAATGAAGTGTAGGTTAACTTTGAACAGTTACAATTCCATACATAAATTTAACACCTACATAAATTTAAACGCATGGCCAAACAATAAATTATTATCTGCTGCAAATAGGTAAAATATATTCAGCGCCGAATAAATACCCCACCTACTTGATAGATAAAACTAAAACTGTTACAATTGGCACATTCTGACAAAAATAAATTAAGAGTATTTAAAGGAATGGATAAAAAACTTAGCTACTGGTCTTCCGGAGGTCGCTGGTCAAACCGCTGAGGAATGGTGGCAGGATCTGGTGGAATTAGGATGCCCAAATTGGGTACACGTCTGTCAGAACTCTCAGCGGTAAATTGTTGTCCAAACTTTTAATGTTGTATATTAAACACTGTAGCAAGAACACAACATCACCTCACCAACACATTGAAAACATACTTTGCACTACACTTCCGAAGACGCTGCACACGGCACCAGGCCACCAACGAACCAATCCCGAAGACGCTGCACACGGCACCAGGCCACCATCGAACCAATCCCGAAGACTAGCACACGACACCAAACCACCAGCGACCGGCCGCCGAGTATAAAAGCAGCCCCGCAGCCGAACACAACATCAGTAGCTAGCGAGTTACTTAAGCGATAGCGCCAGCAGTCCTTTAGTAACTTGATTAGGCCCAAGAGTGCGATAGCTCCCGCAGTCCACTCCAAGGCAGTAAGGTTAGGAGATGCGATAGCGCCAGCAGTCCATCTCTGACACCTCTGAGCATAGGCACCATCCGTGCAACTTTATTCTTTTCTTTTGGCCAAATCCTAAGGCGTCAGTCAAATAAGGCTCCCCGATACAATCAATCCACTGCGTGGAAACTGATGGAAACCTCTGTACTGAGCGTAGATTGAATGCAAATAAACCGGTGAACATAAATTAGCGTTTCTTCTTACCCTCCACCACCTTTAACCGTGGATCTACCTCCACATTTGGCGCCCAACGTAAATAATAACCAACTTTTAACTAGAAGGGTAGAAATCAACACAATATGGCAGTTCATCTTACGACAGAACAATTTAAGGAGCTACTAAGTGGTTTACCATCAAATAAAATGAATAAAAATTTCACCCGCTGTCCTCTGCGTTTTCAAGGTGAAAGGGACTATAACAAAGTCGAAGAATTTGTAAATGCAGTGGAAGTGTACAAAACAATAGAAAATATAAGTGACGAGGATGCCTTAACCGGGCTCCCACTGCTACTTAAGGATGTAGCAAGTACATGGTGGCAAGGAGTACGAGCGGAGACGAAAACTTGGGCCGCGGCTATAAAAAATCTTCGCGCAGCGTTTGCACCCAAAAAGGAACCGCATGAAATATACATGGAAATATTCGCTTCGCCGCAAGGGAAAGACGAGGGAATTGATGCATTTTTGTGCAGGAAACGAGCATTATTAGGCCTACTTCCAAGTAAACGCCAGCGCGAAGAAGAGCATCTTGACCTACTTTATGGCTTACTACGGAAGGATTTGAGAAGCAAAATAGCAAGAAGCGACATAAAAACATTTGCGGAACTGACAGAAAGAGCTCGACACCAAGAAGCCCTTAATAAACCAGATGAAAAAGAGGTTCAACCAGGTGATAAAAAGGGCAATACCGGTAAAGGAAAACGATGCCTCTACTGTGGTAAGAAGGGCCACGTGCAGGAGGAGTGCCGTAGACGCTTGGCAGAGGTTGCAGCAGCCGCTAAGGAGGAAAAAATCAAAGAAGAAAAGCCAACGATCAATTGCTACGGGTGTGGCGCACCAGGTGTGTTTCGCAGTAACTGCCCAAACTGCAAGACCCAGGAAACTCCACCAAAACCGGTATCTTTCTGCAAAATTGAAGCAACGATGGAAGACCATGTTAAGATCCCGACCATACAAATAAAGATAAATGGTCACGAGGGCTACGCCTACATTGACACCGCGGCGAGAACCAGTATTGCAGGCACTAAATTATACGAAGTACTAACTAAGAATGGCACAAAATTTACAGAAAGACTGGCTGATGTAAGTCTAGCAGACGGAACAGTAACAACTCAAAAATTGCTTACCGCTACTGTAGAGGTCGAGTTGGGCAACCGCTCTAAACTTATAACACTTTCGGTATTGCCAAAAGCCAGTAATAACAGAACCCTATTGGGTATAGACTTTTTGGAAGCAGCAGGAATAGTACTAAACCTGCCACAACGGTTGTGGTACTTCATAGACCAACCCAAACAAGTCTTTAGTTTCTTGCAACTGAAAAGCAATACTAACCTTCAAGCAGCGAGGAAAATCGATTTAGAGAATACTTCTAATGAAGAAACAATTTCCGATTTTCTACAATGGGCGAAAAAGCTCCAGATGCTATCACCGATGACTCAAACACCAGGGAAAAACGATGAACAGACTCCAACGAAACGACCGCGATGGCAGCTACACAAACTGGAAACTCCCCCACGCATAGTCCGCCCTCGCGAGCCGGCTGATCTTAATTCTCGTATTGATCCTAGAATAAGTTATGTACCAATAAATCCAATGTCACTGTATTCTGTTGATATTTTATTACACCCTGATGAAGGAACGTCCTTATCCATGGTAGAAAGAAACCAACTTAATGATCTGCTACTAGAGCACAATGGTATATTTGCGAAAACGGGTGAGCCAACAAACTATGCAGAACATAGTATTGATACAGGGTCAAATGCACCAATAGCAGTAAAACCGTACAGATTATCACAAAGCAGACAAATACAGTTAAGAAGTAAGCTTGATGAAATGCTAGGTAATGACGTCATAGAAAAGTGTGATTCACCTTGGTCTGCACCAGTTATCCTAGTCCCTAAAGGCGAAGATGACGTTAGAGTCTGTATAGACTATCGGCGACTTAATGAAATAACAAAACCAGACAGATATCCGCTACCACGAATCGACGACTTACTTCATCAAGCGAAAGCCATGCCATACATGACCACTATAGACTTACAATCAGGCTACTGGCAAATTAGATTAAAATTAGAGGATCAAGAGAAAACAGCTTTCTCATCACCATTTGGGATGTACAAATTTAAACGCATGCCCTTTGGCCTGCGAAACGCACCGGCAACATTCCAACGCATGATGGATAAATTCATACAAGGACTACGTGCTCAGTGCGTCCTCTGTTACCTGGATGACTTAATAATAAGATCCCCAACATTTGCGCAGCATTTAGAAGATTTGAAAGAAGTATTCATAAAATTAAAAGAATTCAACTTAAGAGCAAACAGGAAGAAATGTAAATTTGGATGCACAAAGATAAAGTACTTAGGACACCTAATTGTACAAGAAGGAATCAAAACAGATCCTAACAAAATCACTGCAATAACACAAAGACCCAAACCTAAAAATCTAAAGCAGTTAATAACATTTTTGCAAACAGCATCATGGTACAGGAGATTCATAAAGAATTTCGCAGAACTAGCAAGGCCTCTGACTAATTTGACAAAGAAAACAACAGTATGGCAATGGAACGACGAACAAGATAAGTCATATGAAGCATTGAAGGAAGCACTAACGTCGGCACCTATTCTAAGACAAGCAGAATATGATGCTCCGTTTACTATTAAAACCGACGCTAGCAATTATGCAATAGGAGCAGCCTTGTTGCAGGGGGAGGGAGAACAAGAGCATCCGATCGAATACGCCAGTCGTCTATTAATACCAGCGGAACGCAATTACACTGTAACCGAAAAAGAAGCACTAGCAATCGTATGGGCAATATCACGTTTCAGAGGATATATTGAAGGAAACAAATTCATAACCATCACCGATCATCAACCATTAAAATGGCTATTAAATTTGAAGTCACCAACAGGACGGCTCGCAAGATGGGCCTTACAGTTGCAACCATACAACTTCGAGATCAAATACTGTCCAGGCAAAACTAATGTCTTGGCAGACACACTATCTAGACCACCATGTGACGAAGAACATAAGAACGAGTCATGTGAAATCTGTGCGATAGAATTAGATTTACCAAAAAGGAATGAAAATAATGTCCGCGATGAACAGGAAAAAGATGATGAACTAAAACTCATTATAAAAGCATTGGAAGATAATACAGAGTCCGAAGACTATAAACAATGGTCAAAACGAGGATATCTTCTACATAAGAGAGTATTATATCGATTCACACCACACCAAGAAGATGACAACGCAAAATTAGTGGTTCCAAAGCAAGAAGTAAAACAAATACTAAAAACTTTTCACGACACTCCAGTTTCCGGTCATTTAGGTGTGGATAGAACAGTGAAACGCATAGAAAATAATTTCTTTTGGAAAGGACTTCGAAAAGACGTTATTAAATACATTAAGACATGTATTGAGTGTCAAAGGTATAAACCAACAAACCAAAAGCCGACTGGTCTATATCAATCTACCGCAAACAACCAACGTTTCGAAGTATTATCGATAGATTTATTTGGTCCACTTCCCCAGGGACCAAAGGGAGAAAAATGGATCTTCATCGTAGAAGATACAGCATCCCGTTGGGTTGAATTATTCGCACTCAATGAAGCGACGGCACAGCAGTGTGCCTTAACATTACTAAACGAAGTCTTCTTACGTTATGGACTACCTCGTCGAATCTCGAGCGACAATGGTACACAATTTATATCGGCAATAATGCAACAACTAACTTTCTGTCTAGATATACAACAATTTTTAAGCCCTGTATATCACCCCGAACCAAATATTGTAGAAAGGAAAAATCGAGATTTGAAAAGTCAAATAGCAATTATGGTAGAGAACCAGCACAATAAATGGCCAAACACATTGCCAACTATACGCTTTGCAATGAACTCGGCGCACAATCGTAGTACTGGGTTCACAGCAGCATACCTCACATTTGGAAGAGAAATGAGGACACCCTATGAAATAACACACAATTTTAGTAATGTCGTACATAATGAACGTTTCATACCAGAAATCACACCATATTTAAAGGATCTTGCTAAAAATCTTATTATGGCAAAGGAAAATGTTGAAATAATGCAAGATAACAATAGAATGAAAGCCAATCAGAAACGACGACCAGATCCAGGCTACAATGTTGGCGATTTAGTACTTGTCCAAACACACCCGATAAGTAGTCAGGAAAAACAATTCTCTGCAAAACTCGCGCCACGACGTGATGGCCCCTATGTGGTAATCAATAAACATGGCAGCTCAATATATGAGGTCGCAAACACAAACGACCCAAGAAAACCTCTTGGAAGATATCACTCTTCTGCAATCGTCAAATTTGAAAATAGAGAAAAAGAAACTCAAGTCCCTAATCCAATAGCACCTATAAAAAGACGTGGACGTCCTAAAAAAACCGCATCTTCATAGATACTGGTACTCTAACGGGACGTCATCGAGCACCAGAGGGGGAGACTGTAGCAAGAACACAACATCACCTCACCAACACATTGAAAACATACTTTGCACTACACTTCCGAAGACGCTGCACACGGCACCAGGCCACCAACGAACCAATCCCGAAGACGCTGCACACGGCACCAGGCCACCATCGAACCAATCCCGAAGACTAGCACACGACACCAAACCACCAGCGACCGGCCGCCGAGTATAAAAGCAGCCCCGCAGCCGAACACAACATCAGTAGCTAGCGAGTTACTTCAGCGATAGCGCCAGCAGTCCTTTAGTAACTTGATTAGGCCCAAGAGTGCGATAGCTCCCGCAGTCCACTCCAAGGCAGTAAGGTTAGGAGATGCGATAGCGCCAGCAGTCCATCTCTGACACCTCTGAGCATAGGCACCATCCGTGCAACTTTATTCTTTTCTTTTGGCCAAATCCTAAGGCGTCAGTCAAATAAGGCTCCCCGATACAATCAATCCACTGCGTGGAAACTGATGGAAACCTCTGTACTGAGCGTAGATTGAATGCAAATAAACCGGTGAACATAAATTAGCGTTTCTTCTTACCCTCCACCACCTTTAACCGTGGATCTACCTCCACAACACTGAAAATTTTGATGTCCGTTATAAACCAATGTTCATGAATAATAAATATACATTAATTTTTAATTTAACCTTCAGGTAATAGAATACACTCTTCAAGCTCACGTTACGTGTTTAATTTAGCAAAATAAATAAAAAAATAGAAATTTTTCATTCAAGATGACGTCCGTCTTTATGACGTCCAATTCACAACCCAAAAACCCAACAAAAAGCCCAAAAATGGAGCAAGTTCTAAAATTTTGAAATCTATAGATTTAAAAAGAAAACTAGACCGGAAAGAACATAAAAAAGATCGCAAGCAGAAATGCTGCAACACGTAATTATGATTAACGCTTGTGGTTTACACGATACCAGCATGAAAATCATAAGTGCAATTACCTTTTATGGTTATTGTAACGCGCTTCATTTTCCTTATAAGCCCAGTTCAACTTAATAAAACTCATCACTGTCTGTTCAGCCAGCCTTCAGTAAATACCTCTGAAATAATACTAAAACCCGTATTAATATGTTTTCAAAAAATTGTTGCAACCTCAAGTACGAAGATTTCAAAAAACTTGACGAAACAAGTGACTTTGAAAGGATAATCAAGCAAGAACACGATGAAGTTTTTCAAGAACCAGTAGAAGGGACATTTAAAGCAGCTTTGAGTTCCGAAACAAGCATTTGAACAGATATAGAAGCCTCACGTGTTTTGATCACTCAAGAGTGATCCTGCCTAAGGAAAAAAAGCATGGTGATTATATTAATGCCAATTATCTTGACGGCTACGACCAAGCCAAAGAATTTGTGTGCATGGAGGCTCCCCAGCGTCATACTGTGTATGATTTTTGGCGCGCAGTATGGATGAATCACACGCGGATTATTGTGATGCTGTGTGAAAAGACAATTTACAATAAAGAACATTATGATGCGTACTGGTGTGACTTGGAGGGATATATAAAGTGCAAAAAATTCAAAATAACTACAAAAAAGATTGAAGTTATGATGCGTACTGGTGTGACTTGGAGGGATATATAAAGTGCAAAAAATTCAAAATAACTACAAAAAAGATTGAAGTTCAGCCGAATTATGTCAAAACAACGCTCGCAGTGACTGATGGAACCAAGGCGAAACTACAAGTGTTGCATTTTGCATTCACCACGTGGCCTGATTCGGATTTGCCGGCCAGTGTTCAGGATTTTTTGGACTTTATCTTAGTTATAAAACAAAATCAAAAAGAAATCAACACCCAGTTAGCCGAAAAAGGTTACAAGTTACCTAATTGTCCAATTGTGGTCCATTCTAATGAAGGTACAGGCAGGTCAGGTGCTTTCTGTGCTCTTTATAACGAAATAACACGATTTGATAAGACTGGTACCATTTCTTTTGCGTCTACAGTCTACCAAATTCAAACACAAAGATTTAACGTTTTAAATATTTTTTTGTATTATCACTTTTGTTATAGAGTTTTAGCGTCTTATGTTAATTCAGGTGGGCACCCAAGGGATAAATTACAGAAAATAACTGCTTTTTATTCTTTACCTATTTTTAAAGAATGGACTGTCCCTAATTTTTTTAGTTTATTCAATAGTCAAACATAGAAATACTATTTATATCATCTTAAACTTAAGTAACTTAACTATTAGGGATCTATGTACATGCTATTAGCACATTGTAATATTACTTAATATAAGGAAAAGTATTTTTAGTAAAATTAAATTTCAAAGTCATACATGTTTGTCATTTTATTAAAGAGGAAAACTGTTGGGATTCACAGATCGAATCCATTTTCCCTGTCATGCTTTTGTTGCGAACCAAACTTATCGCATAATTTAAATCGGCAGTTATTTATGTTATTACATCTATTAGATAAGTATCTATGAATCCTTCAAGGTATCACTTGATGACATCTTCAGATAATTTTTTTTAATGAGAAACCGGTAACTTTTAATGATATTATTTTAATTGTACTGGTAATACTGTATAGATTTAATAAATTCATTATTATAATTCATAATTGAATAAGCTACATAATGTGAATTTTATTCACCTATCATATCTTATCAATATCGCTATTGTAAACGATCAGGCCGTGATAAAAATTCTGCGTTTTTTTTGGCTAAGTCCCCAACTTTCAAGTTGGAGAGGTTGCCTAGTCTATGTGGCCTTAGGTCGCGTCCGTACAAAACAAGAGATTAAAATATTAATACCCAGAGTCCAACTAGTGAATAATAAACACTACTTAAATAATGTTACAATTACTGAACTTTTAAATTGATACTTGGATAGCTTTAAAACTGGTACTTCTTGAAAAGGTATAGAATTGTTCACTTCTGTAAACTTCGGTTGGGTAGTCGTAATGTAAAATCATGTAGTTTTAATCAGTAAAATCATGTGCTGCAATGGCTGTATACTGCGTTTTTTAATTATTTTTGTAAATTTTACATACGAAACACTCGCACAGAAATGTTATTTAATGTCGATTAGACTAATATGAAACATTCATTCATTCAAAACTCCAGTTAGAAAGTAACGTCGATAATCGGTAAACTATTGCTGAATATAGGATTCACAAGCTAAGTTTGGAACAAGTGTACTGATTAGACATCGACGATGTACGGGTGTTGGAATCCTTTCATCGTTAGAACAATGGAACCAATTTAGGAGCTCGAATGAATGAGAGGGAGCCAAACCGATCGGTTGAACGCACCGAAGGAGTTTGGGTTGGTCCCTGAGACGATGGAGATAGCAGGAGGATGGTGTTGATACTCGAGCTGAGTCTCACTCAGGGCAGGTAGTGGATTGTGAGAAGACCGATTGTGAGGATTGACTGTACTGAGCTGGTCACTGGTTGAGGCTCTCACCATCAAACCACCCTAACACGGATTTGTGGATCCGAGGTCGACGTTTGAATGTGTTAAACACAGACAGCGCAGACACGTGAATTCCCACCTCAACGAATAAACTCCAGAAGTATTCAGCCACAATTTTTTTTTTCAACATTAGTATATGTGATTGACATACACAATTTTATCTTTAGTCAAACAAACTCTATTTTTAAATAAAACACGAGTAGACTGTTACGTCAATAACGGGGAATGGGATAATATAGACTGTCGTACCTATCAGTGGGCTTGATCGTGAATTGAATTACACAAAGTGCTCAAATTTTGATAGTAATTATCGAACCCCTTTATTGTTTAATATTCTAAATTTAGTTTATTTAAATTTCCCATTCATCTTCAATTAGCATAATTTTCAATATATTGTCAAAACACAGTTTTGGCTTTGTCGTTGATGAGTGACGTTTATATAATTCAAAATAGTCCTTTGACAATTGAGCTAAGAAGAAACCTGTTAGACCGAACTTAACTTGTTTGTGGATTTGCTTGTTACTTTCATGACTTCATTTTGTCGGCATTTTTGTTTATTTTCTTGGACCAAGGTGTCTTGAGTTAGAATCCTCTCTTCTCTTTCTATTAACTTAAAAAGCTGCATGATGGGGCGTTTTAAGATGCCATGTTTTAACTTTTACAACCCATTCTACACAATTTTTAACTCTGTAGCAGTATTTGTCACTTTTATGATGTAATTTGGTTGACGTTTTTATTCAGTTTCTTGGACCGAGCGAGGTATCTAAAGTTTGAATCTCCTCTTCTCTTTCTATTTCTGTAGAAAGCTGGATGATGGGGCGCTTTAAGATGCCTTTTATTTTTTAAGTTTAACAACTTTTGCTTAAGTAAGCAGAAATAAAATAATTAAAGAGGACATTGTGATATAGTTGCTGGTTTGTATTTTTCGTTTTATTGCTTGACTTTTCGAAATATAAGTACTTATAGCCCAGTAAGACTGGGTTTTTTAGCCTAAGAAAATTCCAGAGTCATTTAATTCAGGACCATATTGTCTTATTGTAATATTTTGTGAAGACGTTTGTGTATTTAGAATGTTTCTTTACAAGAAATGGAAAAAATGAAAACGATATTTAAAGGAGAGTGAAAGTAGAAAAGCAAATGACTTTATTGCCTTGCGTGACTTTAAGGGTAGCTACAAAGTTTCCATAGCGGTTCATGTGGCTGTTCACAATGGCGTACGTGTACCTCCCATGGACCTATTACAAGTACCTCCACACTAATGCATGGTATTGAGTGGCTGATATATCGAAAAAATAGACTAAATGCTGTGGAATTGAATCTTACAGAAGCATGCATCTAACGAAAGAAATAAACATTGCGATTTTTTTTGGTAGGGTCGGAACAATCCAATATAAATGTACTTGAACAGTGTTTTTAACTTACTTTTTGCTAACTTTTGAAAATGACAATACACAATGCATTTAGAATAAGTCAAACATTTTGTTGTTACTGTTTTGAAAATATTTTTAAAAAGCATGAATTATTGTAATTCATCTAAAATAGCATTATAAGTAATGTATTTCAACCTGAATTAACGTAATGAGCTCACAAGTTATCAGTTGTCTGACTTCAATATAATCATCTGACCTAACGGATAATTACTCACCTCAACATGGACACCATGCTGTAATCACCCATCGTAGTTTTGCTACTCTCAGCATCTGCGCATCAACTTCTTTGGCAATTGAGAAATAGACCACGGTCGATGTTAGAAATACTTCCTGATCAACAGCAGCGGTACCATCACAACGGCACAAATTCTGTAGCCCACAACTATCTCACTCCTCCATGAAGTCATGTCCTCACCTCTACATACCGGCTTGCCACACGCCAAACTAACTTCACTTATAATGTGCTCTCAACAAATGAATCTACTCAGAATTTATAAACTTTGCACGGAAGCAAATGTGTCTTTGGCAACAACAGCAATAGACCGCTTCGAAGTTAGGCGTGCTTCCTGGCCAACTGCAGTACCATCGTATCAGCACAACTTACTGAAGTCAACGACTATCTGAGCATACCTACAGTACAGCAGTCTACCCAACCCGAAAATTATATACTTTGCAAAGAAGCAATTGGTAGGAAAATTTGGTTCCTATTGCGAAACTTTTAGAGTCTATAATTTCACATAGAACACACCGCTGTCTGCGTTAGACGTGCTTCCTGGTCACCTGCAATACCATCGTATCAGCACCACTTATTGAAGTCAACGACTGCCTAAGCATACCTACCTCTGCTATCACGTTCACCACACGCCATATAACACAAAAATTAATTCCTCAAGATTATAAACATACAATGTGGTGGCTATACAAGATATGCAATAACAAAAATTATCTTAACGTCGTAAGATACAATATAGCGCATACGGTACATAAGGTGAGGACATAGAGCGAGCTACACAAAAGAGCGAAGCCCACATAAGGCATTCACCTTTCCCAAACCAAAACGGCCGGCATATGAAGGTGAGATAAAGTCCGAAGATCAGCCCTACCGCTGATCTTCGGAAGTTCCTGCCAAATGCAGCCGTCAATTTGGATTCACGCGGGGTCGCTCAACAACTGATACCGAGCTCATTCATCACATTTACTTTAATGAAAGAACCTTCGAGGTTAACGACACTAGATTAACTTGGTACACAATCTGTATAGTATACCACAGAGTTCAATTCGAAGACCATTCATTTTTCTTGTCTATGTCACCAGACAATAATAAGAATCGTAAGTTAATCAATTTAAAGTAGTTAATCAACTATCGGGAAATCTAAAATGACAATTGAAATATATTATTTAACTAGCAGACCCGGCGAACTTCGTACCGCCTAATTATTGGAGGCATATTTAGTAAGTCACAAACACACGACACAATACTTTTTTAATTTTATTCAAATTTGTTGCTTTCAGATTTTTAGGAATATTAAAGAATTATAGTATAGATGCACAGCAAAGAGACGTTTACATTTCAAGTGACATTTTACCATAGACAATTTTTTTTTGAGTGAATACTGACAAATATTTACACTATAACTATCAAACTACTTACACCTGTCGTTTTTTTTTGACGGTGGCCATGGTTAGGAAAAGAAGAAGAACTACATCTGTCATCGAGAAAATAAAGAATTCAAACAACTATAATATTTAAATTGTTGATATTTTAAAACTATTTTCCAGAAGTTATAGTGAAGCTATATATCCCTCAACTCCTTAAAATGTATTGTCCCTTTTGTAAAAGGTGGATTGAACGGCAGAACAAAAATAATAACTGTCCAGGTTGTATTAAATTATTATTAAGATGCGACGAATGCTACAACATAATTGCCGACACCTTCAGATTTTGTACCAAGTGTGGTAAGAATGTAGAACGAATAATACGCGTGAACAGGGCAAAAGTACAAAAAATATATTAAAGCAAAAGCTGCTATCTAAACCAAAACACGTTTCTATAATGCCATCTTCATCATCTGAGGAGACATTCTGTGAATTAAATTTATCGGCCGAAGACATACAGGACATTCAAGTTATTGAAGACATCCAAAAGCCCAACATCAAGAATGTTCTGGTAGATATTGATGTTATTAAAGACAGCCAGCAGCTCAACATTGATAATGTTCTGATCGAATCAGATTTGTCCGAGTCGCCTATTACTTCCGCCATATTATCATGTCCTGGCGAGCCAAGTGGTTCCCAAGTAGATGGAGCCAAGTTGATGGAAAAAAAGAGTTACTAATATACGTTGACATTGGCAAAATAATCGTCAAGCAAAGATGGAAGGCATAATTTGAAAAGAAGAAGAGTGATTAATATATTTTGAAATAAAAAAAATGTTGTATCAAATTGTGTTTTATTTTAGATATATACAACATATTATTATATAATTGTAATGATCCAAATGCACATATTATATACATATTAAGTCATTTATTTATATTTATACACTCTATATACAAAAATTTAAAATTTTCTTGGATGTGCTCGTTTCTGGACTGTGAACATGATAAACAAATCTTTGCTTAAATTAAATACAACACAGTTATCATCATCATCATGATATAAGCCAATAAATGTCCACTGCTGTACATATATACAGTTAATTAATATAGTGCTTTCTGGTAGACAATATTTTTTGTTTTTTTTTGCGGTGCGTAAATAAATAAGGATGTCGGTTTTCCGACACGCGAACACGCAACGTATAATTGTCCATGTGCGAAACAGGGAAACTCTAAGTTTATTCCGCAAACTTGCAACGATTGGCCTTGCGATTTATTTATGGTTATCGCAAAAGCTAGACGCACGGGAAATTGCAATCTTTTAAAATCAAATGGCAAATCCGTTGGAATCATAGGTATTCGTGGGATTAAGACATCCTCTCCTTTGTATTTTCCTTTGATTATTTTAGCTTCGATGATGTTATTCATGAGTTTTTTTCACAACCAATCTCGTTCCATTGCAAAGTCGAGGTTGATTAATATTACGCAGCATGATGACAACTGACCCTACTTTTAATTTCAAATTATGTGGTGGTAGTCCAGGCAAGTCCAATGAATTTAAAAATTCTGTAGGATAGTTGACTACGTCATCCTGGTTTGTAGCCGTGTCAACTGATTTGTACGTAAACAACTCTCCTGGAAGGAAATTCTGAATGGTAGCATTGAGATCATCGACATCTTTGTTTTTTGCTGCCAATATTGCTCGTTCACTTAGCCAATCGTGGTTATTATATTGTTGTTTAATGTCCGGAAAAACACGCTGAATAAGCTCCTCTTTCGATTCTGTGAAGTGACAGAAATCTGTGGGAAAAGTCATTAATCCGGTCGAGCTGTCTACTGCGACCTTACCATTGCCAATATCCAGCAACTGCTTCGAAAACACATTCGCAGTTTGGTCTTGTTGCAAAAACACTCGCATGTTAGTAGTTAATTGTAGTGTCTTTACGTGCCGCCACAAATTTGATGATTTTAGACATGCGTTTATTTCGTCAGCAACAGTCGATCGAGGAATTACTGGAAGAGTCTGACGAAAATCACCTGACAACAGTATCATGGCTCCACCAAAAATGTTTTGGTTATCACGTAAATCTTTTAACGTCCTATCTAGTGCCTCCAGCGACCTCTTGTGAGCCATTGTGCATTCGTCCCAAATTATCAATTTGCATACTTGGAGAGTCTTCGCCATAGCGCTATTTTTGGCGATGTTGCAAACTGGCGTTTCGTTGATATGCATGTTTAATGGTAATTTTAAGGCTGAATGTGCAGTTCGTCCGCCTTCTAATAAAGTTGCTGCTATTCCAGATGAAGCCAACGCTAGGGCTACCTCATTTTGCGATCGGATCTTTGCTAATAGCAATGTAATTAGGAACGTTTTCCCAGTACCCCCAGGAGAATCAAGAAAGTAAATCCCCCCAGACCCACTGTTTACAGCTTGTATCAAACGATCGTACGCAATCCTTTATTCTTCGTTCAATTGCGGAACAGTTGTGCGAACTGCTTCGGTCATAGCTTGAGTATCGTACTGGAGTTCTCTTTGCAACTCATGGTTTAATGCATCTTGCATAGCACGATTGGGTGCTGTCAGGCCCAAACACGACAATACTTTATTTGCTATCAATAAACACATATCTTCTATTATGATCAATGTGTCATTGTAAATCTCTGCCGTAATTTCCAATGTAGGATTCAAAGTTTCACAACGCACGCGATGCAACACATCCTCAGACATGTCATCCTTATATTTCATCCACAAATCTTTCGGATTTGAGGGGAAACATGTCGATATTATAATCGCAAACAGTGTGCGAATTTGATGCGGCGATGAAGATATCACGGAATCCTTGAGCGTATCATCCCAATGCGAATCGTTTTCAAGCAACCGTAATAATTGACACGCCTCACGGTAAGTCGCACACTGATGTCCATCAACTGTTCTCAATTGTTGAAAAGATGTCGGACCAGGAACATTTACCAATAACAATCTAAGATAATAACATTCATCGTTATTAGGATGTACTGTATATATACGGCCTATAGCATCTGTGGCAAATACATTTTCATATCCTTCAAGTGGTGTTCCTTGTTTACGACGCTGAAAAGACTTCGATGATGCGTTCCATGTGTAGTAGCGCGGCATATCAGCACACAGCAAAGTGCGAGCGAATTGATCAGTTTCACAAATTGAGAAGAAACCTGTCAATGTGGTCACAGGTGGACGTGCCGCTCTATCCACAGCGTTGTTTGGGTTGAAATACACTCGTTGTCCATTTTCCAAATGAACTGCCAAATGGAATACAGTGGGATGTCTTTCATGAATTGCAAACGAAAATATGCGCCAAATAGCCTCATTGCTGCTTACATAGCGACCCATCTGATAGTGAGACACTTCATCATTTGTGTTTGTAACTGCGAAGATGGCCATGTCGCTACCTTTGTTAACATATTTACATATGCACTTTATGGATTTCACAGAGTTACAAAATTCCACATTGATGTGAGCTTCAAAAGTTTTGGACAATATGGGCGAGAACGGCACAATCCAACGATTGTCTACATGAAAATCTTGTCCTTTTATCTTGACATCTACAGATCGTCCACCGTCCTCAACTGATCGCCGACGATACAATGGGTAACCATCGATTCCCGAGATGGTTTCAGCAACCAAGTTTCTCGGGTACCGTTTGGAGCACTTGCCGTCGATCATACAGGGTGAGCTGTTATTGATAACTCTGCAAGGTCCATGTATCATGTGTTTAGTTACTATTGTATGCAATTTTGGGTCAACCGTTTCATCAGGAATTTCGGCTGAAATAATGGAATCAATTTCTTCTGGCCTTATTTTGTCAACCAACCAGACTAATATATGAGCATGTGGCAAACCACGCTTTTGCCACTCAACAGAGTACATCCAACAACGTACTTGGCCATACACACGATGCTTTGTAATGAAATTCATTAAAGATTTTAATTTTTGCTTGTACACTCTGGCTGTGATGTCATGCCTATCAAGTGGTGTTTGGTTGTGTAGCAGTTCTTTTTTATTTCAATCCATTGTGGGTTGCAGGTGAATGTAATGAATAGGTCTGGACGGCCATACTTTCGAACATAAGACATCGCATCTTGAGCGTACTCGTGCATGTGACGCGGGCTTCCGATGTAAGTGGCCGGTAAAATTGTCATTCTTCCTACATTATTTACATTGCCGTCAGCATTGATTGCATCGCGAAGATGAATGTACTCTTCAGATCGAAGCTGCTGTTGGTTTAGACGAATGTATGTCAATCGTTCAGTCTCAATTTTGACGTACATGTCCACTGCATACTGATGAAAGAGCCGTTGACATATCAAAATGTGATTTACTTCACCTTCACGGATCATAAGTCTGTATGCATAATAATTCATGGCACTGACTTTTTTGTGTGTATCTGCACCTGGAAGTACAAATGATAAAAAAATACATTTATATATTGAATAAATAAAATATTTTATTTTGTATAATCTAATTACCTGTTGTTGGATTAACCATTTTGATATTAAAATGGTACCCATCTTCTCCCTGCCAGAAAATTTATGGGTATTGTAAAGCATCATAAGCTCTATGCGTTTCATATACACGTTTCAATTCATTGTTCCGGCGATGAAGTACAATATCTCTTGATTGCAAATTCTCTCCAACAACGACAATAGCCACTTCATCTATTGTCGGTGAATTAAACCTCCTTGCATGCTCTCCAGCAGGTGTTTTGTCGGCTCTTTTTACAATATTATGGCTGTCTGATGGCATCCGATCCAGTGCCATTTTGAACACCTTCACTAATTCATTATTCTCGTGAAGAAATGTTTGCAGTTGTTGGACAATGGTTCGCTTGACGGTTGGATTATGACCACAACGTGTATCAACTTCCGCATCTTGATTGCCCATAAAATAAATTTGCAAAAATTTATGATCTGCATCTAACACTGGCAGCATTGCCCCCAGTAGGTGATGAATTTGTCCTTGTATCTGTAATTGTTTAAGAACTGGTTAAATAATTTGTGATACAAATACAAATTAGAATTTCACTAAAACAAATATGGTATACTACCTTGAAAGTGGGCATGAACCCGTCTTGTACTATATGCGTTGCACCAAACGATGTCATTTGGAAGCAATTATTATATTTTTGGATGTTAGCCAAGAAGTGTTTAGACTCACTTTCCATCCCATTAACTAATGAGTGTAACGGTTCAGGTGGTGGAACTAATTGTGGCAATTGTACTTTGCCACCAGCACAACATAATCCTGCAGGTTCACTACTGTATTTTAATGCTTTACAATGTTGACAAATGATTGACATTTCTCCAATCGTCACAGATTTGTCGGCACTATAATCAATTTCCGGATCGTAGGAAAATGCTCCTCGTTCGAGGTTTACAGGAGCATTGCGTCTGCGGAATCGATTAAATTCATTATCCCGTGCTCGCTGCTGTTGTGATCGATGTGCACGAACTCGTTCCATTCTCTGCCTATCCACTTCATAGTTATTTACTCTTGAACGTAATTCTCCCATACTTGTACGACTGTTATCATTATCAGCCTCTCGCTGGTCATTAGTTCGGTTGGAGCGTAAAGTAGCTCGTTGCACATTTACACGACTTCGACGACCTATGTCAGGTCGTTTTCTTTTCCTCGGCATTGTAAGCAGCGAGAAGAAAATCACTTTTAGCAGTATTTCAGTATTTCTCCAATTAAATGTTTCTTTTTTTTAACATGAGATGACAAAACCAAGGATGTTAAAGTAGGAGCGCAGCAAAAAGTCTCTAAATCTATATGAAATCTATGGACAAAACAATGGAACGTTCGGATACACTTATTATTATTATAATCTATATAAATATTATAATACAAATATTTTTCAGAGTTGGTAACACTGTAAGGTTGGCACCCATCAAACATGTTAACACATTAATTATTTTTATATTTTGAAATTTAAATACACGATGTTATGAGCAAAGTTGATATTATGTTGTCGATTCAAAAGTCTTGTTTTAATGCGTTCTTCAATTCGAGTGGAACTGAGAGTACAAATACCGTCAAATGTTTGACAGAAAGTAAGTGGTCAACTTTTATATGGGAAAATGGAATTGTCGTCTTACTCTATCTTACTCGCAATTTTTCCTTATTTGCTCACCGTTTAGACCTACCCTGGACTACGACAAACATTTTAAAACCAAAATCAGCTCAATCGGCCCAGCCGTTCTCGAGTTTTAATCAGACTAACGAACAACAATTCATTTTTATTTATATAGATGTATACATTTCCGTTAATTGATCAATTTACAGCGTCTCGCGATAAAATGATCCGACGAACGAGAGGTGTACGCTGATTAGTTGAAAACGCGAGGTGTACGCTAATTGACTGCATGTATTATATTAAATGTACACTGAGCAGCGATTGGTCCATTCGGGGGGTCTTGTTTGGCAAGCGGTCCCTGCACGTGCTCTCCTGTTATCCCAAACGTTGACGAAGTTTACGACACCCGCGCCCGCGCCTTTGTTCCCAAGTTCGGTCGGCTATTGTTATACTGCGTACCGTTTGCATTTTAATACTGTGACTTAAGCGATAGATCATATTGAAAAGTTCTTAGTTTTATCTAGCCTCTATAGAATAACTCGTGACTCACTAAACTATATCGCGACTAGTGCCTTTTGTAAACCATATAATAATATCAGTGCATTCCGGTTCCACTCGGTAATACCTACATCGCGCATCGCGTGCGTCATCCACACATCCAGTGTAGTTGACAGTGGAACTTATTAACGACGACCAAGACACAGAAACTTGAGCTAAGAACAGTGCGTTACACGCGCAACATCTTGAGGAAGGCGGAGAACCTGGTGAGCTCGTTCCATTGTAAAACATTTCTAGCCAAAAGGTATAATTTTTTTCCAGCATCAACTCACAAGGCGATCCGTTCCAGCAACCTTTTGGATATAATTTTTTTTTCAGCATCAACTCACAAGGCGCCGATCTAACCGACATTATTGCAACTTGTAGGACCCGCAGCATACCGTTTAGTGTTCCTGACCGGCGCACCATATTCTTAAACCTAGCTTAACAATCCGGATAGGTGGTTACCTCTTAACTTACCCTATCTACACCTTACTCCAGCTTGAAAATATAGGGTACTAGGGAAGTACGTAGAGCGGCAGCTAGTGATTCACTCAATTAACACCTAAATAAAGGAGCTCGCCAAAGAGAACTTAAGAATAAAATTTGAATACACTTTCATTTGCAATTTCACGCGCGTTGGACAGCACGACACCTAAATTAATTGAATATACACAGTAACACAAAATCACCCGTTGCGTCTCGCGATACAAGTTTAGGTCTCTTACGAAACGCTAAAACCAGGAATCCATTAGCAGTATTGTGTGCTTCAAAGACATTACTACAATAAGCCACCTGACACACTTATAACATAATATATTATTCGCATAGTAAATTTATCATATCTTACTGATATACCATACGAATCACTAATCACTTAGCCAATCGTAAAACACATCGTATAGGAATCGCTCAACTTGGGAACAATACCAACCTTATTTAACTAAGTGCGTTTTTTTTAATTTAAAATAATACCGACTAAAAGCAAGCAAACGACCGAAGAACCATTAGTTTGCCTAAGTTTTACAATAGGGTATAGAGAAAAGGATAATAAAACAATAATACTATATCGAAGCCTGGGAAACGAAAGCTCATAAAGTTATATCCTGCTGTCTTTCAACTTGATGCGCCCGACAACTTTATAATTTTTAAAACTACTAAACAAAAGACTCCACAGTCATTCGGTCAACATCTGGCTGACAGCAACCACCCGAAAACTATGGCAAGCCAGAACAATACAACCTTTTTTTTTTAAACGCATCGAAAAAGACGGCAACTGCTTATGCAGATCCATATGTAACCAGATAAATATTACGTTTTACCTAACGTTTGACCACGCAATGATTAGGAAGGATCTAGCAACCTACGAGTCTGAAAACCGGCACGACCCACAAATAAAACTAGCACTACTTAATAACCTCACGGAGACAACGCTTAGCATGGAACAATATATTAACCAACAATTCCAGGATGGATTCTGGGGAGGGGGAGGGGAATAGCAGCTTCGGAATATTATAGGGCTAACGTCCATGCTTAAAACGAAAATCTATTGGAGCCACTCATTTATAAGCCCCGTGATGCACCAGTACCCGGAAACATCTATTTACACTTCGGAAACAACCATTGCAGTAGCTTGATACCCACCGATCAAGGAGCTTTATCTAACTACGAAGATGAAAATATTTATGAGAGATGTAGTCCTGCAAAAAACTCACACTTCCAAAATGAAAACGATGGAAAACTCTTTTTGCAATCCAATGAAACAATACCCGCCACGTTTGATAATCAATGTCACATTTCTACAGATTGCACCGGCCAGCGTCTAATTAGGTCATCACCGCAAACACAACACGATATACCTACCCCCTGTACAAATTTAAGAACCGGCACATGGAATGTAAGAGGCTGTTCTAAGCTAAAAGATAGACACCATTTTGATCAAGAACTGTCTAATCAACAGATAATAATAGCGGGACTTCAAGAGACACACACGGCATCAGGAACTTTTGAATCAAATAACTATCACTGGATTCTTGGGGGCGGTAAACGCCCAAGGGAAAAAAATAGGAATCGCCATTCTTATATCAAAAACGACTCAATATAAAATAATTTCAACCCATTGTAAAGGATGTTACACTCTAGCAGTGCACTTAAAGATTAAAATCGCTACAACCGACAGTCCAGTAGAACTTTCCATTATTACTACCTACGTCTCTTCATCATCAAGGTCGTGTTTGTCTCAAATTGGAATTTTAATTCACCAAAAATCTAAAAAAGCGTATCCGATTATAATGGGTGACTTCAACGCACATATAGGCATAAACGACTCTAAACAATGCACCTCTAAAATAACCGGAGAAAACTTATACCACAAAAATAGCAACTTTAAATGCAACTTACTTTTAAGTTTTGTTGAACAACACGAGTTGAAACTTAGCAAGTTTGGATGTAACACAACAAAAAAAAAAAACACCTTTAGAAGTTCACCTAAAAATACAAAATGCTACAATTAACAATCCAATAAAACTTTTATCGTCACTTCTCACGTCCCGACATCATCAAGCACATGTCTATTCCAGATTGCTACTTTACTACACCGGAGACCTAAAACAGCCTATCCAATTATAATAGGAGACTTTAACGCACACATAGGCATTAACTTTACAAAATAATGTAAAAGGACCGGGAACAACCTCTATCACAAAACAGCAATTTAAAAGGTTAGTTGCTTCTAAGCTTCTTACAACAGCACGATTAAAAACTAAGTAATACTTGGAGAAGGCCCTCGTGCTGGACTACTTTGTTTCGTGGAAACCAACATTTGCAAATTGATCATATTCTAACAAGTGTTAAGAAACCCGTATTTATCAACTACGTTGTAGGAGAAAAAGGAAAAATAATAAACACAGATCACAAATTACTTTGAGGATTGATAGAAACCCCAGCTTTCTTACTTCAAACACCAAGATACTGCAATTAATATGGCATTTAACTATAAGAAATGCTACTAGGTATATGAACATTTACAAAGGGAATTTGTACAACACAAATTCCAAGGATTGATAGCCAATAAGATGAAAGTCTTACAAGAATCAAATACTTCCGCTCACACCCATTCAGACAAAAGAAGTTTCCAATTGGAATGCTAACTAGACTGATATCTACAACATACTCAAAGAAGCAGCTCAAGAACTACTGATGAAACCAACTCCGAGATCCCGCGAAAATTGCAAGTCTTATTTATAAGATGCCTATAATGACTTATGGGCTCAATGGGGCAACATTAACCAAGTGTAACCGATCGAGATTAAGAAAATACGAAAGACAAAAATTTTTAAGGAAATGCTCAATGTATCAAAAGACGCTCCACCTAAAAATTTCCACGAAATACTACAAAGCAAAACAATAACGAAAATCATAAAAGTACGTAGAATTTTATACTACGGCCACATAAACAGACGCCGGAAACCACATTTTCTACGCTTATAATTATAAGAAATATAGGAGAAAAGTTGGACGTCCGATCTTCAATTGTAGGGACTCCCTAAACCGAAATCGTATTGGAAAACGATTGCTGCAGATAGACAAAAAATATAATTAGAAGCCGAGAATATATACAATGTTACAGAAACGGACATAGAAACGAAACCCGAAGACTTAGGTATTCCACTTCCAACCACATAATCAAGAATGAAAACAGTAAAATAGAAGATAAAACGAAGACACGTCGGTCGGAAGAAGAAACAATCCAGGACCATCGGTTACAGTAGCTCTATTCCCGCCCATTTATATATCACACACCAAGTATATAATCTATCCTCCTTACGTTGGCTCGATGCTGGTATTCTTGTCGACTCACCTTTCCTATCCACTCCACATCCTGCTGCAACAGCCCCATACAGTCACAGACTCTATCTTATGGTGCCCCGTCGACCATTGAGCGCGGCGATAGACAGATCGACTGTACTAGTTGGTACGAATGTCGGATCACTCAATCCATTACATTTTTGAAATGTAGCATGAATAGTGGGATTTGTGCATTCGTGCCACAGTGGCCAGACCGAGGTGATTGTCGTCGTTGAGTCTTTGTGGCAGAACTGCTGGGCGGGGTGGCCATTGTAACGGTAACGGTAAAACTGAGCAGCGATTGGTCCATTCGCGTATGATTTGACGTGTGGCAAAATCGTTAGTTTATAAACTTACAACCGAACCGCGTAAGTTGATCAATTAGCTTAAATGTACTGTGTTAAATAATACATTTCAACTGCTGTCTATGATTTCCCGATAGTTGATAAACTACCTCGAAAAATTTATCAACGTTTTCCGGCGACATGTATATTAATGAATTGCCTTGTCTTGTTAAAAGAAGTCATGAGATCGTATTATTTGCAGATAACACATCAATTCTTATTAAAGGTAATAAGATACGACTCTGGTTATGACTTCATTACTATGATCTCTAAGTTAGTTGAATGGTTAGCTTTAAATGACTTATCCTTGAAAGTGAAGAAAAAAACAATTGTGTTAATCTTTACAAATAAACATAGAATCAAAATAATCAATGTAATTCATTACTTTGACATAATTTTAAGTAATATTCATAAATGTTCTTATAAAATAAAGTTATTTTGTCATTGACCTGGGCTAGCGGCCCACTAACGAAAGGTGGATGGCGGTGGAGTAATAATGGTGGCGAAATGTAGAATTATCTAAACTTCATACATTTTATGTCAGTCAGGGGCTCCATTGCCAACTGAATGTTAGGTTGCTAAGTAGTTAGTAACTTAAAGTACAGTTGGCGGTGGCGTTGCTAATCGAGAAAGCTGTCATCAAGTGTGTATGAGGTTTCGATAGTTCTGAATTTTTCCACTAGAATAGATAAAATGGTCACTATTGTCATTCAACTGCCATTCATTAGTTTGCCTGATTTGCTGTTTATTCCACACCAAACATAAATATGATAAATAAATTAAAGTGATGATTTCATTTAGTTTATATTTATTCTAAAAGAGTATTTAATATAAATACTTATTTAAACACGAAACTGTGTTAAAAAATTCAGATAGGTAGGTACATTTAAAGTAAGTATATTAAGTAATTACATACAATTGTAACAAGTGTTTAAAATAAAAATAAAAAAAGAAACAAAAAAAATAACAAAAAAAAGAAACAAAAAAAGAACGAAAAAAGAAAAAAAAACTGAAAAAAAGGAAGTAATAAATTAAAAGAAAAAAAAAATCAAATAAAAAGAAAAAAGAGAAAAAAGAGAAAAAAAAGAAAAAAAAAGAGAAAAAAAAGAAAAAAACCTGTGTAGAATAGATTATTATAGTTTTGAGGTTACATAAATGTTTACAATCCCTGTTGGAGTAGGCAGAACGGCAGAACGCCATGTGATTCTAGAACTTTTTGCCACATATAGGCTAATATGAACTGTAAGACTTATCCTTGTGTTTTGTCATTTTCATGTTTACATGACCTTGCTAACTCCTATATTTCACCTTGACAAAGAAGAGACCACGAATACCACAGTTGGCGCTCCTAACATGGTCTTTTCTCAATAAGTTATCAATTTTGCCTAAGTACATTCGCATTGGGTGCTCTCTTCCAACCCTGCCAAAAATATTCATAATTTTTATTTATTTCGTCAATCTATTTTCATTCTGTCATGACTACACCGCTCTTTAATTTCGCCATTTCTCACCATACCAATCAATCGTACACCATCCATACATGCTTCTGCAAAATTTAAATTCCACAGCATTTTTAATTTTTTGATACCTACTATATCTGCCATTCAACCCTACCTTACCCAGAAATTATAAACCTTACAAAGAAGCAATTGGTAAGAAAATCTGGTTTCAATTGCAAAACTTTTGGAGTTTATAATTTCTACATGAAACAGACCGCTGTCTGCGTTAGGCATGCGTCCTGGTCATCTACAGTACCATCGTATCAGTACAACATACTAAAGTCAACAACTGTCTGGGCATACCTACAGTAAAGCAGTCCACCCAACCCAAAAATTATATACTTTACAAAGAAGCAATTGGTAAGAAAATCTGGTTCCAATTGCGAAACTTTTAGAGTTTATAATTTCTACATGGAACACACCGCTGTCTGCGTTAGACGTCTTTCCTGGTCATCTGCAGTACAATCGTATCAGCACAACTTATTATAGTCAATAACAAACATCAGTTTGGGCACAAATACGCCATTATGAACAGCCACATAAACCTTTATGGAAACTTTGTAGCTACCCATAATGTCATTAAAAGCCCTTTTATTTGGTTTCCTGCTTTCACTGTTCTTTTAATATCGCATTCATTTTTTCCATTTATTATAAAAAAATATCTTAAATTCACCAATTCCTATACATATTCTACTTGTCATAAATTTTAACATTGCACGCTATTTGACACTATCATAATATCCTCTTTAGTAAAACCATAATTTTCGTCTTACTTACATTTACCTACTTTCCTTTTGAACAAATCATTCATGATTGTAACCATATCCTGCAATTTATTCTCCGAAGACACGGTCAACACTTGGTCATCCGCATATAAGAAACATTTTGTTTTTTTGTGATCATCTAAAAAAATAATTTCTTCTGCTCTATTAAGTTACTTAACATCATATTTCCAAAAAAGTATTTATGAATACCTATAACGCGCTATCGAAGAAATAACAGGATATTTACGGTACGACAGTCAATATTATCCCTAAAAGAACTTTCATCTATTTTCAAAGTCCAACGTCTTAAGTTATATTACCCACCCGGTTGTAACCTCGTCACCTTTTATAAGAATTGTTAAAGCAGATAAACATAATGTATGCAAAGGTAATGTACGTTCAATAAAATTTGCATTTTGGTTTCAATCAGTCATCTGTACGACTTTAAGGTACGTGTTTATCCATACAAAAAGAGAAAACGTTTTTCCACCTCTAAATATTATTTAAATCTGAATGATTTTTTAGTATGTTATTAACACAATGAAACCACTAGGTTTATAGTTTTTCCATTTTTCAAAATTCGCTATAGAGTATTAAAATGTAATCGAATTAAGCCGTCTGTTGTACAAAAAGCAATGTATTTTATTTTAAAACCGATCGACACCAAAATCAAAGTGATCTGTTATGATTTAGTTAGCGGAAAACGTTTTCTCCCGAAATACTTTCACCAAAAAAGTACCTATTGTAAATAGCGAGTTACATCGGTCTCTATCGCACGCGATGCCCGGGAGCTTGAGCACGCAAGTGATAGCAAATGTTTACCTAAATTCTTATTTCACTAGAATCGCGAAGCTATTCTTCTCTCTTATTACTAGAAATAGAAATAAACTAACATAACATTACAAATCATTTCAATTAGAAGCTTTAGTTCAAAAATAACAATGATTTCAAACGTTCTCCTAGCCTCTTAGAACAAATTAAACCATAAGATCCGTATATGTTTGCGGTTCTAGGTTCCTCAATCGACAAATAAGTTAAATAGTTAAATTTGATTCCATAGTTACTTTTACGCACAACGACAACACATTGGACTACTTACACGTTTATTTTGACGTCGCCTTTAATATCGCTTGTAAAGGTCAGTTCACACCGCGATGCGACGCTGCGCGCACATTTTAATAGAGCCACTCAAAATTGAATTTTATTTATTACATGTGAAAATTTAGCCTCGAGATGTCTCGCGGCGCGCCGCGGCGTTCTCACAATGAAATGTTTATCTTTTCATGTAGTAAATAAAATTAAATTTCGAGTGGCTTTATTAAAATGTGCGCGCAGCGTCGCGTTGTGAACTGGCCCTAAAGCGTTTGAAGAGCAAATGTGTAACCGTATGTGCCTCTGATTTAGTAACTATATTTTATGTTTTCGTAATATAGCATAAGAACCTTTTTTAAAATGAAGTACCTACCACCTACACTTAAAAAAACATTGTTGACATTCTAGGTCAATGTATGTTTGAATTTATTATAGTAAAATGACTGATATTAATAGCCAACCTTTTTAAGGATCACTTTCAGGTGAAGTCTCCATTAAGTGGGTCGGTCGATCCTGAGACTCATCCAGGCCACGGTGAACTTACGTCATATGTCTCCGCGAAAGATGTAAGCAGCGCGATCAAATCGATGACGAGGGGTAAGTCGCCGGGTCACGATGGTCTCAGTATCGAACACCTAAAATATTCTGGAACACACTTGCCTAGAGTACTCGCATTATTGTATAATATGTGTATAGTTCACTCATACCTACCCCCTGATATGATCAAGACTGTGGTGGTTCCTATAGTTAAAAACAGGACGGGGGACGTATCGGACAAGTCGAACTATAGGCCAATATCTTTAGCAACAATAGCAGCTAAGGTACTTGACGGTGTGCTCAACTCACGCTTAGACAGTTATCTGGACCTACAGGATGGCCAACATGGCTTCAGACGTGGGTTGTCAACTGAGAGTGCGATACTGAGCTTGAAGCACACTGTCAAGTACTACACGGATCGGCACACACCGGTGTATGCCTGTTTTCTGGATCTATCAAAGGCTTTCGATCTTGTCTCGTACGACCTCCTCTGGAAAAAACTGGAAGGGGTGGGTATGCCGGTGGATCTTCTTAGAATTTTTAAATTTTGGTATGGGGGCCAGGTGAACCTGGTAAGATGGGCAGACGAGTTTTCTGAGCCATACAGGTTGGAATGTGGGGTGCGGCAGGGGGGGTTAACCTCGCCCAAGCTTTTCAACCTGTATGTAAATGAGCTGATTGAGGGGCTCAGCAGCATGCGTGTCGGATGCCATATAGGTAAGGTATGCGTTAATAATATTAGTTACGCGGACGACATGGTGCTGCTGGCCCCCTCAGTTAGCGCGCTCAGAAAACTCCTCACGGCTTGTGAGTCATATGCAGGTTCACATGGCCTCGTATATAACGTCAAGAAGACTGAGTACATGGTCTTTAAGGCTGGCAGTAAGTGTCCAAGGGCTATTCCTCCAATTTGGCTGCACGGCAAGCCTATAAATAGAGTGAATCAATTTAAATACCTTGGTCATTATGTTACTGCTAGCCTTAAGGACGATGTGGATATGGAGAGGGAGCGTAGGGCACTGTCGGTTAGAGCGAATATGTTGGCTCGCAGGTTTTCCAGATGTTCGGTCGCGGTAAAAATTACTTTGTTTAAAGCCTTCTGCACTTCGTTCTATTCGGGAAGTCTGTGGGTCAGCTATACGAAGAAATCGCACAGTGCCTTGCGCGTCCAGTATAATAACGCCTTCAGGGCATTGTTACGGCTCCCGCGCTTTTGTAGCGCCTCTGCTATGTTTGCCCACGCGGAAGTAGACAGCTTTAGCGCTATCCTGCGCAAGAAGGCGGGCTCACTGCTGAGCAGAGTGCGCGGGAGCAGTAACAGCGTCCTGAAGGAGATCGCCGAGAGTGGAGACTGTCCGCTGATCGGTCATTTAATTAAGGTAACGAAATCGTTATTAGAATTTAAGTACTAACAATAGTTTTAAGTATTTTACTAACACAAATGGATCTTGGTTGTCTGAAAATAAACAGTTTTATTTTATTTATTTATAATAAAATATATAAATAATTTTAAACTATCCAAGATTAGTAAAAACTAACTGACCACTTTGCGATTTAACTTTGATTTAAAAGCACTACATTTGCATAGTTTTAAATCAAAACTCGCATTTATTGACTTTACTAGTCTACTTGTGTTTTAATATGAATCGTATTTAAATATAACGACAAATAATGTGAATTTTGGGTTCTCAAAAAAAAAATAGCATTCACTCACACTTACTTACTTAATTGTTTGGCGACTAATATTAAGATTCGAAAAACCTACCCCTATTAAAAATATGTAGTTTAAAGAATACTGAACTCGTTTACTAGGGCTTCTAGGATAGGATCTTATTCCCATTTTTGAATCCAAGACGGTGTATTTTTTTTTCTTCGCGCTTTGTGCCGTTTTAATAACTTTTTGAACCCAGATTTTTTTTTGTCTCACAGTTAATAATATTAGTTGCCAAATTATTACTTTTCATTATTATTAGCACCCCAATTTTTTGCAGCCCATTCACGATTTTACTGCCTCATTTATTAAACTGCCTTTTCTTATAACGTTTCTTGTTTGAGTAAAGATAAAATAGTGTACTAACATTACTATTTTTTTTTTCAGTTAAGTATACAGCATGACATAGACCAAAGAGGTTTTTCTGTATACTGTACATGTTAGAAAATATATTAGATACCTACATGTTTAGCTTTTTATACATACTCGTATTAAATATTTGTTGTATGATTATGACCTTCGATCAACTATAAAGAACTAGATACACAATCCACAACAAAAAAGTTCCCTCACTAAATGATCACCCACTTGACGTTTTGGGTTGTCTTTTCGTTTAGTAGCATTCGTTCGTTCCGAAAGTAACCATGCCTCAGTGCGCAGTGAAAAATTGTAAAAATCACACCTCCAGAACATTAAAGGAATATGGAATTACATTTTTTAAATAAGTAGTTTTGTAATTATTATATGTGAATTGAAATTATCTTGGTATTTGGCCAAGAAAAGGTTATAAAACATTTTTTTAGTTTAATTTAATAACATTCGGCGAGAGTATAACCCTTTAAATTGAACAGACACTAGCCGAACTTACAAATCCATGCCGTTGCATTTCAACATCATTTGTTCGGGTTATGCAGTGACTCTGTTCTAAAACAAATAGAGACGCTGTTTTTTTTTCTATTGATTTTTTTTTCTTTTTCATCTGTGTTATAAAATTTAAGTGTAAAGAGTATATACATTAATTCTGTTTTCTATACTTACATTAAAGGTATTATGGCAAAACCATTAATCATAATCATATAAAAAATTTAACGTGCGTGACGTTTACAAACATAAAGTTTTATTGGATTTTTAGTTTTCCTAGAGATCCTGTGCGATGTGGACAGTGGACATCCGTGATCGCACGTCAAAGATGTGAAGATTTTTTTTTAGCCTTCGCAAAGTCGTTTTCTCCAAGCATTTTTTAGAAAGTGACTCGTATGTCACTACAAAAGGAGTCAATAGGTTACACAAAACAGCTGCACCTCAAATAGTATGTACCTTTTTATCACTTTTGATTTGGAGTTTCTTGTATTGAATAAAATAAAAAAAATATGTTTCATCTTCAGGACAAAGATGATGACAGCGAAGAAGACAAATGTTTTTTTTAATTGGTTGTTTTTTTTTTAAATAAATTATTTCTTGTACTTAAATATCTATTTAGTTTCATAGCTAATTTCCTCTCTTAAATCTCAATAGCTCATTTCTGTTCAAAAAATTATACTAAGTTTTAAATAAGCAAAACATATTATGCGTAATCGGAAAAGACACAGTCCTTTTCTTTTTTTATAAGTTATTTCATATTTCATAAAAAATAAGCATAGAATATTATGTTTATAAGCAATAATTAAGAAGAATGGCGGCGGCTGTGATTATCAATTGTAATGTATATTAATCGTCGGTTAATTTGAAATGAATGTGATTTTTTTAATAATAAAAAACCATAAAAACTAACATAAAAGTAAACGGCTGAACCAATTTTGATAAATCATATCTGAAATCCAGCGCAAGAAGAAGCTTTCGAATAAAATAAACTGCACCACTAACATCATCCCTTTAAGAGCTATGATGCTCCTATACATACACAACACAATCAGGGGTTAAAAAGAAAACCACACCATTTCGTAGCATTTTGAATTTGTTAAAAAGTTTGTACGAAGATTTTTTGTATGTGAAATCGACCCAACTAATATATTTTTAAAATTAACAAAGGCAACTCCACTCCTCCCATGTTCTACGTGACAGCCAGTGTCATCAAATTGTCTTACGTTATCCTTTGTTCAAAACCAATAGTGGTATTTTACAAATTAAACATATTTTATTTTCGACCTTATAGTATTACGTTAAGGTTTAAATTAGATCAAAATTTTTGACACTTTAGAACTTTTTCACAATACATGAAGTTGTAGCGACCTATCTAGCATATATGTAGGTATAGTGAGGAACGTGCGCAAGCGGCTCGACTCGCGGATTCAGTCGTCCTGCCTTCGCCCGTCGCGCACACACGCGTTAGCGATTTCATAAATCTTCCGACCATCAATTGTAACAATTTGTGTGTTTCAAATATATCCGGACTTTCGTGAACTGAACTTAATCGTTTCACTTGAACTCCCTCCTTCTGTGACGTTTAAGAACATTAAACCTACATTAATAAACCCACATTGGTGACCCCGTTAGTGAAATAGTTCAGTGGACAGTGTACATTGCGGGGCGGCTCAATTTCGTGCGCGCGACGGGACCCTGTCGGAAAAATATACGTTTACATTAACTGTTCGAGTAAACAGCCATGCCGAAACCGGAAGACGAAAAACCTGACATCCTCCTGATTTCAGTCTCTGCAAGGATTCCGGAGTTCTGGACTGATCAGCCCAACCTATGGTTCAAGCAATTCGAAGCCGCAGTCTCACCTCAGAAACCATCGGACGTTAACAAATTTCAACTGCTTATCTCCAAACTTGGGAAGCAGGTTATTCAGCAAATAGCTGACATTTTGGAAAACCCGCCGGAAACCGAAAAATACGCACTCGCTAAAGAAAGATTACTGCACGTTTACGAAGAGTCTGAAAACAAAAGATTGCAGAAATTAATAAGCGATATGCAGCTAGGGGACCAAAAGCCATCGCAGCTCTGGCGGCGGATGAGCACCCTGGCAGGAACAAGGATGCCCCAGGAGACGCTGTTAGTTTTGTGGCAAAACCATCTGCCCGTGGCGGTACGCACTGTCCTGGCAGCTACGGCAATCAAGGACGCTGAGACCCTAGCGGACGTAGCGGACAAGGTCATCGAGACAAGCAAGCCTCTGGAGTTAGCGGCCGTCACACCGAACGAATCTAGCAATCTAGTCGACGCCGTGGCTAAACTGACGCTGGAAGTGGCAGAGATACGCAAGTGGAGAGAAGGCGCGAGAAAACCACAAAGGGCAAGCAATGGATCGCGCAACTCAAGTCGGCGCGGCAGACGTTCCAGTTCACGTAAGGGAAACCGACCATATTGTTACTACCACTACCGTTTCAAGGATGAGGCTCGAAAATGCCGTGAACCGTGTTCCTGGGCGGAAAAGAAACAGGAAAACTAGACGCCGTGCGGTCAGCGACGGTTAACTGCATGGAAGGTAACAGCCGTCGATTATGTGTTTTCGATAGGAATAGTAATCTAAACTTTTTAGTCGACACGGGAGCTTATGTTTCCGTAATACCTGTCAATTTAATTAAACGCAAAATGCAGGCAAATGTTAATACAGAAAATAATTTTTCCTTGTACGCCGCGAACGGCACTAAAATAAATACTTACGGCACATGTTCATTGTTACTAGATATCAAATTAAGACGAGCATTTCGATGGAATTTTATAATAGCAGAGGTCAGTCAACCAATTTTAGGAGCCGATTTTTTAAGCCATTTTGGATTGATTGTTGACCTGAGCTCCAAGCGTTTAATCGATAAGATAACAAATTTGAATGTAGTAGCCAGCATAAAAAAATGTAACATAACGACTGTAAAAACAATTGACGAAAATAATCCTTATCGTGACTTATTAGGCGAATTTATAGAAATTACCAAACCACAATGTTTTCGAGACACCCCACAGCACACCGTCAGACACCATATTGAAACATCAGGACCGCCGGTGTACGCAAAAGCGAGACCCCTACCACCCGATCGCTTCAAAAAGGTAAGAGAAGAATTTCAGTTAATGCAGGATTTAGGGATATGTAGGCCTTCTAAAAGCGCGTGGGCGAGCCCGCTTCACGTGGTACCGAAAAAGGATGGGAGCATTCGACCGTGCGGTGACTACCGGCAGCTCAACGCCGTCACCAAACCCGACAGATACCCAATTCCGAGACTCCACGACTTTACATACCTACTCGCAGGTAAAAAGATTTTCTCTCGCATAGACATTAATCGAGCGTACCACTATATCCCTATAGATCCCGCCGACGTAGAGAAAACTGCGATAATCACACCCTTCGGGTTGTTCGAGTTTACGCGCATGACGTTTGGCCTTCGAAATGCGGCACAAACATTTCAACGTTTTATGCACCACACTGTTTTACAAGGCCTAGATTTTCTTTTTTCCTTCGTTGATGATGCCATAATTGCTAGTAATAGCGAGGAAGAACATCGAGAGCATCTACGACTTTTATTCGAGCGTTTACAAAGGTACGGGCTAACTATTAACCTTAACAAATGTTGTTTCGGCGTTCAGGAGCTTGACTTTGTGGGTTATCACGTTTCTACCGATGGCATCAAACCGATGACAGACAAGGTGAGTGCTATCAAGGAATTTCCCAAGCCAACAAATGTAAACGAGCTTCGCAGATTTCTAGGGATGGTGAATTTTTATCGAGCTCACATTCCACACGCAGTCAACAGTCAGGCAATTCTATCAAGGTATTTACATAACGCAAAAAAAAACGATCGCACGCCGATCGGTTGGACGCCAGACGCTGAGGCAGCGTTCAACGAATGTAAGTTGCAATTGGAGAAGGCTGTCACGTTAGCACACCCGTGTGCTAATTCGACGTTATCGCTTATGTGTGACGCCTCGGATACGTGCGTGGGAGCCGTGCTACAACAACTTGAAAAAGGTTTGTGGCGCCCCCTAGGTTATTTTTCGAAAGCCTTATCCGCAACTCAAAAACGCTATAGCACATATGATCGCGAACTTCTAGCTATTTACATGGCCATCAGGCATTTTCGCAAATTGTTCGAGGGCAGGCCTTTAACTGTATACACCGATCATCGCCCGTTAGTATACGCCTTTACAAAGCTATCTAGCGATGGTGAAACACCGCGTAGGACCAGACAGTTGTTATTCATTAGCGAATTTACGACCGACATAAGACACGTTAAAGGTAACGACAACGTAGTAGCAGACACGTTATCGCGCGTCGCGACAATTTCTTGCCCCACGAACATTGATTACGAACAATTAGCAGAATCGCAAAAGTTAGACGACTGTTTAAAACAATATAGATTGTCAAATGACTATTCGGAAAGTAAAATTGTATTAAAATCAATTATATTGCCAAATTGTAACGCGAAGATTATTTGCGAAACCTCAACGTCACGAGTTAGACCTTACTTGACAGAAAACTATAGACGCATAGCTTTCAATAGTGTGCACGAACTTAGCCACCCCGGCATTAAAGCCACACGCAAACTGGTAGCACAACGGTTCTTTTGGCCCGGCATGAATGCTGATATAAACAGATGGACAAGGGCTTGCATTCCATGTCAACGTTCGAAAATAGGTAAACACACTATATCTGAATATGGACAATTTCAAAGTGCAGGTAGGTTCGAGCATATACACGTAGACATCGTGGGACCGCTGCCCATATCGGAAGAAGGATATAGATATTGCGTCACTGTCATCGATCGGGCAACACGTTGGCCAGAAGCATTCCCTATTAAAGATATAACCGCGGATACAGTTGCCAAGGTAATTTACGATGGTTGGATATGCCGTTTCGGGTGTCCAAACCGACTTACGTCAGATCAAGGACGTCAGTTTGAAAGCCATCTATTCACGAATTTACTTAAATACCTAGGTATTAAAAAACTTCGAACTACAAGTTATCACGCGCAGGCCAACGGGTTGGTCGAACGATGGCATAGGTCAATGAAAGCTTCGTTGATGGCTCGTCTAGACACCAGGTCATGGGTCGACGAGTTACCATCAGTACTGTTTGGATTACGAGCGGCAGGGCGCAGCGACAACGGCGTCAGTGCCGCGGAATATACTTACGGTAAACCCCTACGGTTGCCGTGCGAGTTTTTTTCCTCCACTGAGTCAGCGCTTGGGGAAGTTGAGGTACAGCACATTCGTGACGTCATTCAAAAATTAAAGCCAATTCCTAACGAACATCGCGATAACAGAAAATGGTTTGTACATCCAGACATTAAGTCGTGTACACACGTATTTGTTAGGGACGATACAGTGCGAAAACCATTGAAACCACCCTATGACGGTCCCTATCAAGTCCTTAGGAGGGATTCAAAGGTTTTCCAACTGCAATTACCTAATCGCAAAAGTAACGTTTCAATAGATCGGCTAAAACCAGCCTACATTTTAAACGACTCGGATGACGTCAGCGCACCAACGATACCCGGCGCGGGCAACGTGAGCGAAAAACACAGCGAAATCGCCGACCCAGAAATTAAAACGTCGAGAAGCGGACGTCGCATAAAAATGCCTGTTCGTTTTAGGTAAAAATTTAGTAATAGGTAAGCATTTAAATTTTAATAAGAATCTAGGTGCATTGGTCCGGTGTTCACTTTCGACAGACACATCGCAGCGTCAAAGCAAATAACGTGAAAATCGTCTGTAATATTAAAAATTACAATGGGTAACTATAATACCAAGAATGAAGAAGTTATAATAGCCCAGGCAGGAGTCAACCAACAGGTCGACGAGATAAGGGTCAAAGTCGAATTGTACGGCATGATGTTAACAGTAGGAGCAGTCTGCTTCGTGCTACTCATTTGCTGTCTTTGTGGACGAGGATGTTGCAATCGCGTCAAAAAGTACTGCGACAGAAAAGTAAGTGACATGCTCAATAATGCAGCCATGTCCAACTTGCCAATGCCCACGGGAATTCCACCAGATTCGAAGATCAACGTACCTAAACAGGTAGTCTTAGTATAAGTTTTGTTTTTTTGTCAACTTCATTTTTTAGTATTAGAAGACAGTCACGAAAGCAATTAGTCAAATATTTTTACAGTCACCAGTTCAATAAACACTAATTATGTCCTATTAAAATGTAAACTTACCATTAACTTACTTGCTGTACCTATACAGTATACGCAATACATTTATTAATAGTCCAGTGTACTTACCATACTGTGTTATTGTCATACATATACTTAGCATTTGGGTGAGGTATACTTGAGATGTGTTTTTCAACTGCATTATGTCAATTAAGCCTAGAGTATAATAGAATAAATGTAGCAATTGTTAATGATATTATGTAAAAATATTTTTGTGTATCGAACCCAAGACCTTAGATAGTAAGCCACCAAGTTAACCACTAAGTCATGTGAGCAATATTGTATTTTATAAACACTCAGTTGAATGTAACAAGTACTCGTGTTATCATATTGTTTTGCATTCCATACAATGATTACGCAACGCAGGGTGTAGAATAGCAAGGCCAGGTCTAGCGTGTAGCAAGTTGCTTTATTATAGAAAGTTTGTAATTCGAAATTATTGTGTAAAATTTGGATTGTTGTTTTTCTCTTTGTACCAAATTTTAGGGGGGTATGATGTAGCGACCTATCTAGCATATATGTAGGTATAGTGAGGAACGTGCGCAAGCGGCTCGACTCGCGGATTCAGTCGTCCTGCCTTCGCCCGTCGCGCACACACGCGTTAGCGATTTCATAAATCTTCCGACCATCAATTGTAACAATTTGTGTGTTTCAAATATATCCGGACTTTCGTGAACTGAACTTAATCGTTTCACTTGAACTCCCTCCTTCTGTGACGTTTAAGAACATTAAACCTACATTAATAAACCCACAAAGTGGTATACAACTATCTAAGTACGTATTGTAGTTAGGACACTTTTAAATTTCATTTTGTATGGGACTGTGTATCTAGTTTTCTATAGTTGATCGAAGATTATGACAGTTCTATTAATTCAAATATGGGCAATGTGCCACAATGCGTCAAAGTTGTCAATGTCACTAACATCTTTGCCGCGCCAGGGACGAAGTGTTTTACATTCGTTTTACCAGTTAACAAAATAAGTTAATAATTTTACAGTGAAGCGTTATATTATGAAGCGATTGATCGAATACTACATTGTGCGAATATTACTTGAAGAAAACTATAAATAGATTATGTAAAATTGTATGATCGAAAACCCTTGTGATACATAATTCTTTTTTTTTTCTTTATTAGAAAACCAACAGCTACATTGTTAACATTATAAGTAGAAACTTATTACTAAAACAGAAGCCAATAAAGTGTAACAAGTCGAGAGGTTTACAGTGAAAAGTAGTGATTAAATATTTATTAACAAATTCTGAGGTACTTACATACTATCTATACAAGACTAAACTATGCTATCAGTAGGTGCGAACAAGTTCACATGTGTTGGTTTATTATGTGTTTGTATATGTTGTGTGCGTGTGTGTGTGTGTGTGTATGTATGTGTGTGTGTGTGTGTGTGTGCGAGAGTGAGGGTGAGAGTTAGCCCTACGATCAGCCGGCACGAAACATGATCTTGGATTCGGAAGCTGCCTTAGCAGCCTCCACTAACTTTAAAAGGGTGCCTAAAAAAAAAGACAGATTAGTCCGATCCACTATCATATGTGGTAATATATTGGTTGGTTATTTTCTGTTTTAGTGTACTCTTGCTGAGATAAAAGATATCTATTTCAGCAAGTATCTTAATTGTTGCTATTACAGATTCGATTGATAGGTGAATTCTGAGCGTACTTACTGCGACAGGACCTGACAGAAAACAGTTTATGTTTGGTATGTGTGGTACGACGACCGGGCGTGTTTATGTTAATTAATGCTAGTAAATGGGGACTATCTATATTTCCGTTAAGGCGACTACAGCACCCGATCGTCCTTGAGCAAAAGGCAGCACACATAGGAAACGGTCGCACGCACACAACCAACAAAGAATAGTGCCATCTAACGGCAAACTTCAGTACTAGCATCTCATGACACCATCAACATTGAATAGTGACATCTGACCGTAAACTTCAGTACTAGCATCTCATGACACACCACCAACAGTGAACAGTGACATCTAACCGTAAACTTCAATACTAGCATCTAATGTGGAAACTTACCAGTCATAAAATACAATAAATAATTCTATTATGCTTTGTTATAGATTTGGGTGAATTCGAAAGATGCATGATATTGAATTAAAACAACATTTATTTATCTCGTCGAAAATTTTGACAACGTACCTATTGTATCAATCAATCGTCAGTGAAAAATGTATATACCTACCTACCAATGCATTTTTTCACTCCTATTTTTATACCAAGATAGCATAGGGGACTTGTTATCTAACTAGTATAGACCGTCGTCCGAGATGCCATTTTCGCATCGATCGTATTTTTTTAAAAGACTGTAATAATATGCGCACTTGATAGGTGTCTCCAAATATCTTTGTCTGCCGCGCCAAGTAGGAAGCTTTCTGGGAGTTACGTCACCTTGAAAAGTACAAAAAATGACAAAAAATAATCGATCTTATTTTTGAGAAATTCTTACGTAGGATCATTTATGGCATCGTTATTGACACTGTAGATCAAATTCTAGACAATTGGCAGGAAGTGTTTACAAAAACAGACAACTTTTGTAGGTGAGATTTTGACCTAAAAATGATCAATATTATTTTTGCACGAAACTACATTCAGATGATGGGGCAGGTCTCACACCATTATAAAAACCATGTCTGCCTCGGATTTCAGGAAGCCTTTGCGAAAGCAGACAATTTAAATACGGCGCTGCGGTGCCAGAACACGCGTACTGTACCTATTAGCCGCGATGGTTTTACAAGGAAATTTCCGGGATAAAAGGTTCCTATGTACTTTTCCAGACTTGTATTATAGTCTGATAGAGTTATATTATCTCTATGCCAAATTTCATTCAGATTCGTTTAGACGTTCTGGCGTTATTCCTATTTCTGTATGATGGAAAATAAGTACTGCGCAACAAGTACTGTATAAAATAATTATAAGACATTATTAACATTGACCTGTTGGCCAGTATTTTTTGAACCTATATTAAAATAATGTCTCAATTCCAATTAAGGGTTTCCGAGTAAATAAAAAATCAAATATGTTTTTCCATAAATATTATTGATTTATTCTCGTCTTACATGCATAATCACATTAATCACTTAATATCTAGGTTATTGTTTTTTTTTTTCAATCACAGTATAGTATCAGTAGGTACGAGTGTTACATACTAATACTAAATCACATCATTATCATCACAGAATTCAATTATTATCTAAAGTTATATTACCTACATCATAGTGATCCGGCTGACTGTCTGCCTCCCTATATTATATTTAAATGAAGTGTCCATACAGCGCGTACTGTATGCAGTTTGACAGTCAGTTGCTCAATGTGAGCCTAATAGGGACATGGCCTTAATCGACAACCGCGATTCTAATTAAAGTAACACACGATTTTATTCTTTGACAATAAAAAACAATAAAATTATGTACAGTCGAGGAATAACACTTTATAATTACCACCTCCACAAAGTTGTGGAAAATTAACTAAATAGGCATAATAACTAATAATATATTGCTATAAAATGTTATTTAGAGTTGGATTTCCTCGAAACTAGACGGCACACATTCCCCTTGCAACTATAGATTAAATTAGAGGAAAATCTAACGTTGTTGAGTGATAGGACTTTACGTGCAACATGAGGTACTGACTGTTTCATGTACAAACACAGAGAGGTACAAAATGATACAGACTTGCAAAGTTCACAAGAAGAAGCTGATGCCAGGTTAGCTTTTCATTGTTTTGCATACTTTAAAAATACTCTGACAAAAACGTCATTGTTAGATCGGGAGATACACACATTTTAATAACATTCTTGTATAATCAAAAATAAAAAGAATTTGGTTAGACTTCGGAACTGGTAAGAATCGTAGAGTCATCGAGATCACAAAACTTGCACAATCGTTGGGGAAAACCTTGTGTGATGCATTGCCTTCTTTACACGCCTTCACCGGCAGTGACTATACTGCAGCATTTTCCCGAAAGGGGAAAATTAGACCCTTGACATTGATTCAAAAAAACACAGAATATTTAGACGTGTTTGCCTCATTAGGTAGCAGTCATGAAATTGCACCAGAAATTAAAACATAAATATCTAAATTTGTTTGCTCAAGCAAAAAGGTATGGTGCAGATAAATTTAAAAATGTGGACGAGGCCAGATTAAAACTATTTTTCAAACAATAGGGAAGTAAAAACAAACCCTTTGATAAGTTAAAAAATGCAGATGCGAGTTTACTTCCCCCCTGTCAAAAAACTTTTAGAGCAGAAAATATTGAGAACAAACTTCGTATCATTCATGTGGAAAAATGCCCAGCCCACTTGATCATGGGTGGATCTTAAAAGACGAATTTTACTATCCTCTGTAGTTTCAAGGGGAATGTGTGCCGTATAGTTTCTAGGAAATCCAACTCTATCAAGAATTCGAGTCTGTTGATGATTATATAATTCGACAATCTTCTTCGGATGAATCTATTTATTATTTATTTATTTATTTATTAAGGTACATCAACAATAAATACATAACACTATTATGGGTCTTATATCTAGGTATACATCTAATGCACTTATCAATGGGGTAGGTGGGATTTTTCTAAGGTATAGTTTTTATATTTTTTTCTGATAGTTTTAGGTCTAGGAACCAACAATCAATAACCAGATTTTTTTTATGTCGTTTTGTTCAACAGCTATATTTTTTTAAAATTTAGTGTTAATGTCACGACTTACTACTGCTGTTTATAACTTTTCCCTTTGCCTGATGTGAATAGAAAAAAATGTGACGTTGACAGCTGTCAAATAGACATAACCTCAATGCGCCGTTGTTTGTGTTCGATGTTTTTTTGTTTATTATTATCGCTTCTTTTTGTTTCGACGACTATCGCACGTATCAGGACACCGATATTGCCAGCCAACACGACGACCACTGCAAGAACTTGGACTCCGACACTGATACCATACCCGACGACCCCGGCAACGCCTACTGGATTTTGTTTACGCTTCTCCCGATCTACAACCTGCTTCAAATTTTCAAAAATGGATGAAAATGTTCCCAGCCGGTACGGAAGTACTGAATCACATAACCCAGCCTATTATAGAGACCAAGTCAGGTGTATAGTGCCTTCTTGTGGAAAGTGGAGACGATCCCACCCCGAGCTAAATTTCTTTTGTGTTCCAAACACTCTAAAGGAAACATGGTGTAATCACCTGAACAGAAATTGTCCAAAACGGGTTCTATTTGTTTGTGAAGTTCACATCGATGTAAGTATTATTAACTCATTTGGTTTTCTTTTTTTGTTCAAATTATACTACTGTTGTATTGATAGTTGCTTTAATTATAATACTGGTGATAGAAAATTTTATGTACCTACCTATCTATCTATTCCGTGTATATAAAAATGTTGTGTCATGATTGCCATTTGAGTTCATGAGTTTATGTTATTAATCATTAAAAGTGATAGCATACCTACAGCATACCTAATTTTATCAACTTAATCTAATTATTTTTGACTTTCAGAAGGAGCAAGACTGTTACAGAAGTGCAACTGGCAAATTATTTTTAAAACCAACAGCAAACTTAAGATTAACTAGGACATTCTATGAAGAAGTACCTGTAAGTAATATTAACCTATTCTGATATTATCCATGAGTGCCTGCATCCTAAATGTTAATCTAATCATACTAATATTTTACTTCCAGACCATGGAAAAAGAACAAGAGGAAAACTTTACAGTGGACCCTATTCAACATAAAGATAAGGTTACAAAGGTAAGTTAAAATATGTACTTAGTTTCATATCTCTTAGTATCTTATGTACACAGTACACACATATGGTATGAAAACTTCTTTTCACAGTCACAAATATGCTCTCAATATAAGTTATACCCAATTTTAGCTGTAAGATTCTCAGTAACTGAAATATATTTCTTTTGAGAAAAAATAAATCTTTTAACCTGAAAAACAATAAAATTGTTTTTCTGTTTGTCTGTCAGTAATTACTCAAATCATATAATAAAGATGAAAAACTCAATATTCTACTTTGGCAATGCAAACCACTGTAGCATGCTTTGTTTTTGTTTCAGTGTGATATTGCTATTCAAGTGCAAAGTAAAATGAAAAACCAAGGCACTTTGGTTAAACCATCTTCAAGGAGTCGAGGACAAAATATAAATATTTTACACATTGACAAACCAGTTACGCCATCTAAACCTGGGCATTTTACAGAAAGATCCTCATCACTTTCAAGTATTTCACAGAATTCAGCAAATTCAATTTATGAGCCGTCCACTTCCTCACGTTCAACAATATGCCAGGAAGAAGATACAGCAGGACGGAACTATATGTTGAAAATAATTGAAAGTGACCCAAAAACTTATATTGGAGTGCCAAAAAATTTTTTCTGGATAATTTCGTTTATTGCTAAGGAATGTTCTCTAAAGCAAATACATATTATCATCACATTATTTAAAATAAAACAAGATGACACTATGAAAAGAATTGGTGATCATTTTAATTTAGACAAAAGCACAATTATAAAAATATTTCAAAAAACATTACCAATTCTGGCAACCTACTTCCAAAACTTCATTTATCTGCCAACAAAGTTACAAATTAAAAAAATGTTGCCACCGGTTTTCAAACCCAGATATTCCAATGTCGGATGTATAATTGATTGTTTTGAAATCGAAATTGAGAAACCCTCTGACCCAATCAGACAAGCTCAAACATGGTCACAGTATAAATCATGTAATACTATTAAATACTTGATAGCATGCTGCCCTAATGGATTTGTTTGTTTTGTCTCCCGTGGGTTTGGTGGAAGGATTTCAGACAAAGCCATAACAGAATGCAGTGGATTTATGGATATTCTTCCACCAAATTCTGCGATTTTGGCAGATCGTGGTTTTAAGGGAATTGAAGTGGCTTTAAGCAAAAAAAACGTAACGCTTTTACGCCCTCCCAGTGTAACTTCCACTGACAAACCAAGCAAATTGGAAGTAATTAAAAGCAAGGTAATTGCTAGTCTGAGGGTCCATGTTGAGAGGATTATACGAAGAGTGCGTGAATTCTATTTTCTAAAACCTCATGCATGTGTAAATCACAATCACATTTATTATTTAGATGAGTGTGTTATAGTTGCTTGTGCTCTGATTAATTTGCAAGGAGACATAATAAAAAGCATATAAATAAATTATTTGTTTTATTTTTAGTAAAAGGAAACAGGCCTGTTTCATAGGGATTTGAATCGCATACCTCAAATTAATTGTCATAAATATACATTAGAAAAGATAATTAGGTATGCCAAAAACAGTTGTTTCAAAATTATGCTTTACAATTTTATGCCATACCAATTCAATACCAAAAAGCCCAGTAACTAGGTTTTTTAACTTTTTGCACTTCCTAATATTTTTGGGTAAATGTAAGATTTCCAAAACAGTTCCCCTTTGATTTTAAGTTCTTCAGCATAACTGCTATTAAAATCCACCCATGTTACTTCCACTTTTCGGTTTTCTTCAAATTTAGGGTCCGCAACAACAAATGCACATCTTTTATACCCAGTTGCCAGCATTTCAAATTGGCATTGAGCATAATATATAGGCTTAATTATTTTGCAGGTTATATAATTTTTTACAGTTTCTGCTGTGCTTGGACACTTCACCTCAACTATAAAGTCTTTTCCTATTCCGTCAGGCGAAGCGCCACATATTGGATTTATTAACTTAAATCCACATTCCTTGATTTTGGACCCTGTTAACTTCATAATTTCTTCTATAACTTCTTTTTCCAATTTTTTACCCCTTTTCATTGCTCTAGTTTCGTAAACTTTGTACCCTCCTAGAATTCGCTCTACAAGTGAACCATCAGAAGTTTGACAATGGCAAGCTTCGTAAATTTTTGATCCTGTAATTCTCGCCTGACGTATACTGTGCCACAATTTAGAATTGGCTTGGTCAGTTGTTTTCTGTTCAATTTGTTTAATAATATTGTCATTAAAGAATCCAGACACTGAATTTTTGAAGTTTTCAAAACTATGATCATCAGTTTCTTGAATGAATTCTAATATTAAATCAAAAATACAAAATCTACTTAATCCTTTCTCTAGGTAAGGAGAGAATGCTGTGGCCAGTGAATCTGTTATCTTGCGATTTCTACACTCTTCAAAAAAAATTTTCAGTTTGCTGCTGTCTTTTGACCCCAGTACATAACTCTTCTTCGTCTGGAATAAGTCTTTTGAAGCTACGGGCTGCGTTGATTCATTTCCTAGCTTTGGTTTTTTCCAATAACACTCAACAGAAGTTGATGATGGTTCTGATGCCTTTTTCTCTAGCCAAAAAAGTAAAACCAAAGTATGTTTACATCCACCTGAAATTACATGAACACGAGGTTGATACAATGTTCACTTTTAATTTCTAGCTTAGAGTGGGACTTGTCAACAGACCTGACAGTTCATGCAACTTACACACTATTATTATTTTTAAATTAATCATACTATGATCTCTAATTTATTTACAAAAACATACCACTTAATTCATCTACATATTAATATAGGTTTGCTGAGTGTATCCATAATTTAACTAGGCTTTGTGAGTTAATCCCCTCAATAATAATTAAAGTAGGAAAAACCATATAATACCTGCTGAGGCTGGACAGCTGTTGCATTTGGCATCAAAAACTGTACTATCCTGTTCATTTATGCACACCAAAGCCACATAATATTTTTTGTTAACTTTATGTTCTGGCACAATTTTGGCTTGGACAGTGCAAATATTATTTTGTCGTTTGACTTCCACATACCCAACAGCGGAGTCCACATAGCTATTTCTTGATGCCCTAAAACAAGTCAGTTTATGTAATCAAATCACATACTCTAAGTAAAATAAATCATGTTATATTATTAATGATCATGCCTAACGTGAGGCCTTACATTAAAGTTTTCACACCCCTTATTTCAGCAATATTATAATTGTCACTGGTGTGAAAGTACTCCAAGATCATTGCCATGTTCACGTCTGGCAAGTTCCTTGAATCTGCCTGGACGAAACTTGATGAGCTTGCCATTTTCCGAATCGAATAGATAAAGGTCCAGTAGACAATGACGATGCATGGGTCGTCGGGTATGGTATCAGTGTCGGAGTCCAAGTTCTTGCGTGGTCGTCGTGTAGGCTGGCAATATCGGTGTCCTGATACGTGCGATAGTCGTCGAAACAAAAAGAAGCGATAATAATAAACAAAAAACATCGAACACAAACAACGGCGCATTGAGGTTATGTCTATTTGACAGCTGTCAACGTCACATTTTTTTCTAATCACATCAGGCAAAGGGAAAAGTTATAAACAGCAGTAGTAAGTCGTGACATTAACACTAAATTTTAAAAAAATATAGCTGTTGAACAAAACGACATAAAAAAAATCTGGTTATTGATTGTTGGTTCCTAGACCTAAAACTATCAGAAAAAAATATAAAAACTATACCTTAGAAAAATCCCACCTACCCCATTACAGATGTACACAGCATTTACAATAATCGATCACTAGGTGAAAACAGATAATTTATTCTATTGAAGAAACCTATAACGAAAGAAAAAAAAAATTGGTTTACGATGAAGCTAAGTATTTCAAAATTTTATTTTTGATTTGCGCAAGAGAACCAAAGAAGATGTCAAGGTCAGACAGAGTGTTGTTAATCTCGTTATAAGTTGAACACATACGGGAAAGTGGTGCATGTCTGCCAACATTAGTACGGCTAACGGGAATATGGAAGGTCCTAGTGATAGGCTTTCTGGGAGGTCTGAAAGGGACAGAAATTGCAATTTGAGGAAGAATGACATCACATGCTATAATCGCATTGACACATTTTTTTAGAAATATCATATCATGTAATTTGCGACGATCACGCAGCGGCAACATGTTAAAAAATCTGATGCATCTGATTCGAATTAGGTTTTTGTTTTATGTTTTGATTACTTTTTAATAAGCTGATCTTCAAAAGAAATCTTATCAAAACATTTTCAAAAATTTTTGTAAAATCTATGACTAATAACATTTTATAGCAATATATTATTAGTTACTATGCCTATTTAGTTAATTTTCCACAACTTTGTGGAGGTGGTAATTATAAAGTGTTATTCCTCGACTGTACATAATTTTATTGTTTTTTTATTGTCAAAGAATAAAATCGTGTGTTACTTTAATTAGAATCGTGGTTGTCGATTAAGGCCATGTCCCTATTAGGCTCACATTGAGCAACTGACTGTCCGCCTCCCAATATATATTTAAAGTGCCAAACTGCATACAGTACGCGCTGTATGGACACTTCATTTAAATATAATATAGGGAGGCAGACAGTCAGCCGGATCACTATGATGTAGGTAATATAACTTTAGATAATAATTGAATTCTGTGATGATAATGATGTGATTTAGTATTAGTATGTAACACTCGTACCTACTGAAACTATACTGTGATTGAAAAAAAAACAATAACCTAGATATTAAGTGATTAATGTGATTATGCATGTAAGACGATAATCTTTTAAAAAGAATAAATTAATAATATTTATGGAAAAACATATTTGATTTTTTATTTACTCGAAACCCTTAACTGGAATTAAGATATTATTTTAATATAGGTTCAAAAAATACTGGCCAACAGGTCAATGTTAATAATGTCTTATAATTATTTTATACAGTACTTGTTGCGCAGTACTTATTTTCCATCATACCGAAATAGGAAAGTTTGGAGGGGCAGATGTTTGTTACTCAATAACGCCAGAACGGCTAAACGGATCTGAATGAAATTTGACATAGAGATAATATAACTCTATCAGACTATAATACAAGTCTGGAAAAGTACATAGGAACCTTTTATCCCGGAAATTTCCTTGTAAAACCATCGCGGCTAACAGGTACAGTACGCGTGTTCTGGCACCGCTGCGCCGTATTTAAATTGTCTGCTTTCGCAAAGGCTTCCTGAAATCCGAGGCAGACATGGTTTTTATAATGGTGTGAGACCTGCCCCATCATCTGAATGTAGTTTCGTGCAAAAATAAGATTGATCATTTTTAGGACAAAATCTCCTGCTTTTGTAAACGCTTCCTGCCAATTGTCTAGAATTTGGTCTACAGTGTCAATAACGATGCCATAAATGATCCTACGTAAGAATTTCTCAAAAATAAGATCGATTATTTATTGTCATTTTTTTCACTTTTCAAGGTGACGTAACTCCCAGAAAGCTTCCTTCTTTGCGCGGCAGACAAAGATGTTTGGAGACACCTATCAAGTGCGCATATTATTATTAGTCTTTTAAAAAAATAAGATCGATGCGAAAATGGCATCTCGGACGACGGTCTAAAAAATGATAATGGCAAAATTCTGACAAACTATACTACCTATATATACCTAACTATTTTGTCTATACTGACAAAATTGTTAAATTATACAACGATAATTATATCATGAAAATATAAAAAAGTCGTTACGATAAAACTACAGGTGGGTTTGAACCCGATTCTCTCAATTTTCAAACCGTACCTTGCACCATTCGGCTAGCTGTACAGTTGACCTTAGTGCCAAAAAACCGGGTCTTATTACGACTCATATAAATCATGACATTACGATACCTATTTTTATTTTATTAATCCATACTATTTAATATTATAAACTCTGTCCGTCTGTCTGTCTGTCCGTCTTTCACGCTTAAATTACTAAACCGATTTTGATGAAATTTGGTACCTACAGAGATAGATTAGAGCCTGGGAAAGGACATAGACTACATTTTATCCCACAGTTGGGCACGATATAACCTGTAGTCCACGCGGGCGGAGCCGCGGGCGGAAAGCTAGTGAGATGTAATGTGTCCATTATAAAATGAAATTACGATGTAGTTATTTTATTAATGATTCTAATGTAATGTGTCCATTATAAACTAATGTGAGAAGCTTAGAAATATTATTAGAAGGTAAATAAGTTACTAACGTGTCGGAAATAACTTCCTCGGCGATTTCTAGTTTCCGTTTCCTGAAAAAATATTTTAGATAAAAAGAAAACATGAAAAAGACATTACGACATAAAAGATCGACAATTAGGTACTTTAGAAAGATCGAACTCGGAAGCGTTTCTTAGGAGTCTACAACAGATTTTCCTGAGCTAATGTGACTATCACGACATTGTCAAAAACATGAACCTGGGACCTTATTCTCTAAGTGCGATAGTGATAATCAAGCTGTATCGCAATCTTATCGCAATCAATTACTGTCAAATAAATTATAGATGGAACAGGAAATGGCCAACTTCATGTTATACTGTCCGAATTCTCAAGCTGTTATAACTGGAACAAAGACAGAGAATGACATTTTGAATGATATTGAATGAATGTAATTGTCAATTTGTCAATTATTTCATGTTATTTGATAATTTCTTATGAAATGTTTTGTAATTATTCAAAAATACTAATGTTATTTAACAAGAAAAAGTAATTTGGGAGATACTGCTCTCTTAAAAATTAATGAGGTAAATAGAAATAGCCATATCGGGAAGTATTGACATGCTTTTTAACCAGAAAAAGGGGTTGTTTTATATTGTTCTGGTGTTTGTTTACTTCTGAGAAATACTATTATTATGTTATTTTTCTCGTGTGATTGATAAAAAACATGATTATTGTTACGCAATTATAGCAAAGTAAACGTATGTATACGTATTTGTGGGTACTTCGGAATTTGTTGGGGGAATAATGATGCATCTTACGAGTAAATATGCTTCCACCACGGCGGGCTGTATATAAAAAAGTGCAAAAATTTTGCAAAAGATCGTCAAGCTGTACCATTTTTATAAATAAATAAACGCTACCCACTCAGAGGCCCACACTAAGGTTTTCCCTTGTGTCGTGGGTCCCTTGGAAAACACAAAGACAAACACAAACACCCATGACCCGAGAACAAACATCTACTTTTTATACAAATGTTTGCCCCGGCTGGGAATCGAATCCAGGACCCACCGATCAAGAGGAAGCGTCACTACCACTTGACCAAACCGGCTACATTATACATTATACCCCTGATTATGGATCATATTAAAACCCTAAGTATTTTTGATTGACTGACGCTCTGCCAACCCAAGTGTTAGTACGTATATGTCCAATACAGGCGGTCGTCTCGTATGCCACTTAATTTTAACGTTCTCAAATCATGATTTTTTTAAACAATGTATTAAAATCATTATTTAACACCATTTTCCAGATATTCAATGTTCATCATATCAAACGTCTGGACATGCAAATAAAATAACATATTTTACATTTTGACAATGTTGAACTTCCTAACGTGAATCCTTTCTTTGGAAATAGAAGTTTTAACTGCAAAACGCGGACGAGATGAAGAAGTGCTTCCCAAATTATGATATTTCTCATTGGGTTATCATTATCGAGCAAATTTTAATTACAATTAAGCTTGGATAATTAAACCACATACCACCACATACTCGTACGTAAAAGGGATCATAGTCGTAAGTGTACAGATAGATATATGATTTATGTCTTAACACACTTCTTCTTCTTATCATAAAGGTATGAAGTGTGTTTACCCACTGAAGATTCCAAAAAGAAGTTCGGTGGAGCTTGTCCAGTCCAACAGTGGGTTCACATAGTACTTATCAAACAAAAAAAAACCCTGTGAATCAAGAACTAATAGCGTATTTTCTTAAACCTTTACGTAGCCTATGAGTTAGTTTTATCTGTAAATATAAATCCCATTACACATTGCAGAAATCTGAACTGAGAGCCATTTTTAATATTGTGATATATGCCTTGGTTGTTGACTTCAACGAAAAAAGAAATAATATCTAAATGGGTGCCTTTAATTTATAAGTCGGTAAACATTTTTATAAAAAAATTATTTATTGTATGTTTGTTTGTAACGAATAAACACAAAAACTACTGGACCGATTTTAAAAATTCTTTCACTATTATAATGCTACATTATCCCCGAGTAACATAGGCTAGGATATCATTTTTCTAAATTCCCACGGGAACGAAGTCCCGCGCGGGAATCTATCATGAATAAAGTTTGATAAGGTACTTACATTACAGGCACTTTAAGTAAGTGTTCCTAATAAAATCAATAAATTGAAAAATTATAATGACAAACATATTATTTGAAGTCTTTACCTTCCTTACAGCATTAAGATAACTCTATCGTATTTGTTTGAGCATAGAAAAGCATTTTTCTTACTTATATTATCAAGAGCACGCTAAGCTTGACACTTTATAATATACTTATTAGGGCATATGTATTTATGTTTATTATTATTTTAGTTTAGTTTCGTAAGTATAATGTTTATAATTTAATATTTTATCTTTCACCTCGGATAAGGTGTGGCTACCACTCACTCTCACCAATCACCCTAAGGTTAACTGGTAGATAACGCCATTGGGCATTAAGTCCGCCCTTGTACTTTTAGTGCATTAAGTTAAGTAAATAAATAAAATAAAAACTACATTCCTGTGAAGTTGTCCAAAATCCCTTGAATTGTTTTTTTTTGTGAAGGTGTAACTAAACTCCGTCCGTCTCAAACTTTTACGTTTATAGTACATATACATACGTCCGTCTCAAACTTTTACGTTTATAGTACATATACATATGCTCATCCCTATAATCCCTATCAGGGTAGGCAGAGCATCAGTGGTTTTAAAACCACTTGATGCCACGTTTGACATATATTCAAGAGGGTTTTTAAGATGAAAAATGATGTAAGTGGTGAGAGGTTGTCAGCCTTTTGCCCACAACACAGCAAAACCCTCGCGTCTCACTTACTGACTTTTAGAGTATGCCTGGGAATAGTAGGCAGCTGGCAAATTCTATGTTTTTCTTTTACTCCCAGTCTAGTATGGAAGCTACTGTACTGTAGCTTCCATGCTTCCACGTTTATAGTAGGGTAGGGTCATAATTATTCTAAACTCATTATTATTATTTTGTGAAACAAACTACGTACATTGAATAGGTAAACAATCAGACGCACTCTCGTTAATAATAAAAGTAAAATATATCAAACATGTATAAGCTTGTGCTTATATCTTAGAATGCATATGATAAGTTAATTTAAAAATTGTTTCTTTTTTACAGATTTTCTCCAAGCACAAAAATCAAAATTCGATTTAGTTCATGTATTTTATTTTAATATAAAAGAGCATTAAAGTTATTCAAGTGTGGTCATTTTACATCTTTGTTACTTATTTTCAAGAGCTGATATCCTCTCTTGAACCTCCACGTTTCAAAACTTCATATTTCATGTCACTCATTTGTACCAACTTCGACGGCAACTGGATGATGTCTCGATAACTGAAATACAATAAAACTTCGTAAAGTAAAAGATAACTACTTTTTATCTATACTAATATATAATTAAAGAGGGAAGATTTGTAGTTTTAAACGTTTTCAAAAAAGAAGGTTCTATGTTCGACTGTATGTATGTTTTTTTTTTATGTATGTTCACCGATTTCTCCGCCATTTATGGACCGATTTCAAAAATTATTTCACCATTAAAATGCTGATTTATCCCTGAGTAACATAGGCTAGGTACTACATCATTTTTCCAAATTCCCACGGGAACGAAGTCGCGCGCGGAAAGCTATCATGAAAATAGTTTGATAAGGTACATCATTACACTCAGCCCACATCTACCCACTGCTGGGTATAGGCTTCTTCTCTGTAGCGATAATCGTCACGGTTCTGTGCTAACCTCATCGATAGAGGCCCGTCATTTTGACGATATCTTCTGACCATCGGGCTGGTTGGTCTGCTCATTGGCCTTGTTGCTCCCATTGGCCACCATTCGAGACTGCCTTGGCCCACTGTCTGTCGTTCCTCGTATATATAAGATTCATACTTGAGGTATTTACAAATGTTTGATCTTGAATTTGTAACTTCGTATTTTCGTGGTTTTGTGTGGATGAAGTTAGAGTGTAGACGTCATTTTCTATCAATTACCCTGCAAACAGTTTTATGAATGAAAATTATGCAAAATACCTTTGATGTTGTAAATATAATAGACTAGCTTTTACCCGCGGCTACGCTCTCGCGCAAAGAACTATTTTAGTCAACCATTTCATTCTTGACACCTTGATTTTCGAAAAATCCGGAAACACTCGTCCCTTTATTTGCATTAAGGTTAATCTTGACGAAGTTTCGAGTTAAAATGTCCATAAAAATTGTTTTCTCCATACAAACTCTGAACCCTCATTTCACCACCCCATTTGGAAAAATCCTTTCTTAGTACTTATAACCTTTACAAAAGACACCTTTCTGCTAAATTTTAGTTTTCTAGGTCTGAGGGTTTGGACTGGGTGTTGATGAGTCAGTGAATCAGGACGTCCAATTTTATATATAAGAAATTGTAAATATAAGAAGAGCTTGATATTTAAACGATATTATAAGTGGCTTGTGCCTGAAGTTGTGGTTTCAAAACCCTGCGCACGTTTGCCATTCTTTACAAAATAGTTTTTTTGCAATATTTCTTTTTTTTTGCTTTCTGTTGTAGGTATAACATAGATGTATTATCGTACTACTAATGTAAAAAACCTGTTATTTACGGGACTATAACATAACCATTTATTCTATTCTATTCTTGTGCATATATGGCTCTGTCCTTTTAAGGTAAGACAATTTTGCCAATATCGAGGTTGGAAACTACAAGTGAACGCGGAAAAAAATTAAACAATTAAACAGTATTGAATGGACATCACGGTTTTAGATTAACCAGTTGCAAAATCCACTACACACGTTTTAAAAGAAAATAAGATAAAAGTTACAAAACAACACTACAACAGAGAAAAAAAAAAAAAAAGAAGGGAAAAATGCGGGAAAGCAAAAAGAGGAAAGAAAAAAAAAAGAGAAGGGAAAAGGAAAAGAGGGAAAGGAAAATCATAACTTTATGTTGTGACACTCTATATAATGAGCCAATAATTTAACGAAAGGAGAGTTAACTAAAGATAGGAGGAAACTGAAATTAAAAGGACGGGGGATAGAGTTAGGAAGTAAGTCATAGAGAGATGAAGCCTGCAAGGGGCAATCAAAGAAAATGTGGTCAGCAGAACCCTCGTCAAGACCGCATTCACACATTGAATGATCCCGGATCCTAATTTTGGCCAGAAAGACAGGGGTACAATTGTGGCCAAGTCGCAAACGAATGATGGTGGAGATAGTGCGTTTCTGAGCCGACCTGAATTTAAAAAACCAAGGTTTGATTGGGATGTCCGGTTGAATGTTGCCATAAAACTTGCCTTTGGAGCAACGGGAGGAGCTCCAAATAGTCGACCAGCTTTGAAAAAGGTGAGATTTAGCTAAAGCTCGAAGGTCCTGAGAGAAACACTTGTCGTGAACAGGAAGGCCAATGTTAATGGCTTCCTTGGCACAGCTGTCAGCTCTCTCATTGCCGGAAATGCCAGAATGACTCGGGATCCAGGCTAAGACGACATCAATACCAGCTGAATGGCAAGAGTAAAGAACTTCTTTAGTTTGTAAATTAATGAACAATGGATCCTTAGAGCGGAACGGAAACTTAGCAATATCTTGGAGGCAGCTACGAGAGTCGGAGAAAATAATAGATTTGTTAAGATTATGCGACTTAACATATGAGACCGCTTCAAAAATAGCGATGGCCTCACCTGAAAAAACAGACATTTTAGGAGGATTTTTAAAGCTCAAAATGATTTTATAACGAGGGATCCACACCGCAGAACCCACATTCCCGTCCACGTCAACCTTGGAGGCGTCCGTAAAAATGGGTAACCATCCATTCCACTTTTCAGCAAATATAAGGTTAAATAAGCTATTGGCTTCAAGAGCCTTTTTAGGAATGCCAAAGTCGAAGATGATCTTGGGTTGGAAAATAAGGGCGTCAAAATCAATTTTAAAGATGGGTCTAACAGAGCATTGAAGAGGAGGAGGGCCAGAGTTAAGCTTTTCAAAACTTTTAACTAAACAAGGAGATTCTTTACGGGACCAGTACCTAGAAGAACGAATTAAATTTGAAAGATGAACAAGGCGATACCATAGAGGATGAACAGAGCTTTGGGACACTTTGAAGAGGAAACGATCAGCTAAAAACTGTCTGCGCAGTTGCAATGGGGGATCCCCACATTCCACCTGCAAAGCATTAACTGGGGAGCTTTTCATAGCGCCGGCAATGATGCGAAGGCATTTCGATTGGATTTTATCCCAGCAAGACAGGGCAAGCTTATTACACGGCTCCAACAAAAAAGAGCCGTAGTCAAAATTGCTTCTAATAATCGCATTGTACAAGAGCTTTTGGCAGTAGGGGTGGGCCCCCCACCAAACGCCAGAAAGAGCACGAAGAATGTTAACATTTTTTTCACATTTATCCCTTATATAGTTAAGGTGAACTATTCCAGACAATTTCGAATCTAAATGAAGACCAAGAAACTTTACACTATCGTCGACAGGAATGGAGTCATCTTCAATATGAATATCAACAAACTGAGGCCATCTCTTCCTAGAAAAAATCACAACAGAGCTTTTAGAAGCAGAAAGCGAGAGGCCATGCTGAAACAGCCAGTCGCTAAGATAACGAACAGCTGCGTTAAGTCTTATAGAGCATTCAGAGATTGAATCAGATGAATAAAAGAGCGCAATATCGTCAGCGTATTGCAGAACATCACAGAAGCAATCAACAGATTTTTCAAGATCCGCAGTATATAGATTATAGAGAAGGGGACTCATTTAAATATCATATTTACAAATAAAATACTTACTTCTACGTGGGCTGACGTTGACACTTTTGATAAACATAGAGTAATTATAGTAAAAAGATAAAATAAACAATAGACACCTCTTTCATAGAAAAATAAAAAAAGTCTTATGTGTTTTAGAGTTCTGTACTCAAAGGGATCCATTTGATTTGGCAGTAAAACACGAAAAAGAAAATAATAATAATCAATTTTTATTATTTATTCATCATCATCATCATATCAGGCTATTGCAGTCCACTGCTGAACATAGGCCTCCCCCAAGGTGCGCCACTTTGCACGATCCTCCGCTGTTTTCATCCAGCCACTACCCGCTATCTTCTTTAGGTCATCTGACCATCTGGCTGGGGGGCGTCCTACACTACGTTTGCCAAGACGTGGTCTCCATTCGAGAACCTGTCTACTCCAACGCTCGTCGGTTCTGCGACAGACATGGCCAGCCCACTGCCACTTCAGCTTGCTACACTTTTGGATAATATCCATCACTCCGGTTTTCTGTCGGATGACCTCGTTTCGGATTCTATCCCTTAGCGAGATCCCGAGCATGGAGCGCTCCATTGCTCGCTGAGCGACGTGCAATCGGTGGTGGCCCACCTCACCTCACTGTCATGTTCCACGTTTTGGCTCCGTAGGTCATGACTGGTAGGACGCATTGATTAAAGACCTTGGTCTTTAGACACTGCGGGAGTGGCGACGAAAAGATATGACGCAGCTTCCCAAAGGCTGCACAGCCAAGCTGCACTCTTCTGGTGATTTCCCGCTCGAAGTTGTCTCTACCTAACTGCAACGCTTGCCCGAGGTACATGTATTCCTGAACAACATCGACCGTAACACCGTCAACAGAGATCGGCCTGGACACGACATTATCATTGAACATGACCTTGGTCTTGTCCAAGTTCATCCCAAGGCCGACACGTCTTGAGGCAGCGTTAAGGCTGTGCAGCATTTCTTGCAGGACTTGTGGTGTTTCTGCCAATATTATTATGTCGTCAGCGAAGCGGAGGTGCGATAAAAATTTGCCGTTGACATTGATGCCCAGTCCATTCCAATCTAGCGTCTTAAAGACGTCCTCTAGAGCATTGTTAAACAGTTTCGGGGATATGACATCCCCCTGTCTAACACCTCTGAGCAATTGGAGTGGTCTTGTACGGTGGTTTTGTACTTGGACTGTCATCGTTGCCATATTATATAGGCTTCTCAGCACCTCCACGTATCGCCAATCGACTTGGCAACGCTGCAAGGACTCCAGAATTGCCCAGGTCTCGACTGAGTCGAAGGCTTTCTCGTAGTCCACAAAAGCTAGACATAGTGGCTGGTTATACTCTTCGCACTTCTACATAACCTGCCTTACTGTGTGGATATGGTCTACGGTACTAAAGCCTTTGCGAAACCTTGCTTGTTCCGGTGGCTGGAAGGCGTCAAATCTAGCGGCCAGACGATTGGTGACGACTCTCGAAAACAGCTTATAGGCATGGCTCAGGAGCGTAATCGGCCTATAGTTTTTCAAGAGAGTTTTGTCCCCTTTCTTGAAAAACAACGCTACCACGCCCCTGCTCCACGCTTCCGGGGTAGTCCCATTAGTTCTTCTTCGCCGGGAGCCTTCCCATTGCTAAGCTGTCGGAGAGCCGCCGCAATTTCGTCTTCGTCTATATCTGGGAGGTCGTCGGTGAAGTGGCGTGTAAGCATGGCACGTGGATCGTTGGCGTCGGGTGGAGGCTTCGGGTTTCGCGAAGCATATAATTTGCCGTAGAAGTCCTCGATTTCAGCGAGGATCTCCGGTGGTGATGTGACGATTTTGCCGTCCGAGGTCTTTAGCTTTGTCAGATGACTCCTTCCCAGGTTCTTGGAAAAGACTTTTAACCCCCGGTTCTGCTCAATCGCCTCCTGAATGAGGCGAGTATTAGAGCTTCGAAGGTCACGTATTATTTATTACGTAATCTCTACAATCCAATTACAGTAGTAGGAGGAAGAAGAAGACCCAGGTTTTGTTATTGAAGCTTTATAGAATGACGAGTTCTTTTAAAGATGAAAGACCTGGGAGGAGCAAGTCATTAACTTATTACTGATCTTGGAAAAATGTTATTGAACAAGAAATGTCTTAGCCTTGTTTTCTAGAGCCCGCGCCTTTCCCGAAACACGGCAATAGGCCCGGTAGTACCACATTGGTACCGGGGCAACGGTCGCAGTCTTATGTGGAACGCTACATGCGCCTGCACCATTACACAACTCAAGCAAATAATGCTATGCTATTTGTCTTTATTTTGTATTATTTTGACTAATGAATGGGTTAGTGAAATTAATGGAAAGAAAAACAGTGAAATTAATGGAAAGAAAAACAATTTACTACGTTTCGGATGGCTAGATAACTCATTTTGGCTCTGAGTTTCAGTAAAATTTTATTTAAACATATATATAAACTGAAGCCTAAATCCCTGACGGAGTAAGCAGAGCATCATAATGGTTGTAAAACAATTACATACCTAACCTACATTCTGACGGTCATAATATAAGATAGAACATGAATATTGTTTTAAATAGGTTATCAGTTTTTCAGCCACAGCAAAACCCACTAATGGCTTTTAAAGTATCCCAGAAAAGAGTTGGCAGCTGGCACAGTATAAGTTTCTCGTAATTATAGTCTAGCATTTAAGTAATTATTGCCATCAATATTTAATTATTGACCTCAGGTATACAGAGCAATATCCTTTTTTAACGTTTTAGTATTTAACGAATTACTTATAACATATCTAGGTATGTACTGAACCTAATTCAAATGTGAAGATTTTTTTATCCAAAAGTTTAAAAGATGGGATCATAAAAAGAAGATGATAATATTGGTTACAAAGCTTGTTTTCAGGTCAGTGTATTGGTTGCTACGTGCTGTCTCACTTTAATTCACTTTAGTTGCAACCCCATCTCTCTTTAACTTATTTTTACTGTTCATGTCATTTAATTGATCACCGTGTAGGATGAATGTATTGAAAATCGCAAACTTCAGACAGGAAGTACTAAATGAACGAGAAAGCGAGAGGAATATACAAGAGACAAATATATTAAATTAGTTACCGACACGAATGAATTTGGTAGTTTGGCAATTTATCAGCCAATGAAAAGCTGCCATACCTATATCATTCAGTGGTAAAATATCATTCATTTTCAACATCCACTTTTGCTATTGCATTCAGTATCACTATCGCATTGAATTATCGCAATCACTATCATTATCTCTATCGCAGTTAGGGAATAAGCTTCCTGTATTAGGTACCTATCTAATACCAAATAGTAAAGGATAATATAATCTTCAAATAAATTGATTTTTTTTATGTAGGTACTGGTGGGATGTAGGTGGGATGTAAGGGGGTACGCTCACTATCTCAGTGCCCCAAGTCAACCTCTCCTGCTCGTGGTACATCCTGCTGATCAACGAACGAGGCTCTGACGACCGAAACAATGGCGGTATATCCATTCAAATAGCGTGGCTAAATGCAACAGACCAGTGATGGGCAGCAGTATCACTGGTGCGAGAAGCTACGCTCTGCGATCGCCAACCCGCATTGCCCAGCGTGGCGATTATGGGCATAACCTCTTATGGCAAGCACACATTTACCAAGGCCCCCAGTTCCCGGCCGCCCCGCTATTCCTGACCAAGGCGGCGGTCATGGTTACGGCGGGGTAGGGGGTGCTAAGAATCCCCGGGTTACGGTAGGCCGCCACCTCCACGAACAATTGACCCTGGCTACGTACAACGGACGCACGCTGCGACTCGACGAGCACCTTCTACAGTTGGAAGAGGAACTGAAATGCATAAGATGGGGCGTTCTGGGACTAAGTGAAGTCCGAAGAGAGGGAGAGGACACCGTAACCTTAGAATCGGGCCATCTTATGTATTTCAGAGAAGGGGATCAACTTTCCCAGGGCGGGGTCGGGTTTCTGGTCCATAGAACTCTCGTTGACAACGTTGTCGAAGTATCCAGTGTGTCGACAAGGGTTGCGTACATAATTATTAAGCTGACCGAAAGGTACACCCTCAAAGTCGTGCAGGCCTACGCACCGACTTCGACACACTCGGATGAGGATGTGGAGATTCTCTACGAAGACATATCGAAGGCCCTGCATAACACCTCCAGGGCCCACTACAACGTTGTCATGGGAGATTTTAACGCCAAAGTGGGAACAAAGTCCGGCAGCGAACGCTCAGTTGGACCGCATGGTTATGGGAGCAGAAATGACCGGGGGCAAATGCTTGTTAACTTCCTCGAAAAAGAGGGGCTCTTTATGATGAACTCGTTCTTCAAGAAACAGCCCCAAAGGAAGTGGACGTGGCAGAGCCCCGATGGTCAAACCAAAAATGAGATTGACTTCATCATGACGGATAAAAGGCGCATATTCAGAGATGTCTCAGTGATTGCTAGGTTTAAAACCGGAAGCGATCACCGACTTGTCCGGGGCACTCTGAATATCGATTTCAAACGCGAAAGAACCCGCTTGATGAAGTCTAGGCTCCGACCAAATACGCTCCAAACCGTGATGGGCTCCGAACTGTTCCGGATAAAACTGGAAAACCGATTCGCTGCCTTTGAAGCCACAGGTGATGTTGACCAGAAGCTCGATCAAGTACTGAGCACTCTTCGAGAGGAAGGCACAAAGCTCTGCCAAACGAGGCGTACAGGCAAGAAGTCAAAACTTTCGAGAGGGACTTTAGAGCTAATGAGTAAAAGACGAGAAAATCCCCCGTCAACTTTGTCAGAACACCGGGCGCTCAACAAACAAATCACGAAACTGGTACGACGCGACCTCCGAGCTTTCAATACGCTCTTGGTTGAAAAAGCAATTGAGCAAAACCGGGGGTCGAAAGTGTTCGTCCAGTCACTCGGGAGAAGCCACCTGACGAAGTTGACCACAGCCACGGGGATGAAGGTCACCTCAAAGCCGGAGATCCTCTCGGAAGTTAAAAACTTCTACAGCCAGCTCTACGCCTCCTACGCACCTCGACCTGAATCTCGAAATAGCGACCATCGAGCTACCCTCACACGCCACTTCACAGAAGACCTGCCCGAAATCAGCCTGAACGAGATCGAGCTGGCCCTTAAACAGCTTAAAAATGGAAAAGCCCCAGGTGAGGACGGTATAACAACTGAGCTTCTTAAGGCAGGGGGAATTCCCGTACTGAGGGAGCTCCAGGAGCTATTTAACACCGTTCTCTTTACCGGGAGAACTCCGCGTGCGTGGAACAAGAGCGTAGTCATCTTGTTTTTCAAGAAAGGTGACAAAACCTTATTGAAAAACTACAGGCCGATATCGCTCTTGAGCCACGTATATAAGCTGTTTTCAAGGGTCATCACGAATCGTCTTGCGAGAAGACTCGACGAGTTTCAACCTCCCGAACAGGCCGGATTTCGTAGTGGATACGGAACCATAGACCACATCCACACAGTGCGCCAGGTTGTACAGAAAGCTGAAGAGTACAATCGGCCCCTCTGTTTAGCTTTTGTGGACTATGAGAAGGCTTTTGACACAATCGAAACCTGGTCTGTTCTGGAATCCCTGCAGCGATGCCAAGTAGACTGGCGATACATCGAGGTGCTGAGATGTCTTTATGAAGCCGCAACGATGACCGTCCAAATACAGAATCAGCAGACCGAACATATCCACCTGCGTCGAGGAGTGCGACAGGGTGATGTCATATCACCGAAACTGTTCACTAACGCTCTGGAGGATATGTTCAAGATGCTGGACTGGAAAGAGTACGGCATCAATATAAACGGTGAACACATCTCGCACCTACGATTTGCAGACGACATCGTCATTATGGCTGAAACGCTGCAGGATCTTCAACGGATGCTGGACAGTCTAGCTAATGCGTCTCAGCGTATAGGGCTCCGGATGAACTTGGATAAAACCAAAGTCATGTTCAACGAACATGTTGACCCGGGGCCGGTCGCGGTAAACGGAGTCCCCCTCGAGGTTGTTTCTGAATATGTGTACCTGGGACAGATGCTCCGAGTAGGTAAAAACAACTTCGACGGGGAAGCTAAGAGACGGATACAGCTGGGCTGGGCAGCGTTTGGGAAACTCCGCCGAGTCTTCACGTCACCCATACCCCAAAGCCTGAAAACGAAAGTTTTCAATCAGTGCGTCCTACCCGTGATGACATACGGAGCCGAGACGTGGCCACTCACAGTGAGACTAGTCCACCAATTTAAAGTCGCTCAGCGAGCTATGGAAAGGGCTATGCTCGGTATTTCTTTGAGGGATCGGATTCGAAACGAAATAATCCGTCAGAAAACCAAAGTTACCGACATAGCCCGGCGAATTAGCAAGCTTAAGTGGCAGTGGGCTGGTCATATCTGTCGTAGAACCGATGGCCGTTGGGGCAGAAAAGTTTTAGAATGGAGACCACGAATCGGCAAACGTAGCGTAGGGCGCCCTGTTACTAGGTGGGGTGACGATATTCGTAAAGTAGCGGGCAGTGGTTGGAGGAGGAGAGCTGAAGACCGAGCTCAGTGGCGTGCCATAGGAGAGGCCTATGTCCAGCAGTGGACTGATACAGGCTGATGATGTATGTAGGTACTTCCCTATTTAATTCAACCAAATGTTTAGCGTTTGCTCTGTGTGAATTTGTTTTTTTGCGTTTTACTGGTTTATTTCTGTTCCCCATTATTTATTTTTACAATGTCAAAATATTTACAAATCAAAAACAAACTTAAATCTACTTATGAAATCTACCACTAATGTTTACACTTGTACTTTAATAAAAAAAATAAGTAAACGATATAATGTTTAATTAGAAATATACAGAACTTGGTTGAAAACCACGAATTACGTAATGTCAAAACGAAACGCAAACGCGCGACACATCCGTCTCTCAACAGGCCTGGGCCGGCAATGCGGACCATAGATTATTCACTTATATTGTCGTTGATGCGGACAGTGTCGATACACGAAGTTTACGCAAGCACACATAGACTATAAAAGTGTGCGTGCGTAAAAATATGTTCGAAAGTTAGAAAAATGAGATTTATGGAAAGGTAACAGCTTAAATCGAAAAATGCGTTAGAATCTTATCTAGAGTGTTCAATCACGAACATTTTGATAGTAAATTCAAGTTCCTGTGTGCATTTTACAGTCGTTTTTACAGCTTAAAAGATACACAATATTGGGTATTTAGAGGTGACTTCGTGAGCTTTTTCTATCAAACCAAAAGCGCTGAATCATGTTTTCAGCAAGAATCATAACTAGTTTATGTCCTGAATATTGCCGTAGTATTTTTTTTCTCCGATTTAATGCAGTGCGTCATGCTTATCTAAGCATCATAAAATCGTAATTTAGATGCTGTAGTTGCCTTAATGATATCGTGTAGTAATAATTGATCTAAAAGTGACCTACGGTCAGATAATTTAAGAAGTTTATAATAATAACACTGTTTCTCGTATGAAATTTGTTTACGCATTCTCGTTTTATAGTTAAGGTATTTAAGGAACCTCTTTTGTAGTGATTCTATTTTGTTTATGTGAATTTGGTATTGCGGTGACCAGATATTACAACTATATTCTAGTGTGCTGCGAACATAAGCAAAGAACAATGATTTTATGCAGGTAATATTAGTGAAAGGCTTACATGTTCGCATAACAAAACCTAAGTTTCATAATGCCTTGTTAGTAATGGAATTAATATGTTCCCGAAAACTTAATTTGTCATCCATTATAACCCCAAGATCCCTGACCGAGTTGGTTCTCTCAATATTGCTACCATCCATGCTGTACGGGAAGACTAATGGTTTACGCTTCCTCGTAAATGTGATAACTTGACATTTTTTAATGTTGACAGTGATTCTATTTTGTTTATAGTATTCAGCCAAACTATCAAGGTCACTTTGTAATTTTAAGCAGTCACTTATGTCATTGATTTTGGTAAAGATTTTCTTATCATCTGCGTACAGCAGGAGTGAGGCCTTGGCGAAACAGGTGTGTATATCATACAAATATGCGTTATAGAGAAGAGGACCCAATAGTGAACCCTGAGGTACGCCGGACGTGATGGATATGAAATTTGATTTAAAACCACCTATGACAACCGCTTGACAACGATTCCTCAAGTAGGACTCGATCCAACGAAGCAGATCGCCACGTATTCCCAGCCTATACAGTTTGTAGATTAGGATGACGTGATCCACACGATCGAAGGCTTTTTCAAAATCAGTGTAGATCACGTCCACCTGGCCCCCTGCATCCATATTATTAAGGGTGTAGGTAATAAATTCTGTTAGGTTACTAACTGTCGAACGACGTTTTAAGAAGCCATGTTGCTCGTTGGGGATACCATGAGAAATACAAGGGTAAATGGCTTTATAAACAAAGCGTTCAAATGTCTTAGCTATAATATTCAGGATAGAAATTGGCCTATAATTCTCTGCTTTGTTATGTGCCCCTTTTTTAAAGATCGGTACGATATGGGCTTCTTTCCATATTTGAGGAAAGTATCCTTCTTTTAATGAACGGTTGTAAATAATGTGTATAGGTAAAGATAAGGATTATGCACAGTTGCGAATGAAGATGGGAGGCAACCTATCACTGCCGGGACCTTTGTGGATGTCCACAGCCTTAAGCGCCTTTAGTATGTCCTCCTTGGATATTTGTAATTGATGTATGTCCAGTGTGTCACTAGCATTTGAGTATGGTAAATCAGGCTGCGAATAAGATGACTGAGGCTCCGAAAAGACACTTTAGAAGAACAAATTAAAAGCTGTGGCAATTCCTTCGCCGTCAGTGTAAATGTTATCTTTATAAATAATTTTAGATGGATAGTTTGAAGTATTTCCGCCTTTGGATTTTACGTAAGTCCAGAAGTGTTTAGGATTATTAAGAATATTTTTTTGTGTAGATAAAATGTAGGTATTATAGCATTCCTTGTGAACAGAGTGAAATCTTTGTCGTAGTAATGAAAAAGTATCGTAATCCGTTTTATTACCGAAGCGCTTCCACTTCTTGTGCCATTTTAGTTTTTCTCGGTCTATTTTGATCAAAGATTTAGTGAACCATGGGGGATAAGCTTTATTATTTGTCCGCACAGCTGTTTTAGGAACGTATTGCTCGATGCAGTTATAGACCTGAGAATAAAAATACGTGAGGGCTTCGTCTATGGTACAATTATTAAGATTTTCGGCCCAATTAATGAAGTCCAAGAAACCGCACACGTTTGTATAATCTGCTTGAAAGAAACTAAATTTAATGCGGGGAAGTGGTTTTAATTCACTAGTTGTAATATTATTTAAGTCAAACGTAAAAGGAGGATGAAAATCGTCTATGATTGTTAAGGGCTGGTTACATAATAATAACTCCATATCAATTATACTAAAAATTAAGTCCAAAGTCTTATCTAATTTATTTTTAAGACATGGGTGCTGGCGCAAACCACACAGACTAAGTTCATTTATAAATTGAGATGCGGCGTTTTGTAATTCAACGGAACCCTGTTTAAGAAAGACCGGTCCGCTTGCTTCCCACTGAACGTTAAACAAGTTAAAGTCACCCGCCACTAAGTAGTTGTCGTTGTGTAGATCTGAAAATATTTTTGAGAATTCCTGTATGAAAAAACATAGATCTTGGGCGTGTGTATCATCAGTCCGTTTATATTTTGAGGATTTACCAGGAATATACGCGCAAACAATGTGAAGATCAGGCGAATACACTCGTGAACGAGATGCGAGTCCGTGGCTGCGAGAGTGTAGTGACCGACTAGGTATAGTGATCCATAATGATTCGAACGCAGCGCTACTAGGCTGCCATGAGTCACGCGCATATGCGCCGAGCTCAGCTCGTACCAATAACATTACTCCGCCGCCCAACGACTTACCCGTCGCCGAGAAATCCTTATCACACCTAAATACTATGTAACGATTATCACATAATTCGCAATTCAATATTCCGCCACACAACCACGTCACCGTAATAATTATTACGTCGTAATTATTATTAAGAACCTGTAATTAAAAATCCCCAGTTTTAGTGCGAAGTTCGCGTGAGTTTTGATAGTAAACAGTCACATTAGTTGAATCTGTAAGGTTTAATAATTAGTTTTCTTATTGTTTGATTCATTTATACAGTCAATTCTATTTGAAATGTTATCTCAGGTTATGATTTCGTTTTGATACCGCCTTTTTATTTGTAATCGAGTCGTGAGTTGGCGGTACCTATTTGAAAATGAAAAAAGTATAAAAGCCGTTGCAATGACTGCTAAGCTCTCTTTTGCATTTCGAATTTCGTCGTGATAACATTGTATCAAATTTATTCTGTAATAAATAATTGTATAAGGCTATTGAAGTTTCCCTTCTAAATTCCCTATAATTCAGAAGCGGGATCTTTCCATGCGCCTAAAGTTTGAGCCATTCCTAGACTACTTTTTTTAAATACCGTAATGTGCTTCCGAAAGTATTTCTAGATCTAGGTCGAGAACCGTACAACGAGGAGTCGTCCGCGTGGTGATCGGCGCTCTCGTCAGCGCTCCCGGTCCTGAGCGAGGGCGAAGCCGATCACACTCCCAGCCCGTCACGACACCACCGGTGCTACAAGAGACAGCGCCGGCGCCAGAGGCCAGAACGCGTGACTGAAGAGGTACAGTGTACCCAATCTGAGCCTTGCAGCTGGGAAATAAGAAGGTCAGAGATACCGCGGGTGACCGCAGAACATTTCTAAATAGTTATATTATTTTTAATCTAATAGTGATCTACTGCCTACTTATATCTGTGTATGTTGGTAGTTTGAATTCTTTTAACCATATAAATACCTATAGTGATGTTGTTTTAATATTTATGAGTCATAACCAAATCATCGTGTTGGTTTAATGAAGTTATTAAGTGCACCTAAAGTTGCGGTTGGATGACCGTCTGACTATTTACCTAGCATTACGAAAGTTGGCTGGTAAAGTGAAAACATGGCCTTTCAGTTTGAGCAAAAATTTCAAAAGAAATTTTCAAAAAATATAAATAATTAGACGAGGCATTTGAAAATGATTTTTATGACAAGATGTATAATTATTGTTGGTAGATTTTATGGTTTATTTTTTTTATGAACTCACTGTTATGAAACTAAGAATCACAAGAGCAGTTATTAGAATTGTTTTCCAGTAGTAAGGAGTTTTGTGTATACCCACAAAAGTTTAATAATGATACTCGTTCTAGTGAATTGGACACTCCTAAGATCAGTATTTTAAATGTCACGAAAACAATTAATTGTTTTAGTTACCCTATTACTTTCATGTGTTACATGAGATCTTACATAGTTTTGAGAAACCAACATGGAACCCTGTTAGGGCACTACAAAAACATTTATTGAAATGCATTACAAATTAAAATGAATTGCAAATTAAAATAAACATCGGCTTTAAATAAATTCCGAGTCAGCACCATTGATCTTCTCTATTTTGTCCTATATAATTTTAAGGCTGTTTATCTAACATGTTGTCTCTCTCCATGTCTCTAATTGTATTGCATTATTAAATATATATTGAATGCCATTACTTTAGCTGCATATTTAGAGTTTCACGAGTTTTGCCTATGTTCGGAATGGGCGTTACTTCTGTGCCGTGCGATTGGTAACTATGCTCACTCGTTTAAACCAAAGTTGTTTTTCGGGCTAGTTTGCATATTTGTAAGATATATTATAAAATTGGAGAAGGTATTTTAATTTAACCAAAGTTTAAAATTTCTTTGGAAGATAATTATAGATTCGCTGCGTCCGCTCCGGATCAGAAGTACTACTGAGCAGTACTACTGGTAGAACAAATGATACAACCTTGTGTCTCTAGTACTACCAGTAATACTAGAGACCCATCCCATCTTTGGTAGTACAACTGAACACTTATCATGATATAATGGCCATACATACTCTTTAAGGTTAATTTTATACTGGCCACTTGTAAATGATTTGAAGTACTTTCTGGATGGTTAATATACAAATCAACATGGTCTAGGGATATTGCACGATTTTTCATACAAAAGAGGTCTGTTTGAAAAGCTATAAAAGCATGCTCGAGATATATGGAGCGCTATAATTTTCAGACGAGCAAGTGCTAAACCTGAATTTTAAAATATAGAAAATAAATTTTGTTTTACTTGTAACTTGTGAAAACGTGACGGAAACGAAACCGAAAATGCACTTTTTGCCTGCTTTTTGTATGAAAATGGGTCGAATTTACGCAATTTTTATTTTCATTTTCATCACGTTTTCACAAATTTACCGAAAATATCCTACTATACATCCTACTCAGAACCATGTAGCTGAGCAGTCTTCTCATTTGCTAAATTATCCTTGGGGTTGCGCAATCTCGTTCACCGAGGCGCTAGGGGAGGGCTTGTCAGTAGCAGACACGTGGTCACCGCGTGCGGGGGTTGTTCAGTCCGATTGGGGGGGTTAGCTTTATAATACCACCCCAAGGAATACTGTCCTACCCGTATACGTGATCACAGCTGACTACTTTGGTAGTCAGTCGTAGGGTCTGTAGTCTGCGGTAATACAAGGACGCGCTGCAGGCGACGGCTCCTAGGTTTCGCGGGGAGGAGAGATTGCGACTATTCGGTTTTCCTTTCTGACACTTGGCTTTATAGTTCGGAGTCTAATCCACTCACAGGAGAAATAGGGAAGCGCGATGTTTGGCCTAGTATTAGTTGAGGATTTGTCGCTCAGAGAACATAACGATTCTAGGAGTTCCTATAAGATGCCCGACTCGAACAGTCTCCCCGGGTTGGTCACCCCAAGGCGACGGATCTCGTCATTTGGAGCGCCGTCGACAGGTTCCGGGGCGTGGCTGGGGGCCCCAGAACGGGGAACTCCCAAATGATGCCCTGGGTTTATATTAATCTCTCTGTCTAGGTATTCTACTCGCTGTCCCAGCCTTCGGCTTTCATCCTGCTTCGATTGGAATAATCAAGAGATTAATCCTTTTGTGTCAATATATCAAAATGTAATTTATTGGACTATGTGAAGCACATTAAACTTTGTTTTAATCTTGATTTTGCTTTTAATTCCTCTCTAAGTCTGAAACCCACTTTTAAATTGCTTGTACCTGCGAGAATCATAAAAGTAATTCACAACGTAGGACTCTAGACATCACAGCCGTAAATATAGAGTATCCACCTCTATTTAATGCAGGTGGGGATCAGTACAATTTGGTGCCGTAGTGACCAGGATTCCAGGTTTCAAACAGGCAATATAATGGTGGGAGTAGAGAGTAATTGAAGAATAAAGTCTAGATTGACGTGATAGGCTTTCTCGGATAGCAGATCATTGTAGTGTCGAAAATGGGGTCCTCATGTTTAAGGGGGTTACAACAAATACAAGAGTTATATTTTTACCAGAGATGCTGCGCGAAGAGATGTGTAGGCAGGTCCACTTGGAAATGGGACATTTAGGATGCTTTAAAATGTTGAAGTATTTGCGAGATAGGTGCTACTGGATCGGGATGAATAGTTATGTGAGGAGTTTTGTTCAGCGGTGTCACGTTTGTCAATTGGCTAGAAATGATAATGTTAGAGGAGTGGGGGCGTGTGGGTCAATTTTGACTGAAGAACCCGGGGAGTTAGTGATGGCCGATATTTTTGGGCCGTTACCAGTTAGTAGGAACGGATGGAAATATATTTTTGTCATTCAGGATGCTTTTAGTAAGTTTGTTAGATTATTTGGACTATGGGCCGCTTCAGCAACAGAAGTAGTAGCTAAAGTAAAGGAGTTTGCGAGAACAATCAAGCCTAAAACCATTATGACTGATAATGGTAGACAGTTTACGAGCATGACCTGGCGAAGGGGATTGTCAGCTATTGGGATAAAAGGAATTAGGACTTCGATTAGAAATCCTCGGCCAAATTCTACTGAAAGGGTGAACAAGGAGCTAGGGAAGTTCTTTAGGTTGTATTGTTCTAGCAATCATAGTGAATGGGCCGCTTTGTTAAAAAAAATAGAAGAAGTATACAATAACACCTTGCACCTCAGTACGAAGTATTCACCGAATGAGGTGCTATACGGAAAATCAGCTAAGCTCTCTGTTGATCAATACTTGCCAAATACGGTGCAGATGGGTAACATTTCCCAGGTTCGTCTAGAGGTAAAGGAAAATTTGAGAAGGGCTAGTGAAAATCGTCGGATGCGGTTTAATCAGTCTCATACTTTAATAGAATTCCAAATTGGTGATCTGGTAAAGGTAAGAAGACTAAATAAATCAGACTCGTCTAAGGGGCGTACTAGGAAGTTTGAGTTGTTGTTTGAAGGGCCGTTTAGGGTCGCTTATAGGAAATTCCCTAATGTCTATACTTTGGTAGATCCGGAGACGCTGGAGATAAAGGGGACTTTTAATGCATTGCATTTATCTAAGTATTACGTCTAGGGCGAATTTACTCTAGAGTAGTGCTTTTGGATTTGATTGGTGGGGTTTAAGGTATTTGGTGTTCTAGAGTGGTAAACTTGAATCAAGAGGAGCTAGAAATTATGCTGGGAATTTTTTGTGGTAATTGGGAGAGTTGTACTGAGTAAAGTTTAAGTTTTGTTGAAGTCAATAATTAATTGAGTTTTAATTTATTTCTTTTGATGTAAGTTCACTTTGGTGTTAAAGTAAAATTATTATTTTTCCTGAGTGATTCTTTTCTCAATAGTTTTGGGTAACTTTTCTTCCTCGGGACTAAAGTCGTCCGAGAGCGAATAGGTTAGGGGGAGATTGTGCTATATGCGTCCTTAAACGCCTAGTTATACTTATTAAAAGAAATAGTTTTAATGTAAGAGTATCGAATCTTTTTAGAATTAAAAGTCTCGCTTTGTCATTGAAAAAAGGTAAAAGAAAAAGGAATGACAGAGGGGTTTTTGTGGATTATCAGAAAAAAGTGAAAAATTGCGGAATGTTTTTTTTTGAGAAAATTTGTGATGAGTTTTGAAATAACTTGAAGTAATTGGGAAAATAGATATCTTTAGGTTTAGCATGTAGAGAATGGTATTCGTTATCTTTTGCAAGGTTCTACCGGGTCCCTTAATTGAGGACGCTATCCGGGGATCTTGCGAGGATAGAGAATGCAATTAGCTAGAAAGGCCAACTTCCGATTCGGAGAATAAGGGAATATATAAGGGTGGTAGTCTTGCTGGTGCTCTTTACTTTCCAGCGTTACCTTCCTAATGACAGACGACTTGACGGAATTATAAGTTTGCAGGAGCAAATTAACAAGGACCAAATAAAGACAAGATATAGTTGAAAGCAAAATACTACTGGGATGGTTTTACAGCTAAGTGGATAATTTTATTTAATGTTGTTGGTTAGTTTCATATTTAAAAGCGTAGGAAAGACATTGGTATAAAGAAAACCTTTAAATAGAACTGTCGTCTTGGTCGAGTGGTAGTGGCGTTGCATCTTGATCGGCGGGTCTTGGGTTTAATTCCCGGTTGAGACAAACATTTGTGTGAGGAGCAGATGTTTGTTCTCGGGTCGTGGGTGTTTGTTTTGTCCTTGTGTGTGTCTTGAGGGATTCAAGATACCGGGGAAGAACCTTAGTGTGGGCCTTTGAGTGTATAGTTTTATTAATTTTATTATCAACAGGACAATGAAAGCAGCAGATTTTAAACTTTGCTTAAAAATCCTAAATTCCATTTACAATTAGGAAATTGCGAGTGACATATAAATAAATTTGAAGTGTCAGTGAAAACAAAATCTATAAGAAGGAAGTGCCCTCTCAAAAATAATAGTGCAACTTTGAAGAAAACCAAACAGTGTTGTGATAAAATGTTGAATGACGAATAAATAAATTGTGAAGTGTCAGTGAAAACAAAGAGGGAAGCCTTCAGCCCTCATACATTAAATGTGAGGTTAATATTTTTGAAGAGAACCAAACTGTGTTGTGATGAAGTGTTGAATGACGTATAAATAAATTGTGAAGTGTCAGTGAAAGCAAAGAGGGAAGCCTTCAGCCCTCACACATTAAATGTGAGGTTAATATTTTTGAACAGAATTAGACAGTGTTGTGATCATTTCACCGATTAATCGAAATAAATAGTTTTGCATGAACAGTGTTGGGGTTGTGGAACGAAATTTTGATCGTGAAGAGATGGGGTCGTGAAGAGTTGGAGTTGCGGTACGGCATTTTGATCGGGAGAGGGGAATTTGAGATATTCATCAAACCCAGACTTAGAAGAGGGACTGAGGTCTTTTTGGCGAGAAGAGGGCAAGTTACTTCGACAGGTGTCAACTGTGACGTCAACCTAATCGTCATCTTGTTTGAGCTTCGAATTGTAATTTTTTTTTAAATGTTTATATTTAAAATTTAAATTGACATTTGAATTGGAATTATTAAATTGTCACTTGAATTTGAATGATTAAAATTGAATTTTGAATTTGAAATAGGAATTTCATTTTGGAATAGGTGGAAAGTATGGGGTTTCAGAATGTGGAGTATTCCAGTAACTGTCTCCAGTTTGTTTTCTAATTTTTTTTCTTATACATTTTTAGAATCATTTTATTAAAATATTTAATTAAATAACCTAGTGATAATTTTGATAAAAAATAATTTAATATTTTAAATAAATATTCAATATTTTAACATTAAAGTGAAAGGAATAATTCAAACTGTAATGAACTGAAATTATCAGTTCTACTTTCAACTTGAATATGGAACAAGTCAAAGTTGACTTAAGAGATTCTCAATCAGATATTAGGAGTAAATTTTCTACCTGCACAGAGTGAAGTTGTGTTCTTGATTTTTGGACTCTGGTGAGTAGAACCTGCTTTAAGATCATTAGGGATTTTATTTATTTAGGGATTAAGTTATAGGAAAGTTCTTTAAATTTCGGGCGGATTCTAAATTGGATCTTTTTTTTTTCTTTTTTTTATTTATGACTTGACTTTGGCAAAACGTTATGCCTTTATTTTATTCTTTCTTATTAAACGATTTAAGAACTACGGACTTGCTGCTAGTTTAGGATCCGCCTGGAGGTTTTATTTTATTTCCTTCTCCCTCTGTGTACTAGGATCGTTATTTCGTGATTCGCGATGTTCGGTGAGGCCTGAGTGACTAGGTTTTCCTGAATTTCCGAAACGACATTATTATAGCACCTATCTCTCCTTCTACGATTCTTCTACTGGCTCACGAAGGGCAATTGTGACGCTGCTATTAGTGTAGCACAATACACGAGTAGCGACAAAAGACGGATGACCATCGGCGGCAAACGTCAGATTTTAGTTTGCTTTCGTAGGCTCCCTCTTGCTTTACAGTTGACCTATGGAAACCAGGAGATGCCCCTCACAACCACTGAACAAAGTACCTCTACAGACTATACATCCTACTCAGAACCATGTAGCTGAGCAGTCTTCTCATTTGCTAAATTATCCTTGGGGTTGCGCAATCTCGTTCACCGAGGCGCTAAGGGAGGGCTTGTCAGTAGCAGACACGTGGTCACCGCGTGCGGGGGTTGTTCAGTCCAATTGGGGGGGTTAGCTTTATAATACCACCCCAAGGAATACTGTCCTACCCGTATACGTGATCACAGCTGACTACTTTGGTAGTCAGTCGTAGGGTCTGTAGTCTGCGGTAATACAAGGACGCGCTGCAGGCGACGGCTCCTAGGTTTCGCGGGGAGGAGAGATTGCGACTATTCGGTTTTCCTTTCTGACACTTGGCTTTATAGTTCGGAGTCTAATCCACTCACAGGAGAAATAGGGAAGCGCGATGTTTGGCCTAGTATTAGTTGAGGATTTGTCGCTCAGAGAACATAACGATTCTAGGAGTTCCTATAAGATGCCCGACTCGAACAGTCTCCCCGGGTTGGTCACCCCAAGGCGACGGATCTCGTCATTTGGAGCGCCGTCGACAGGTTCCGGGGCGTGGCTGGGGGCCCCAGAACGGGGAACTCCCAAATGATGCCCTGGGTTTATATTAATCTCTCTGTCTAGGTATTCTACTCGCTGTCCCAGCCTTCGGCTTTCATCCTGCTTCGATTGGAATAATCAAGAGATTAATTCTTTTGTGTCAATATGTCAAAATGTAATTTATTGGACTATGTGAAGCACATTAAACTTTGTTTTAATCTTGATTTTGCTTTTAATTCCTCTCTAAGTCTGAAACCCACTTTTAAATTGCTTGTACCTGCGAGAATCCTAAAAGTAATTCACAACGTAGGACTCTAGACATCACAGCCGTAAATATAGAGTATCCACCTCTATTTAATGCAGGTGGGGATCAGTACACATCCAGAATAAGTTTAATATCGAGATAATTAAACTTATTCTGGATGTGGTACTCCCATTTATCACAAGCATAATCAACAAATCTATTGAAACGAAGTGTTTTCCATCTTGTTGGAAGCGAGCGCTTGTCAAGCCCATTCCAAAAAGAAATACTATTGACGAACTTAAGGACTTACGACCCATCTCAATTCTGCCAGTGCTTTCTAAGGTACTAGAAAAAGTTGTACTCGGTCAAACGCTGAACTACATTAAGAACAAAAATATTATTCCTAAATGTCAATCCGGTTTTCGCCACGGACACGGTACTGAAACTGCCCTTATTAATGTAACGGACGATTTAACTGAAGCTTCGGACATGGGATTAAGTAGTGTGCTTGTATTGCTGGACTACTCGCGGGCATTTGACTGTTTACACCCAAAAATATTTTTGGCTAAGTTGAGACATTACGGATTTGCGACAGAAACTTGTCGATGGTTTGAAACATATTTAAAAGATAGGGAGCAAATGGTGGTAACCGAGGGAAGCGACGGAATAAGGAGGTTTTCTAAACTTAAAACTTTACAACGCGGTGTGCCTCAAGGCTCTCTATTAAGTCCTTTACTATTTTCTATTTTCACAGCAGATTTACCTACATACCTAGAAACGTGCAATTATCACTTATATGCCGACGATACACAGTTATATTATTCACCAGCTTTCCGCCCGCGGCTTCGCCCACGTGGACTACGGTTATAATGTGCCCAGTTGTGAGATAAAATGAAACCTATGTCCTTTCCCACTCCGACGATGGCAATGGAAGCGCTGCTCAACTTGACTCCATTGCATATCCAAGTACAGATGGAGGCGAAAATGACACTCATACGCGCTAAAACAGCAGGCCGGACGAGATGGAAATCGTCTTTCATGAGAAACGCCCATGATGATCTCATGAAATTTCCTATTATTGGAATGACCTCAGATGCAATGACCAAGGAATATAACTTTACCAAGCTATACAACGTTCTAACTGCAGATAGATCTGACTGGGAGGTAGGGGCTCCTGGTGATGTCAAACTCAATGACATCGTCTGGTTCACGGATGGGTTCAAAAAGGACGGGGTGGCCGGAGCGGGCTTCGTTGAAGGTCGCCCCACGGCCAAGAAATTTGCTAATCTTGGGCCATATTCCACCGTGTTCCAAGCCGAGATTTTCGCAATCATCGGCTGTGCCTACAAAAACATAGAGAGAGCGTACTCTGGTAGGAGAATCTTCATCTTCTCCGATAGCCAGGCCGCTCTGTTAGCCCTTAAGGCGAACATAATTAACTCTAAATTACTAAAAGAGTGCATTGCGATACTTAACAGGCTTGGCACAAACAACCAAGTCACCCTTGGATGGGTGCCGGGCCACAGTGGTATCGCGGGTAATAAGGCGGCCGATTGTCTGGCCAAAGCCGGCGCAGAGAGTGCAACCATGGGACCTGAACCCGTCTGTGGCATTCCCTCGTGCGCAATCAAGCTTACACTTAGACACTGGGGGCATAGCGAAAGCAATAAGCTTTGGGCTCAGACCCCGGGACAGGTGCAAGCTAAATTACTCATCAAGGGCTCACAAAGGCTACGTTCGAATACTTACTAGGATTCTAACTGGCCACAACAAACTGAATAAACATCTGCACAACATGGGCCTCACCGAGACCAAGTTGTGTAGATTCTGTCATGAAGCTGACGAAACGTCGCTTCATGTAACCTGTGACTGCAGTGCACTGCACTGCAGCAGGAATCGGTACCTTGGAGGCCACAACTTGTCCTACCAAGACAATAAGGATGTGCTCGCTAAGGACATAGCCAGATTCGCGGTTGGCATAGGACTCCAGGATGTACTGTGATATTGAAGGGTACTGTTACAATAGATATGGCAAGGTCGCAGTGACACGGGGGCCTGCGTATAAGCTTGACCCCAACCCTTCGAACTCTTTAAATAATAATAATAATGTCCTTTCCCAAGGTCTAATCTATCTCTGTACCAAATTTCATCAAAACTGGATCAGTAGTTTAAGCGTGAAAGCGTAACAGACAGACGCGTACGAACGCTGCTAATCATAAAGTGCTATAGGGCGAAGCGCGGCCTTCGACGCGTTATTTATAGGCATAGGCAAAATATTAATTTAAATTAAATTCTGTAAAGGGCCATATTGATCTATATTAAATGCACAATGTACTTAAGGTTCTTAATTGGATTAGAATTAATGTTGTACTGCTTAAATTCGCTACGTAAGTAAGCCATGCCTGAAATAAACTATCTTTTAATTTATTTTTTTATTTTAGATCTGTCAGCGCAATCAATATGTATGACCATACCAAATTTAAGCTCTGTGGTACCAAGGATCTAATATTAGTAAATATATTCTTATTATTCCCAGCAACGTTTGGCACTTGGTCGACTATTATTCGCAAACTTGAAGGGCCAACTTATGTGTGATAGTTGTCCTTTTATTATTCTTGTATGTTCTATCACTGTGAGTTTTTCACATTTTTAGAAACAACCATTTAGTTGGTAGAGGGGGGGACACTTGTTTTTAACAAATAATTTTACTATAGAAATGAAATTTTCACAAACGGAGAGCTGAATTGAAAATCGATCTTAGTAAACTCCTATCTTTTAAAAATCTATCCTACGATTCCCCCCTCGATGATATTGGCGAGAAAAAAAACTCATCGAATTAAAAAAAACAATTTGATATACATTAAAAAAGTTACTACTCGTACAACAACTAATATGAATTTGTTGTAACCCCATAATGACTACACAAATAACAGAACCGTTGCACACTCTGTCAGGAGTCACTTAACCACAGTTAATATTAAATGAATATTGAAGTAAATATTGAATACATAATATTATGAACTAAAGCTTTTTTGCATTTAGAATAATATGAAAAACACAACCACTATTTAGCTGCACCTCGATTATACTAATGGGAAAAGTTTCCCGATGATTACTTCAGAAATAACTTTAGTTTTGGCCTAAATACAACAGAATAATACTGTGAAGCGCGAATGAAAGTAAGTAAAGCGCGAGCGAAGCGAGCGCCAATATTGTTTTTTTAGTGACAATATTATTGTTAAGAATAATAATTAATGCGCGAAATTTTTTTTTGGCTATATTATTGTTTTAGGAATAAAATCGAACTGCTGCATTTAAAAAGTGGAACCTTGTATGGCAGCCATTTTGGATTAGAGTAAACTTCGTCGTATATGCTACCTTCGTGAATTATTCCAAATTTTTTTAATTATAAAAATTAATGTTTCGCAAACGGATTGCTGAATCGAAAAACGTTCTTAGGAAACGCACTCTATCACTCGATGATATCTGCGGGGCAAAGAAAAAAATCCATCGCCCTTTCACGTGTATGGGAAAGACCCGATTTTTTTTCCATCACTTTATTTTTTAAGATCTGTCAGCGCAATCAATATGTATAACCATACCAAATCTCAGCTCTGTAGTATCAAGGATCTAATATTAGTAAATATATTATTATTAATCCCAACAACGTTTGGGACTTGGTCGACTATTACTCGCAAACTTGAACGGCAAACTTACGTGTGATAGTTTTCCTTTTAATTTTGTCGTTTATTCTACTACGGTGAATTTTTTCATATTTTCAAAAATTTGAAAAATATATATTCGTTAATTTGTTTAAAAGATACGTAATTTATGTACGTCCATTATGGTATTTCTCAATACACACTTTAAATAGCCATTTCAGGGTTCAAATTTCAAAAAATCCTTTCTTATTCCTTGCCTAAATTTAAAGTATACCTTTCATTTGTTTTAAGGTATATCTTTACGAAGTTTTGAGCCAAAATGCCCAAAAATTGTTTTTTTTTTCATACAAACTTTGTACCCCCATTCCACCCTTTTATGGGTTGAATTTCAAAAAATCTTTTCTTAGTGGACTTTATAAAAGACTCCTTTTTGTCAAACTTCAGCTTTCTAGGTCTCTAGGGTTTGGGCTGGGCGTTCATCAATCAGTCAGTAATTCAGGACCTTGCAATTTAATTTAATTCAACCCATTAATTCAACCATTTAATTCAACCCTAAGGGGTATACCCTTAGGGAATGATTTTCGAAAAATTGCGAAATACGTGTCCGTTCATTATCCGCTAGGTATATCTTGACGAAGTTTTGAGTCAAAATGTGCAAAAATATTTTTCACCATACAAACTTTGAAGCTTAATTTCACCCCCTTGGGGTTAAATTTCGAAAAATCCTTTCTTGATACTTGTCTACGTCATAAGACACCGTTTCGCCAAATTTTAGCTTTCTAGGTCTAAGGATTTGGGCTGGGCTTTGACCAATCAGTAAGTAATTCAGGACCTTTCAATTTAATTTAACCCATTTGTACCCCTTAGGGGGTGATTTTCGAAAATCATGACGAAGTTTCGAGTCAAAATATCCAAAAAAATATTTTTCCCCATACAAACTTTGAGCCCCCATTTCACCCTCTTAGGGGTTGAATTTCTAAAAATCCTTTCTTAGTGGTTGCCTACTTTATAAAAGACACCTTTTTATCAAACTTTAGCTTTCTAGGTCTAAGAGTTTGGGCTGGGCGTTGATCAATTAGTAAGTAATTCAGGATTTTTTGTTAGTCTTAATTCGGATGATTTTGTTCGTCTTAATTTATTCGTTCCATTAGGTACAGATAGGTTCAAACTAATACATTTACATCCTCCACCATCCCTTATTTTATCCCCATGGGGGTTGAATTTATCAAACTCCTATTTAAGCGAACGTCTTTATCATAGTAGCTCCAATCTTTAATTTCAGTTCAATCAGTCGAAAATCTAAGAAGATTTATACAAACTTTCATCACCTATTTTATCCCCTTAGGGGTGGAATTTATATCCCTTTAGGGGTTGAATTTATCAAAATCCATTCTTAGAGGATGCCTAAGTCATAATAGCTTTATGCATGCAAAGTCTCAGCCCGATCGGTTTAAAATTGACAAAGTTTCATACAAACTTTCATTCCCTATTTCATCCCCTTGGGCGTAGAATTGATCAAAATCCTTTCTTAGTGGATACCTACGTCATAACATCTACCTGCATGCCAAATTTCAGCCCGATCCGTTTAGTGGTTTGGGCTGTGCGTTGATAGATCACTATGTCAGTCAGTCACCTTTGAGTTTTATATATTTAGATTTGATCACAAAAATACTAAAGAAGCTATAGCAATAATCAACAAAGACTTTTAAAATGTCTCTACTTGGTCTCGAAATAATTATCTTGCTTTGAATCCTAGCAAGTCGCAAATTTTAGTGTTAGGAACAAAAGAACAAATTAGCAAAGTAGTTAATTGTGATGAAAAAGTAAAAATTGACAGAGTTGAGCTAAAACATGTTTGAATCTGCACTAAATTTGGGACTTATAATGGATGGTGAGCAAAAATATATCCAGCATATAAATGAAAAGATAAGGAACGCATTTTTTAAACTAAAAACATTATATAAAATAAGATCATATATAAAAGAAGAACTGAGATCGCTATTGACGGATCTCCTTGTATTGTCACCTTTTAATTACTGTTCTACTGTGTTTAGTCCCAGAATAAATACTAACATGAAAAGGGCTATCCAACGAGTGCAAAATGCTTGTATAAGATTCTCCCTGACAATACCAAAAAGAGATTTTATAACCCCATTCATAAACAAAAAAGGTGTCCTAAACATGAGCGCTAGAATGGAACTCCACTACGCCTGTACAGTCCAAAAAGTAATTTGGAGTAAAAAACCGGAATATTTATTCGAGAAAATAACCTGGGTCAGAGAATCAGCTCACCGAAACCTGCGCTCGGTGTCACAAAACCTAATAAAAAACACGAACCATAAAACAGCACGATATAAAGGATGTTTCAAGTTTAATGCACCTAAAATATGAAACGATTTACCACCACCATTAAGAAAGAAAATTAGCACGGAATGTTTCAAAAGGAAATATAAATCAGCTTTATTAAAAAAACAGCTTGCTGCAGAAAACTTGAAACACGCTTACTGGAAAACAATTAAATTGAAAAATTTCTTTTAAAATGTATTACCCTATACTATGAATTATCTAATATTAACAGCTACCTATTTACACAAACACACACACACACACACACATACACACACACGCATACACCACTCATTCACACAGAGAGTACCTACTTATAGTGATCTCAATTTCAAAATGTTGCCTTTTTTATGTTAAAGATTGTTGTAAAACTATTAATATTATAAATTTAATTAGCCCTCAATACTACTTGTTCCCGCATACTATCTTAAAGGGAATAGGAAATAGCTGAAAATCAGCGCAATGACGTGGTTTCGGCCTTTCACTGCACAAACTGAGCTATTTTCCTCTTGTCACACTTTTTTATTATTATTTTTTAAATTAGTTATTAAGTTTTCATTTGTTATTATTTTGTGATAATAAATTACTTTTTTACTTTTTATTTTACTCAAAATAAAGTTTACATAAAATGGGTAAAGATAATGATTGTATAAAGATCGTATAAAGATTTTTCTGAAAAAAAAAGTACGGATGTGTCGTTTTCTAGATTTCTTAGGGTTTAGATTACTCATTGCACACTTATTATTGGGTATGTGCACTGCGGACATAGACTTAACCAAAAATAAAAAGGGTTTTAAAAACTAAACGCATAAATATAATTTTTTCCATAAAGTTCGGTAAATGATACTAAAAAAAAATTACATCCATTTTAAAACTAAAAACATTCACTTTTGTAGAATATATTGACATGAGTGTCATCGCTAATAAATAAAACTGTATATTATCAAGTATAGGTCAAAATAGTTTGAATCGATCACTTATCGATCTAACTAAGGTAAAGTAGCCAGTGCAAAAAGATTTTCAACCTTATTTAACTTTTAGATTTGTTTCTGAAAACAGGTAATCTGAAAAAGTAAACAGAGTCAAAAATCGTTTGCACCAGCGTAAATCACCTATCCATCAAAAAGTGAAATATCTACAATAAAATATTTTCGACTTATTTAACTCCTTTAAGAATAATTTACCTATTCGTCATGCACATTTACTTTTTTGTTGAAATAATATTTAAACAAATCTAAAATGTTACTGAGGTCGAAAATCATTTGCACTAGCTATTTCACTATGTGATCGACAGGTGATTGTTTCACAACATTCATTTATATTTGCATTCAGTTTTATAACCATTTAAATTATTTATTTAATATTTGTTTACTTAATCCACTCTTAAATGGTTAAACCACATATCCTATACTCTCGGCATTGTATGGAATGACTTCAATTAGTTCGCGAAACTTTTTGGAGTGCTTTACCTAAGGAACCTATATAAAATTCCCAAAAAATGTTCGACTTCTTATACTAAGGCTGATCTCTCAATATGTATGGAGAGGTTATATTTTTCAGTTATGCCCGACAATAGGGAAAGCTGTTCAGTTAAGCATGCTGAGTCAGATCCTTTTATTTTCGCTTACTAATTTAAAGTCACTGTTTTATGACAATCATTGAAAGGTTTTTTTTTCATTGCCATATAAAAGTAAAATGGCAAAGGAAATAAATCTTTGGATTCCGCAGAGGAATGGTTTAGCGAAGTGAAAAGTACAGAAATTATTTTTATTTATCGACAAAAAAGTAAATATATTATGTATATATTTTTTTAAAGCTTAATGCTACTAATACCAAAAAAATCAGATCATTTAAAAAAAATACATACCCCATTGCTGGTTCTTGTTTGAACAGACATAAATAGTTAAATTGAGAATAATTTATTCTGCCCGTTTTTGTCACTAATAGTAAAATACTTTAATTTGGTGGAAAATACGAGACTTTTTTTAATTGCATTGCATTGGTTATTTGCATAAAATGTCAAATTTACGCCCGTTACCTTCAGTGTTTAAATTATTGACATACATTTTTGTAATCAGCACCCTAAAAACCTATTAAATATTTTCAAAAAAGTGCATGCAATTTGGGATTTTAAAATAGTCGTCATTTTCATAATTATCAACATGAAAAATCATTGAACGCCACCTCTAAGAGTAATATATCGTGTATTTAAAAAAAATCAGCACTATAAAAATGCAAAATCATGATCTTGGATTTAGAAATCAATGCCATGAAAGTAATCAACATTTCAGATGCACTCGTAAATTAGGTACATTCTATTAGTTCGTTGATTAATAGAATTTACCTTCTGAAATCTTTCATCGATAAACAAACCTTAACAGTACCTATTAAAAACAACTAGATGGCGTTAGTTTTGCCAATAAGGTTACAAGTGCGGTTTCGCAATATTATATTAAACAGACAAGGTAGTAAGTACGTACAGTGCATTTCTTTTTCCATTGTCACAGTATTTGAAAGTCTGCCATCCGCTCTACAATAGTATTTACCATGATCCAAGTCCACGAAATTTTTTATTGTTAATTCTTTTTTTTCTTTGTTGTATTCGTACTTAGCTGAATTACTGAAACAAAAAAAACCTAGCAATTAATATCAAAAGTTTATAAAACGAAGAAAACTATGTAACTAAATGACAAAAATAATAAAGAAGCATCGGCATAAGAAAAACGTAAGTTATTATTTATTGTTATGGCATCGGTGGTAAGCGGGTCGGACTAATTTATAAGCAAGAGGTTTCATATGTGCGTTGTTTAGCGCCGCTCCATATCTCAATGGCTCGTTTCTTGATGGGTTTTTTTTGCGACATCTAAATATACAAAACTCAAAGGTGACTGACTGGCATAGTGATCTATCAACGCACAGCCCAAACCACTAGACGGATTGGGCTGAAATTTGGCATGCAGGTAGATGTTATGACGTAGGCATCCGCTAAGAAAGGATTTTGATCAATTCTACTCCCAAGATGATGAAATAGGAAATGAAAGTTTGTATGAAACTTTGTCAATTTTAAACCGATCGGGCTGAGACTTTGCATGCATAAAGCTATTATGACTTAGGCATCCTCTAAGAATGGATTTTGATAAATTCAACCCCTAAAAGGACATAAATTCCACCCCTAAGGGGATAAAATAGGTGATGAAAGTTTGTATAAATCTTCTTAGATTTTCGACTGATTGAACTGAAATTAAGATTGGAGCTACTATGATGAAGACGTTTTGATAAATTCAACCCCCATGGGGATAAAATAAGGGATGATGGAGGATGTAAATGTATTAGTTTGAACCTATCTGTACCTAATGGAACGAATAAATTAAGACGAACAAAATCATCCGAATTAAGACGAACAAAAAATCCTGAATTACTTACTAATTGATCAACGCCCAGCCCAAACTCTTAGACCTAGAAAGCTAAAGTTTGACAAAAAGGTGTGTATAATCTTCTTACGATTAGTTCCCTAATTGTGCCGCTAGATGGCGTTAGTAGTAACTTCTACATCGCGGTATTGAGGTGTTCACGCCAAACTATATAAGCTTTCATACATTTATTAAATTTATTCTAATTCCACCAGTCAGTGTGTGGTTTTATTTCAACTCTTCGTTGGCTTGGAATTTTTACATGGTCCTTCGAGCCGAATTTAGACTGTGAGTCAGCGCAGTTTTTTGTGTCCATTGCGCGCCCGGTCTGCGACTTTTTGTTAAATTGCACTAGCAAGAGTGCGCACCGTTAGGGACTGTGGGAGCCGTGCGTCGCACGCGAGCCGCAGAGGAACCAGGAGGAGCAGCCGAGGCGAGGACGTCACCAGCAGGGTGACATATCACTGCAGCAAGGGACACGGACAAATATTGGTGACGTAATAAGTGTCAGAGAAACCGTGAGTACAGTTGTGTTTTCAAGAAAGAAGAACTTAGTCAAATTTCGGGAATATTGACTTAGAAGAATTTGGTAATTATTTGGACTTAGTAGAATTCAAGTAGATAAGTACTTAGAATAGTTTTCCCAAAAGTGATTTGACGGGGAATTCATGCCGGATTTTGCACCTTTTGTAAAACACTTGTAATTTTTTTCTAAAATGTTGAACTTTTAAACTTAATTTTTTGAATTTTACATTTTAAAATTTTGTTACAATGGAGACTTTAACCCTAGATAACTAAACTACATTCACGGTTACATAATAACTAAACATTTGTCGAACGGACTACGCAATAAAAAAACACGATATTGTCGAAAATATTTATTAGAAATAGGAACTTGTTCCGTAGCACAAATTTAATGTTAAATAGGAACTTAATCATAATAAAATATTAACAAAAACCTTATTCTAAACATTTACTATACATATCAACATTGTGAGGGCCACAAATTGCATTTTTGCATTTCATGCACCGATGTTTTGTCATCTTTCGCGCCTTTGATGGATATAGATGATACATTTTGCGCATATTTGACGTAGAATGGATAGCGGCTTCTACGTCAGGTGTGATGCCCAGAATATCCTGTATCATAACTTTGATATCTCGTCGCAAAGTTACCGTCTGTAATCTCTGCTGCAGCCATGGCAAATCCTCCAATTCTCTCGCTTCTGCTCTTGGACCTGGTACAAAATGTATTAGGTTCCGTCTCAAAGTGCAAGTAGAAGCTGATCTAGGTGTAGTCGAGCATTTATATTTATTTTTCCCAAAGAGGTTACTTGTAGATGGATGGATAACACGTAAATTATTGTTAGTAGAGTTATCATTACTTGCACAGTCTAAATTATCATCTGAAGGGTCATCAGAAGAGTAGGTATATGACTTGAGTTTGAGCTCTATTACTTGAGCGAAGGATATCTTCTTCAGATTCCATCTTACTTTTAGTATTAGGAGGATCGGAATCGCTGTCAGTGGTTCGATGTATTTCTTGCAACAAATTATCCTCTGTTTCCGGAGACGAGTTGTCCGATGGCTCTTCGTGTTCATCTTCCATATCCTCTTCGAGCCACTTGCGTATCTGCTCCTTTTGTCGTCTCAACTCCATCTAAAATTAGATTGAAAAAAAATTATCAATCAATACACACATTCCAAAAACTATTCATTGATAACCACGCTCATTGGCATGAAATCTCAAGTAAATGTTGTAAATAACAAAAATTTTCATGCTTAACTAAGTAAAACAATTTAAATAAACTTTGATTTTCAAAAATATCTGAAAGTAAAAACAAAACAACTAAAAAAATACAGTGACAGTAATTCACTTACCTATGCATAAAAGTTACATTATAACTAGACTTTCGTCGAGTGGACGACGGGATGGTCACAGGGCGCGTCCTGTTAAGCGTGTGACTGCAAATGCGTCACACGTGGTGTTATTTACAGTAATCAGGAAGGTAGAAAAAGAGCGGAGGGCAGGGGGCGCGGGCAAGTGCCTGAACTGGACTTTGGCGGGGGGGTGCGTAGTCGTCTGGACGAATGTTTAGTTATCTAGGGTTAATTAAAACTCAAATAAACTCTAAAAGCATTATTGAGAAGGCTTATAGTAACTTTAAAAAATCACCAAAGAATCGGCTTTCTAAAGAGTCATATTTATCGGTTAGATTGGAAACGCTAGACGAACAGTGGAAACTTTTCGTTTGTACACACCGTAAAATAAGTGCTGAAGTTACTGAAAGTTTTCTCTCTCATAGTTACTTTACTGACGATATTTATGGTGTTACAACGGAGATTTATATTAATTATAAGTCAGGTCTTCAGGAAGCCTTGTTGTTAGTTTCTGTTCATTGTAAAGGGTCAACTTCATCGAAAAATCACAACAATAATGTAAAGCTGCCTAAAATTTCCATTCCCATTTTTTCTGGAAGATATAGCGAATGGCCTATCTTCAAAGATTTATATACATCTTTGATTCATAATAACTCTTCATTAGACAATGTAGAAAAAATGCATTATTTATAAAAACCGGCCAAGAGCGTGTCGGGACACGCGCATTGTAGGGTTCCGTAGCAGCATGGTTCAAATATGCAGCTGGCTTCTTAATTCTACGAGCATATGGACGGTTAAATCGCTAATAATGTCTAATAAAAACGAGGTCACAAAGAAAGAAGGTAATTAAAGGAGAAATGTAGATTCCAGCGCCACAAGGAAAATGAAAAAAAAATCATCTGTTTAATAACTACCTCGCGTGGATGCAAATGGTTGTATAAAAATTGTTAAAATTACGTATTCATTTAAAACGGGTGTACTATCGTTACGGTCGTAGTAAGAGATGAAAGAGACTGTCTTTTAAGGCTTATTAAAAAGACTCGCCTCCATCTTACAGGACTTGACTCTAAAATTAAGACTGAAAGTTCGAGTTTTTATTAATAAGACTTAGTAGTTTATTAAAAGATTAAAAACTGAAACGACTCGAGCTGTTTTCAAAATACTAAAAGACTTAAACGACTCAAGTTCTTTTATGTAAAAGGGATCGCACCGCAGTTTGTGTGTGATATTAAATATTTCTTTTGTAACCTATCAACCAAAAGGAATAATTCACGCCTAAACCACTAAATACATTTTGATAACATTTGACAAGGAGATAAAATGAGATATTTACATTCTATCAACACATATCTTACGACTGTCGACTTCCCAGATAATGAGTCGCCAGTCTTTTAAGTCCTTTAAGCTGTTTAAGTAACAGCTCAGTTTTTTTATGTAAAAAGACATCAACTATAAAAGCTAGTCTTATGACTAAAGGTTGGGAACTAAAAGACTGAATCAGTCGTGAGGCGTCAAAAATAAGGTGAGTCTTTATTAAAAGCCTTAAAAGACTGAGTATCTTCCATCACTAGTCATAGTCGATGTTAAAATCTCCAAATACTATAGTATAAAAAACAAATGTACTAAAGAATTTGTAGTTTCAGAAATAAATTTAGTTTTGGTCTAAACGCAACATAATGAAATTATAAAATTCGCGAGCGAAGCGAGCGAAAATGTTTTTTTGAAAATTTTTTTTTTGCGACAATATTATTAGAAATAATATAGACCTGCTGATAAAATAACCTCGCCTCACTTTTAGTATTGAACCTAGTAAACATATTCTTATTGATTTCAAAAACGTTTGGCACTTGGTCGACTATCACTCGCAAACTTGAAAGGCCAACTTATGTGTGATAGTTTTTCTTTTAATTTCGTTGTATATTCTACCAACAAGAATTTTTTCTCATTTTTAGAAACAACCGTTTAGCTGGTAGAGGGGGGGGGGACACTAACTTTGGTTTTGGGCTAAATACAACAGAATGGAAGTATTTAATCCGCGAGCGAAGCGAGCGCGAAATTTTTTTGACTTTAATTTTTTTTTTTTAAATTTTTTTTGCAACAAAAGTATTGTTAGGAATAATTTCAAGCTGGTGCTAAAGAGCAGGTCGCGTGGCAATTGTGTATAATTTTGATGTCATTTTCGTAATTAACACCCCCAAAAACCTATAACGACACATGAAATGTCAATATGGTACAGCTTGGCTTTCGACCTTGCCCCACTTTTAGCGTGGAACTATGTATGGCAGTTGTTTTGGATTAGGTTGAACTTCGTCGTAAATGCTAAATGCTCGTGAAATTTTTAAAAAAATTTTTCATTTTAAAAATTAATTTTTCGCAAACGGACTGCTGAATCGAAAAACGTTCGTAGTAAACCCCTTCTATCTTTTAAAAAACTATCCTATGACATCCCACTCGATGATATCGGCGAGAAAAAAAAACCATCGCCCTTTCACATATATGGGAAACACCCGAAATTTTTTTTTTTACAAAATTTTATTTTTTCTATTTGCCGGCGCAATTAATATGTATGAACATGCCAAATTGCAGCTCTGTAGTACCAAGGATCTAATATTAGTAAATATATTCTTATTAATCCCAACAATGTTTGGCACTTGGTCTACTATTACTCGCAAACTTGAAGGGCCAACTTATGTTTTATAGTTTTCCTTTTAAATTTGATGTATATTCTACCTCTGTGAATTTTCCCACATTTTTTGAAACAACCGTTTAGCTGGTAGAGGGGGGTAAATGACACTTGTGTTTGACAAAAATTTTCACTTTAAAAATTTATGATTCGCAAACGGAGTGCTAAATCGAAAAACGTTCTTAGTAAACCCCTTCTATCTTTTAAAAAGCTATTCTATAACACCCCATTCGCTGATATTGGCGAGAAAAAAAAATTCATCGCCCTTTCACGTCTATGGGAGACACCTGAAAATTATTTTTTTTCTAAGGTTTTACTCTACAGTTCTGTCGGCGTGATTCATATGTATAATCATGCCAAGTTTCAGCTCTGTAGTACCTAGGGTTTCTTAGAAAACCCGCGGACAGACGGACAGACAGACAGACGGACAGACGGACAGACGGACAGACGGACAGACGGACATGGCGAAACTATAAGGGTTCGTAGATTACTACGGAACCCTAAAAAGGGCATCTCACAGGAGAGGCGGAGCAGCTTTTACGTCACGTTCCTAGCACAGCAGCCAGTTACGACGAATCTTGGTCTACATTGAACAAAAGATATGATAACAAACGATATCTTGCACATTGTCTTTTGAAGCGTTTTTTGAGTCTACCTGGCACTGGAACAGAATCTTCTAGTTCTTCTAGTGCTACAAAACTGTTGTTGGATGTAATGATGGATACTTTGAATGGTTTACGAAAACTGGGCATCGATGTGCAGTCATGGGATGCGATTATAATTTATATCGTCACATCCAAGTTTAACCGTGAATTGCGTAAGCAGTGGGAAACAAGGTTGAGTACATCCGATGAGTAACCAACTATAGATCAATTGAAAGAGTTTTTAGAATATCAATTTAGAGCGCTAGAGTTTTTAGGTCAGAAAACGAAACCGAATATTTCAATCACAAACAAGTCGATACATACAATTTCTAAAAGTGGCAACCATACTGATGTCTGTTGTAAATTCTGTAACCAGAGCGATCACAAAATATATTCATGTAAATTATTTATTAGGGATAATTATACATCTCGTCATGACTTTGTTCAAACCAACCGACTCTGTTTCAATTGCTTAGGTCGAAATCATTCCGCCAATATTTGTTGCGTGACTACTAGATGTCACATATGTAAAACATCATTCACTGCTCCATCCTAAGCCAAAAATGGAAACGACCGCTAAGTCTTCTTCGACATGTATTTATTCAGCAGCGGTCAAGGTTAATGCAACGTTGCCAAAACAGGCATCGTCTTCTAATGCGAACCCAGCTACCAAAGTCATAGCTCATTTATCAAGTTCTGCAAATCGGGTGTTACTAGCTACAGCACTTGTGAAAGTGCAGGCACAATCGGGCTATTCACACCCAATGAGAGCTCTGATAGATCAGGGCTCACAAGCGTCATTCGTGACAGATACAGCAGTAAAACGGCTTGGACTCGAGAAGATTCCAACCAGTAGTGTCATCTCCGGATTGGGGGGAGATAAGAGGGCATTAGCTTCTAGGTATACCGTAATTATGAACGTTCAATCTCGCCACGATCCTAGCTATTCAGTCCAAGTACGTGCATATGTATTAAATACCATCACTGGTCTTCTTCCTTCAGATAGAGTATCTCTAGACAATCTAGCTCAATTTTCAGGCATATATTTAGCTGATCCTGATTATCATTTACCAAACAAGATTGACATTTTGCTTTGTGCCGAGGTGTACGGACAGATCGTCATGAGAGGTTTGATCAAAGGGACTAGAGGCCCACTCACAGCTCAAAACACAGCTCTAGGTTGGGTTTTATCTGGACCCACTCATTCTTTTTCCCATTATCAAACGCCTCATTGTTGTCACAGCAATAGCATTGTAAATATTCATTCGTTGGTAGGTCAAGCACCATCCAGTTTCATAAAGTCTCCCAAATCATTTCTGCACAACAGTGCACCTAACCGAGATTGCTGTAATTTAACGTCCATCGGCAAAAATGTCCCACATAATCGAAGAACCTTTAGAAATTCGAGACGTTGGCAGATGCAAAGAATGGAGCAAGATTTTTGGCGTCAACGGCCTGACAAACATCTAGTTAAACGGCCTAAACAATCTTGCGAACATTGGCGGTTTGGTTTTGATCGAGAAAGACGATTTGTTACTAGTCCTTAGTCTACCGTACGAAATTTCAGAAAAACTTCGTTGTATTAGGTCATACGAGTAGTGATACTGGGACGTAACAACACTGTTATTGAAGTGTTACTTGTAATATATATATTGTGATTTACATTTTATAAAATGTTAGTGTATGTGAACCAGTTCTTTTGTGTATAATTATATTGTCTTTAATTAATAGCTTAATTTAAAAATTACTGCTTTTAAGTTGTTGATATAATTTTCATCTGAGTTTTGTATATAATTTACTTTCAAATCTTAAATAAGGTGTGGCATTTCAATATCTATCCACTTGACTTCACGGTGGGCGGTTATACTGGATTAAGAACGTAAAACTACGTTCTTGGTGGGCGGTATGTATAATCTCCTTACGATTAGTTCCCTAATTGTGCCACTAGATGGCGTTAGTAGTAACTTCTACATCGCGGTATTGAGGTGTTCACGCCAAATTATATAAGCTTTCATACATCTATTAAATTTATTCTAATTCCACCAATCAGTGTGTGGTTTTATTTCAACTCTTCGTTGGCTTGGGATTTTTACAAGGTGTCTTTTATAAAGTAGGCAACTACTAAGAAAGGATTTTTAGAAATTCAACCCTTAAGAGGGTGAAATGGGGGCTCAAAGTTTGTATGGGGAATTTTTTTTTGGATATTTTGACTCGAAACTTCGTCAAGATATACGAGTAGCTTAAAGCAAACAAAAGGACACGTATTTCGCAATTTTTCGAAAATCACCCCCTAAGGGGTACAAATGGGTTAAATTAAATTAAATTGCAAGGTCCTGAATTACTTACTGATTGGTCAAAGCCCAGCCCAAATCCTTAGACCTAGAAAGCTAAAATTTGGCGAAACGGTGTCTTTTATGACGTAAACAAGCATCAAGAAAGGATTTTTCGAAATTTAACCCCCAAGGGGGTGAAATTAAGGTTCAAAGTTTGTATGAGGAAAAATATTTTTTTTTACATTTTGACTTAAAACTTCGTCAAGATATACCTAGCGGATAATGAACGGACACGTATTTCGCAATTTTTCGAAAATCATTCCCTAAGGGGTAAGTGTGTTGAATTAAATTAAATTGCAAGGTCCTGAATTACTGACTGATTGATCAACGCCTAGCCCAAACCCTAGTGACCTAGAAAGCTGAAGTTTGACAAAAAGATGTATTTTATAAAGTCCACTAAGAAAGGATTTTTTGAAATTTAACCCATAAAAGGGTGAAATGGGGGTTCAAAGTTTGGATGAAGAAAAAAACAATTTTTGGGCATTTTGGCTCAAAACTTCGTAAAGATATACCTTAAAGCAAATAAACGGACACATTTTTCGCGATTTTTAGAAAATCATCCCCTAAGGAAATCGTCCTTAGGTTTTGGGTAAAATAAAATTAGAAATGCAAGCAAGTTGAGTTCCGAAGTCGAAAGTTGGGACTTAGAAAAATCAAGCTCAGGACTTTGATCACTAGTTTAATTCATTACGAAAAAAGCTATTTACTTTTCTATTTAAAGACCCTGGATTCTATTATAACACCCAATAAATTACCCATTAAAACCGTATAAAAATTCACAATACATAGTATTTTTTATGAATAATAATATTAATAATCTGCACAGAGTTATAGAACACCAAAGACGTTTTTCAGTATTTTTCAAAGTGAGATAGAAAATGATTTTGAAGCATTCAATTATTTCGTGCATAGTCTTGTCTACTTGTTCCACAATTGCAATTATTGGATCCACTCGAATTATGGCCAGATTTATTACAGCAATCTGTCATACTATTTGCACACTAAATGACAGCAATGAGCTCAATTGTGACCTGTGCTCGACGTCTCCTTCGATTGATTGTTTCGCCCTTATTGATTGAATCTGTACACCTAATAGGGTTGCCTCTGCTTTCTGCAATCATATTGTAATTCCGGAGTAATTTTGCAGTGATAAGAACCTTACACCAACTGGGTGTAAAGAACTGGGTAAGTAAAACTTATAATTACTGTCATTTTTATTACTTTTGAATAAGAACTCAATGCAAATGCATTTAGCAAATGATAACCCTGAAATATAGAACAATTAAGCAAATTGACGCCTCAATTGTAAACCACTTCAACAGTTAGTATAAAACTCTGCTATGCAGTTTACTATTAAATCGCAGTCATCTGTCTCTCAAAGAATACCGTATCGCAAACAAAAATCGCAATGTTCATAGACGGACAATATCACTATTATCGCCATCATCCCTAAAGAAAGGAAAGATGAGAATCAACTGAAGCGTGAAAAAGCTATGGCCGACAGCTGCTAAGATCATCGGAAAAGGACAACCTGCATCCACGGGGCAGTCACTAAAATTTCATCGGTTTCAACAAAACTGGAACATTTTGACGCTAGGCTCTGGTTCAAGAAAATTGATGACAAATTTAAATGCCAAACTAAAATTCTTACTTCAAGATGTTGTTTAACCTGAACAACTGAAAATGTAAGCTTTTATTTATCTGTTTGACAACCCTGAGTGTTCATGCAATCCTAATGTAACATCTCAGAATAATACATTACAAATATCACTCTGTAACACATTTTACATCCCTGACTAATAAAATGCGTATAATTTTCCTTGACAAGAAAGTAATATCCTTTTTTTTGTTTCAGATCTCGGGTCCAAAAATCATAATTTTAGTTTCGTAATTAAGGAAATTAGTTTGCCATATCTTTAACATAGGCTTAAGCTTCGTTATAACATGTTATTAGTAAGTTAAATAAATTGTATACATTAATTATGTTGTATCATTTGAAGTTGTTGTTGGTGTTTCATAGGTAGAAAGTTTTTTAAAATCATTTCTCTTAAAATTTGATACCATAAATTTACTCCTAGAAACTGGAGTAATCGATAGCTCGTTGTAGCGTTAATGGCCAATTAACGTCAATTACAGCAAGTGTAGATGATAAATCGAAGAATTATTTTGTTGTTGCTACCGCATATTGACCTTAGAGTCAACTGTGACTATTTACACGGCATATGAATAATCTTTGTTCTTAGACTTCAAAGTTGTCAATATAAACAATGATCTATTTCTGATGATCTTATTCCTGTTCTAGAAGTAGACTAGTGAACACGTGTAGTGCTACAACTGATTTTTACAAAATAATTGAGAAGTTTGATAAGTGAAATAAAAAACAAAATTTGTGGTTAGTTGAAGATTTAATGACTACATGTTAATATCTAACGTATCAAAAATAGTGTTAAGCATTTTGTGATCAATCACTTTTTGTGGTTACGCATAGCCACATATTTATCAAGAGTTTTAGCCGTTTCGTGGACAGACTTCTGCAGTTTTTGAAGCAGTTCTTTCTCCTTTGCCTCCTTTTCCTTCTCTCGATGCAATTCATTTTTTTGACTCCAAGATTTTCCGGACTTCGAAGAACAAGGTGCTGCACAATTTACTTGAGTTATAGACACGTAAGGATTAGAAGTGGAGCTACTTCCAGAAGACATTGATGAAGTCGAGCTTGATTTAGAAAGCTCGCTGTACTGACGCTTGGTAGGGCTGAAATTTTTGAAGGAATTAATCAAGCTAGAGATTTACTCGTCAGACGTCTTCTTGAAAGTTGTTGTCTTGCGGTCAGCCATTGCGGTTCTTCAAGCAGGAACGTGTTTGCAAGTAGAAATATTATCCAAGATCAATGTCACTGGAGTGATTCAGCCACGCAAAGCAGTCACTGGAGTATAGCTTGCTTCTAGCGGAAATTGCAAATTTTCTTGATCAGCACGGAGCTTGAGGGATTACTTGGACAGTAATGACAAAAATGTCTACGACAAACTAGTCTGCTTGCAAGTCGATGTCTTGTTTAAATAGCAATCAAGACTAACAACATGACGTGATACACTAGCGCTTTGGCTGCAATAAATTAAACAAGTCCACAATTGTCAATTGAACATCATTCATGAAAAGGTGTTGATTAAATCGCATCCTAAGACAACTTAGTGCTGCTTCACACAGTTATTGGAGTGAAATTAAACAAAAGTACGGTCAGATATTGATAAGCTATGTTGAATAAACATTTGTGCTTGGTTCCTAATTCATGGGACAAGTATCCCTCGGAATTCATAGGGTTGGTTCTTTATAGTGAAGTTGAGGCCCATTATCAGAAGACTAACAAGATAGAAGGAACAACGATTCAGATTGATAATACGCGTGCCATCCTTCGCATACATAATAAACAAATATGGTTGAAAAATGAAAGAGACACTCGAAAGAAACCTCAGCCCAAAAAATACACAGGAGTCTTAATGCTGTGTATTAAAACCACTGAACCGTAAGTTAAAACTTTGTTTGTTTTTAACTGATCTTTCATACTAAGACGTAACGATGCTTTTTTTTGTTACAGCCGAAATCCTTGCTGTCGATACATCTAGCTTTTAGACGTATAACATTAGTTGTAGTTTATGTTAAAAATCACTATATTAGTAATAATCTTTTATAGAAATTATAAAACGTTAGCATCGGCTCAAGCAGACATTTGAATTAAAGTTGATTGTTGATCAATTATCTCGATGACCGTTGAAGACTTATAAGGGATTGAATTCACTGACTGGCCGTCAGTCTTGCATCAAAATGTCTAAGCATATTTGCCTGGTTCCAAACGAATGGTTCAACTACTACACACCAGAAGTTCTGGAAGTGATTCTTAAGAAAAACATGTCTTGCGATTTGGTAACCAAGAAAGTTGAAGGTGCAAGGATCAACGTGAATGGTGTCACTGCCCAATCACGTTACCATCATGACCAACCATGGTTACGGAAGGAACAGGACAGGAGGACTTTACCAAATTTCAAAGAATATTCTGGTGTTTACATGTCATGCGATGGCTGTCGGAAACCGTAAGTAAAACATTTCAACAGTAGCTACTTCATAATCGATTCTTTGATAGGTAATCTCATGGTTTTTTGTTGAGTTCAATGTATTAATAAGGAAACCCGCATGAAAAAAGTGTATAGGTAAAAAGTATAATCCAGAGTATAATTATATTATACAAAGGTATACTTCAGTACATAATTTAAAGTATATATTTATACTACGATTCTTTGCCGTTTTAATATAATGGATTATACTTTATCAGTATAAGTAAGATAATTATAACTTGGTATACTTTAAGTTATAAACATTTTATATAGACTAAAGTATACCTATATTTTATAATTGAAATTATACATCATGAGGATATTTCAAGTATATCAAAAAATACAACTTAAAGTATAGTATAAGTATAAAAATTTCTAAGCGAAACATTTCGATTATCTATATTTTTTGTGTAAATGTTAAGTAATTAATATTAATTTTAGGAAGAATCATGACAAATATTTTCTTAAGTATAGAATAACTTACATTAATTTGTATAGTTTTCATTGTACTTGTTATCTATACTTAAAGATAGATTTTCTATGTATACCCAGTATTGTACTTTTGACTTCTACCATAAATATTGACGATTACTTATCATTCGATATATAAAATTCGAATATGTTGAAAAGTATACTACCGGTTATACTTTTATATATAATAAATATTATAAAATTATGTATACTTGAAATTTAGAGAAATTAATTATAATGTATATTATTACCTATTTATGAGATATTTTGCCGTTTTATAAAAAGTATACTCACGGTTATAGTTTTGGGTATACTTTTCAACTATACAACATTTTCATGCGGGAACTTACTTGTGATAGCAGAAGTACATTTTTAGAACCAGCAAAAAATCGAGTGAAAAGGTCTTACCAAAGTCTGATCAATTGATACTCTTTGATTGAAGCGTCTCAAGTACCACTATCACCTATTTAAGACTAATTTACTCAAGAGCTTTTGATTTATGAAGACCATTATTGTTTTGACGACATATCACTCGGCAACTGAATTTTTAATATGGTACATCAACATATCTGGTGTAGCATGCCAATGGTTAGCTTTCCATGGAATAGCTAAGAGATGATACTCCTCCAAGAAATGCTTATTCATTACTACAAACGTGAAATAGACGAACGTACGACTATTCGCATAGAAGTCAGGGAACAGAGAGTACTTTGGAAGGTTTATACCATAGTAAAATAAGTTTATTTTGTTTCAGTAACCGGCCAATTCACTTGTGAAATCAGTACATCTGAGACCAATGGAAAATAGTGCCATAAATTATAGACTTTTAGTGTACACATAGTTTATTAACGAATTATTTAGAACTGTATTGTTTAAGTTAATGTTATTGAACAAAATTTAACATTAAAAACATCTATCGATGCAGAGGCATGCATAAATCAAGTCTCAATTGACAGATTGGCGATTCAGTGAACAATCAATACAGTTATGATGCATCTAGCTGTTTCAATTGATAAACTTGAACTTACAATTTGTCTCCGAGACCTTTAGAACATTAATCATCGAGCTGTTAGCCTCAATTTAGTTATATAAGTGTATTAACTACATTGTATGGTTTTGTATTACGAAAAACTAAATACATCGATGTGGTCAGAAATTACATGTTATTTTCTAAAAATACATTTTCTACGTCATGGATGCTTTTTTCCTTAACTTAGTAAAACAAAATGGAATTCAATTTACAGAATGTTAAATACTTATCTTAAATACACAAAAAATTATTATGACTATTTAGATTAGAATCCTAGACCTCTAAGTGATGTATTTGAAACAGTTCACAAGCATATCACTTAGAGGCCTTAGACTCCGACCAAATTGTCTGCTCGTAAATGGTAGGCAGATAACGAATTCGTTTCACCCGCTGATCAACTCGATTATCAATTTTTGGGGGCAGGTGTACGCAACTGGAATAGAACTCAAATACTTGTTCTTCAGTTCTTGGAAGTTGGTGCCGTTCAGTTGGTTGACCAACTTGCTGTACTCTTCAAAGTTGTCGATGCTTTGGTTCACTTGGCACACGCCTTACCCAAACTTGAAGCAGGTCGTTGGCACCGTGTTGAATTGCATGTACTTTTTTTGGTAGGTCAGCGTGCAGCAGGGAATCTTTGACTTATTTATTTATTTATTTAACTTAATGCACTAAAAGTACATGGGCGGACTTAATGCCTAATGGCATTATCTACCAGTCTACCTTAGGGTGATTGGGAGATGTACGTGGCAGGTGCATATCACAAATATATGAAAATACTTTAATAACTATGAAACTACACTAAGAACAAAGGAAAATAACTGTAATACCTACTAAATATATAATCAAATGCATACTTGTACTTACATAAAGTAAATATAATAAATATAAATACATACAATATGAATATACATAACTATAATAGATATATAAATACATAATATAAGAATGAAGAAGTCAGCTTGAATCATATAACAGCTTCAAAAAGTGACACCGTACTCTGTGTTTGAAGGAGTTACGGCTGGGAGACCTTCTAATTTCCTCCGGGAGGGAGTTCCACATCAACACTGTCTGCACGGTGAAACTTTGGTGATAAAAGCCCGTGCGGTGGATGGGGCATTGCAGGAGAAGGGTATATTCGGATCGCAGCAGCCGACTGTGTCCTTCACAGACGAACTGGAAGCGCTCCCTGAGATAGTTCGGGGCATGTGGCCCCGTCAGCACCGAGTACCTACAGGGTACACAATGCACGTAGACTGCGCCGCTGCCTAATAGGGAGCCACTTCAGTTTTTGACGATAGGCAGACACATGATCATACTTCCGCAGACAGAAAATGAAACGTATGCAGTTGTTCAACAGTCGATCGAGTTTATTAAGAAAGTCGGCATTGAGATCCAAATAGTATACGTAACCATAATCTATCATTGGAAGTATGAGTGTCTGCTCTAACATGATTTTTGTCCGGATGGGCAAGAAGTTTTTCAGGCGCGAGAGTGCCCGCAACGTCCCAACCACTCTCTGGCTGATGCTGGCGATGTGCGGTGCCCTGCTAAAGGAGGAGTCAACGTGTAACCCAAGATTTTTGACTTTTCCACTAAGTGGAATTACCGAGTTATCATATACCAAGTTCGGCAACGTCGACCTATCCAGCCTCGCTAAAAGCCGCGAACTACCCACCACCAACGCCTGGCACTTGGACGCATTGACCTCGACACCAAACCTTCTCGACCAATTTCGAACTGCTTCGAGGTCCCTGTTAAGGTCCGCAATAGCTTGAGTGATGCCGTCACCGCTCTTACTGATGTACAGCTGCAGATCATCGGCGTATAGACTTCATGCACTGGAAGATAACAAATAAATACTACACACATTCTAAATGATCAAACACTTTGAATCTGTTAGTAAATACACTTACTGGCTTTCCCAACGGTAGGCATTCGATTTGTTTTTGCGTTTTGATAAGTGGTGGAGCTTTGATGATATATCGTGGTGTTCCAGACACTACCGTGACCATCGTGATGGGAATCAGGATTAGAATGACGATTGCAAACATCGTCCTGGATTTCATCTGCAAAAATGATAGCAATTAGCACTGAGAATAATTATACTACTTCTAATCATCAAATGTAACAAGGAGGTACAAATTATTAACTTACGTTCAACGCAAGAGCAAATTTTCCTGAACAGAGGTTGCAGCATTTGCTTTAAGATCCAAAGGGAAAGTGAATCTCTGAAGCAATCGCCGTTATATATATGAAATCTCCCTCAGAAGATGGCGTCATATCCAATGAATAATTCATTCTCTTTTTGGGAAAAAAGAAAATTACAAGATAATTAGTAATGTCGTGATTCATAATTGTCAATGTGTTTCGTGACACATTTTTCCAAACATAGGCACAGTTCTTGGCTCGCGATTGGTAAAACGTTGACCAACCACATGCTAAGAACGCCATTTTGAAGAAGGGAGTAAAAAGGGAGAGGGAATACGGCCGCTGGCCGAGCCCAAGCAGTCAGTTTTTAGCGAGCACACGAGTCGAACAGTTGTCTAGAAAGACATTATATTGTTAAGAAGTAAACCCAAGTTGTAATTTTACTAGTAGACAATTTGAAGAAATAAATCAAGATTATCAAGATATACTGCTTATTTATTGAGTTCACCATAATTCAGCAGCGGGATGACTACGCTCACATCACCAAGGAAAAAGAGGGTATGTTTTTAATGCAGTTTTAAATTCATGCATTTTACTAATTGTTCTTTAAGTCACCTATTACGATTATATAATCAGAATTTGTTTCGCGGCACCTAGTTGAACATTGGATTGGTATTGCGGCTATGGCCAGATCATGTCTGTCTAATGCCAATTTGATTGAATTGCTGAAAACACTCGGCCAGGGCTACTCTTTGGCAGTGTTTTCATGCGATAAATTGTTAGAAGCCAGCCGCATTTACACCGCTGTACTGATTGCAAACGATATCTTCTTGTCAGAATAGCATTCGGTTAAGGCAACTCCTTAGTAGTGCTATTCCAGTACAATTACGTCAATTCATTGCATACACCATTGGGTCAAGGCTACTCCTTGATAATGTTGTCGTGTAATGATTTGGGGTAGCAGAAAATTCATTAAGTTGGTTGCAATCATAAATTCAGTCGGTTATCATGTGTCCGTTTTTTTTCTCTTTCTCGTAAAGTAAAAAACGTATAAATTGTGGCTTAAAGAACAACTGTTCAAAATTCGGATTATGTTCGTTACTTACACGATACAGGTATTACGTAATAAAAGCGTACCTACTCATATTAATTTGCTAGTACTGTACAAGATATGTGAACATAATTTAAAATTTGAATAATGTTAAATGTTGTCATACTACCCCAGTATAGAAATCCAATTAATAAATCGGTTTGGCATTCTCCCAAGGCATTACCCGGAAATGTTAACCTGATAAGCATTATTAGACCTTCGTTAAGACAGTTTGGTTCGGGCTACTCCCGGATAACTTAGTCTAGCGATATCTAATAATTGTAATCTTCTCTTAATACAGTTCTATAACCGGCATGACCAGTTGTAGCATTTCGGTCAGGGCTACCCTCTGACAATGCTATACTGGGCTGCAAAATAGTGATTGAACATTTTTTTTATTGCCTTGTGCGGTCCAAATAATGTTCTCACTTGAGGTTATTTGCATCGAGCTACCGTCATTCGAACTCGAGTACGAAACCCTTGTCGTTTTAATTAGAAGTGTATGACAACGTTTAACATTCTTACGACCTCTTCTATTTCATAATTATTATTTACAGTAACATTTTCAGAGAATGTAAATTAGTCTATGTGAGGTACAGTTTTGCAGTACTTATTTATATAATTGTGTAGCTAGGCGAAATTAGAGGAGGCTAAGTGTGTCTCTTACATAGTGACAGAGGAGGCCAGGTGTGTCTCTTGATTGGTTATAGAGGAGACCAGGTGTGTCTCTTGATTAGTGATAGACGAGACTAAGTGTGTCTCTTGCTTAGTGATAGACGAGATTAAGCGTGTCTCTTGCTTAGTGATAGACGAGATTATGTGTGACTCTTGCTTAGTGATAGACGAGATTAAGTGTGTCTCTTGCTTAGTGATAGACGAGACTAAGTGTGTCTCATGCTTAGTGATAGTCGAGACTAAGTGTTTCATGCTTAGTGATAGTCGAGACTAAGTGTCTCATGCTTAGTGATAGTCGATACTAAGTGTCTCTCATGCTTAGTGATAGTCGAGACTAAGTCTATCTTATGCTTAGTAATAGTTGAGACTAAGTGTGTCTCTTGCTTATTGATAAGGGACTAAGTGTGTCTCTTCCTCTTATGTGTTTAAAAGAGCTTTGTATTTCTCTTATTTACTTGATAAATATAGTCAAATAAGCTGTGAGATTACGTAATCAGTACATAAAAAGGGGATGTAGAATTTGTAGTTTAACCACCTCTTTATGTTCGGGTAAGCTCAGTTACTTGAATTAAGTCGGCACTGTGTGCCATTTGAGGTTGGCCGTGTGCGCCAGTGAAAACAGTCAGTTTCTTTGTTGAATAAAGACTCTGTGTGTCGTCAAGATTTTAAAAATGACGCACAATTTAACGATACTTATTGGGAAATCACTATAATTTTATACTGACACAGAATTTATTTTCACTACATACATTATTCGACAAAGTTACTTAATTAAGTACTGACAGATATATCGTTTGTGACAAGAAAAGCAATATCAGCCAATCTTGCTCAATAGACTTGTACTTAGCTGGATTGAGATGTTAAATTTTGCCCTTGTTACGAGTATTCTTTCGCTTGGGAACAGAATGAGTAGCTACTTTAGTATAATACCCGCAGTACAAAAAAAAAAAAAAAACGATTGTTATAAGCAGCTTTGATACTCAGTCAGTTTACTGTTTGAATGAGTTTAGTTACTACTTTAGGCTTACAAGGTCTTGAAGGTCTTCAGGTCAGCTATTGGAATGGATATCTACTCAGAGGAGTGTATGATTTCAGAGTATAACGCTGCCCAATGTAAGGTGAGATGAACACGGCGATGACGATATATCAATCAGGAATGGAGGTTTCTCAATAAGTTACCCAATGAAAAAAGCACGCAAAGGAAGGAACATGCGCAGTCATTGGCCTACTTTGAAGAAAACTACCCGAAGTTATCGTTTTATCAGAGTTTTGGTAAAAATCCGCATCAAAGAGATAGACTAAGTTTGATGCCCAACTTTGTTCATTAAAGAAAAAAAAATTAGGTATAAGATCTAGCTTAACAAAGTTATTTAAAAGAAGAGTTGTACTTTAGTTTACTTTATTAAGTTATTTTCTTGTCATCTATCTTATACGTTTACCTAACTAAATTTTATCAAATACGAAATTGGTATAATTATGCTTTATCTTTAATAGTTCATTTGTAAACAAATCAGATATATTGTGATTTCAACGATAAGTCACAACGTAAAGGTACTAAGTTCTTGTATATTTTTAGTATTGTCAATAAATATGTTAAGAATTGCTCATGCGGCCGGTCTGGTCGAGTATTAGTGGCGCTGCCTCTTGCCCATGCGGCCTGGGTTCGATTCCCAGTCGGGGCAAACATTTGTGTAAAAAGATGTTTGTTCTCGGGTCATGTGTGTTTGTGTCTTGTCTTTATGTATGTTCCGAGGGACCCACGACACAAGGAAAAACCTTAGTGTGGGCTTTGAGTGTGTAACGTTAATGTAATTTATGCGACCATTTTTACTATTTTATTGTTTACTGGTTGCAACAACATTAATCTTTTGTGAAGACCTGTAGTTTGCAGTTTTAGCCGTGTAAACATTTCGAGTTGCATTTAAGTTGAAAATCAGTACATCTCACGTTCCACAATATCTTTGTACAACACTTTACTGAATTAGTAGTAGCAGTACTGCATAGCTAGCATAGCCCGCGAAGAACTTACGCTTCGCGTTCCTTGGATGACGGTGATATTATACTAGGGACACAGGTAATATTACCCAGGGCACTGCCAAAGGCTTGCTCGCCCTCTGGCGTTGTAAATTCGATATTTGAATGCGACGCATTACACTAAGAAGCACGTTGAACTTGAGCTGTTATTGAAGTCAATTATTACAGTAGAATATTTACGTAGAATAAAGGAGTATATATACCGAGCATAGCAGAAATGTATCTTCAGAATAAGTCTTTTAGTTCAAGAGTATAATGTAATATTGTCAGATCAAACCGATGCACCACTCATTTAAACTACATTCAATCTATGCGACATCCAATAACGCATTCTAAACTGTTTTAAAACTTCATTTAAAATTGCTTTCGGATGAGATTAATGATTTTGTCAATTCGTCTTTATCATAACTTGGCCGAATAGTTTGACACAAAATAAAACTCGTAAGCTTATAACAACACGAATGGTCATTTTCTGTCACATCCAATGTTATCAGTATATAATTTATGTAGATTTTACTAAAACTATTTTAAATTAATGTCTTTGCCACGTTGGAAATGTGTTTCTTGTTCAATTAATTACAGTCATCTGATTGCGTATTACAATGTCATAATTATTACTTTTTTATAAGAGTCCAGAATATAATATTTCGGGACCAACTGAAACCACTCGACAACCATACGGATTACATGTTAGTGTATGCCGTTTGGCAAACTAAGTTAAATGCTTTTCTCAACCATATTTTTTTTAATCCGAAATTAAAAGTGGGTACTCATGCAAATAAAAATTCAAATGTTTAGTGATATTGAACACATTTCAAGTCTGCCTTTTCCAGTAACACATAACATTACGAAAATAAAGGTGATAGTAAGTAGGTATTGCTTTCATAACAATCCGTAGTGTAACCAAAGCTGCACAAAAATTAACCATCTAATGACATACTACTCAATGGCTACGTGTATTCCAAACGCGGTATCGAAGTGTTCCGACCACAGTATAAGTGCTACAGAGTTAGTATGAATTCAGTTAACAATTTTGCAGGTTGAAATTAAATGAGGTCATCAAGTTTCTTTCAAGTTGTTGATTTTCTTATTGTCAATGAACTATTGTGAAACATGTGATGTTTTCAAACTTCAAATATATTTATTGCAATGACGATTTTAATGCCAGTCAAGTTTCAGTATTACTGAACAATGTTCCTTAATAAAAATTTAGAAGTTAAATTATAAAAGTAAATTTATGAATAAATTCTCTTAACGTGCAAGGCCTTAATAAATTATCCCACACGACCCAGAGACCTGTAAGAATTTTCGTTTTGAATTTTTAATTGATTCGAGTTAGCAAATTACTATACTAATAGGCGTAATAGTTTCTAAGAGGTACCTATAACTGTTACAGAAATGTAAACAGAAGAGCGCCTTATAAGTAATTAACTTTTTCGTATATGTACGAAGCTCTTTACAAAAAAAAAATGCAAACAAAACGATAAACGAGATCACATCACCGAGCAGATTAATTTGCTTCGGTACCACTTATGTCCATAGGAATCTCGAAATCATCCATGATTGGAAAAGCCCTTATTTCGAGTATTTAGTTCAGGAAGTAACATCTCAAGTAATGACATGCAATCTATGTAAAAGTGTGTACCAAATTTTTATGTTTTATTTAATAGGTGTACAGTACAAACAGTTTACAATCTTAAAAAGATAAGGACATAGTTTAATTAGTTTTTAACTAAACCATAAACCTAAAGTAGTACACACAGCATGTTTTAGGTTTTAACAGCGCAAAACAAGACATAAACTTCAGCAGATGTATTTTACTATTGTAGGAGAAGTATCATGCGGGAGATAATTTCTAACTCTCGGTAATTTTTATTAAAGTATTGTGAAACGGTATATCGAGGGTCAAATACTTCTCCATTAAAAACACTACTATTCAAATTAGTCTCAGTGAGACAAATGCAGTCATAATGATTGTTAAGTACATTCAAATATAATTCTTATGTTTTTGATCTTATTCTATTAACATTTTGGTACATCAAATACATTATAAAATTTATAAAGGTGCAAATGTAAGCTATTTAATTATATTTTAATTCCTCGTGTTTTGTTACATAGTATTGATCAACAAAGACTTATCTTAATTGTGTTAGGCATAATCTAGGAATATGGTCACTACCTACCCACTTAATGAAGTATTCTTACGTTGTTTCGAAAAATGTTTGAGTGTTAAGTAGTAATTAATACTTTATTAACTTATGTACCCAATTTATTGGTAATTTAACCGGGTTGCGAAGTTTCGTTTCATTTGTTTTCCAAAGACCGAGGTCATTTGTTTACCAAGGTCCTAGCAGGAATATTTTTATAATTACTGATTTTTATTCATTCTTATTAGTTGAGGAAAACACCATTTACCGAATGTCGTGATTTCCATAATTGTTAAATATGGTTGTTGTTATGGTTAATTAAGCCTTTATTTGAAATTTAAAAAATTATGTTTATTCAGATAATTACAATCCATTTTGTGTTATTATTATACAACCAAAATTTTGTGTTAAAAGTATGACCGTAGTTCATAAAAAAAATTAGGACGTAAGTGATTGTTTAGATAGAATTTAGACCAAGCATTTATGTTTTTAAAACAGACATTAGCTTAATGTCGACATCATCTATTACACCCGTTTATTTTTAAGTTCATTTTAATTTGCAATCCTAGCGATGTAATAGAAAGTCTAGATCTTTACAAATTTAATCTTGTAATTTTCGATGTAACATTATTTATTTGAAATGCCTTTATTCCCTTGTTTCTTTGTAAGTCTAAACTACATCATTTTATTGTATAGTATTCCAATCTATGTATTAAAATAACTATTAACTTAAACTGTTTTAAATTAAAGGAAAAATATACATCGGTTTAAGAAAATTAGTGATAGGCATAATGGTTCTAGAACCAAGCATAAACTGGATGTATTAGACAGTCGTCTTCATAAAATCACGAACTCTGATCAATGTTTTTACGTCTTTATAATAAGATTCTCATGTGTATTAAAATTTACCTGTGGAAGAATTTTAGAAATTAATTAATAAACTAAGGGAATAAACAGCTCAGCTTTAGAGATATTTTAGATTTAGTCTAAATTAGAAAATAAGAACATTTGTAATGAGATTTTTTTAAAAGAGCAACCCTTAGAGTTTCTTGCCTGTTCTTCTCGGGGGATGACTGCACCTTTGCGAACAGGCGTAGAGTCAGTAGGGTCAAACTTTGACTTATTTCAAGTGACATCCTAAACATTCTTTAAAATATAACTACACTGGGCGTCAAAAATAAGTAGTACACTTTTCAAATTGCAATTACTCCTAAACTATAGTAGTTACACTTATGAAATAAAAAGCAGTTTATAGTAAACTTAACGAAGTTTATTAAAGTTATATTTTATTTGGCATGAATAAAGTTTCAAACTTAAAATTAAGATAAATACTAAAAAGTATCAATTTTTAACGATATGTCAACCACTTAATTTTCACGTTTTGGAACTTTTTCACAATTTAATAACTTGTGTTGCCGCCTCGGGCTCTAATTACAGCTTGGATCCGGTTTGGCATGCTGAACACTAAGTTTCGGAGGCGGTGTTGGGGAATATTTTCCCATTCTTCTATCAGCGCATGTTTTAGAGCCCTGAGTGTGGCAGGAGGTGGACTGCGCCTTCTGACTAGCCTCCCAAGCTCATCCCAGGCGTGTTCAATCGGGTTGAGATCTGGGCTTCTCGATGGCCAAGCCATCAAGTTGATGCCAACCTCCTGAATGTACTCTTGTACGTGGTGAGCAGTGTGTGGCCGGGCGTTATCATGCATTAGGATGGCTCCATCACCCATATTTATTAAATATGGCCCTGCATACTCGTTGAGGATCTCCGAGGCATATCTTTCACCAGTCAAAGTCCCATTTTCTATTACCACAAGCTCTGTGCGACTCTCTGAAGAGATACCAGCCCATACGTGTACAGAGCCCCCGCCATATTGGACTCTTTCCGAGATACAAGCTTGAATGTATCGCTCACCGGGTCGTCTGTAGACTCTCCGCCGTCCATCTGAAGTGTATAAAGAGAATCAAGACTCATCTGTGAATAAAACTCTAGCCCATTCTTCTTCGCCCCATTGTACGTGTTGACGGGCGTAGCGTAGTCTTGCTACGCGATGCTCTGTCTCAAGTTTGGGGCCATTTGCTGGTCTTAGAGGCTTCAGGTTAGCTTCAGCAAGTCTTCTTCTCACTGTACTCTCACTGATGTAGTCTGTTCGGGTCCGAAGAAGCTGTTGCTGAACCTCAACTGCATTAAGGTGTCGATTTCTTAACACAGTGGAAACAATAAAGCGATCTTCTCGGGTACTTGTGCACCTGGGTCTGCCATTACCTCGTCTCCTTAGATGGTTTCCAGTCTCTTCGTACCTTTGCTTTACTCGCTGAACCGTTCTTAAAGTTACACCCACCCTCCTTGCAGTACGACGCATACTGATGCCCACTTCGAGAAAAGCTAAGATTCTTGCACATTCTTCTGGTGAAAGAGGCATGATTAGTCAAATTTACTCTCTGAAGATACCTATGCTTTTCAATTACAATTGCTTTATCAGCAGCGAATGTGTCAAACACAAAAATCCTAAGTAAGACAACACCTTTCAACAGTTTAAAAAAAGTGTTTTTATTTATTCGTTTTTTTTAAAGTCAAGCATTATAAGTTCTTATAATGCATGAAGTTTTTATTGAATAAGATTAAATTTTCTTTTTAACCTTTTTTGTTTCAAAGGTCTAAGTTTTATAGTTTGGGAGAAATCGCAATTTTAAAACTGTACTACTTATTTTTGACGCCCAGTGTATTTTGATTTTAAAATAAGTTAAAAAACTGACTGATTGGATCTACTAGTGCACCGGGAGGTTGCACTGTGTCGGATGGCCGAATGTCGTGATTCATAATTGTCAATGTGTTTCGTGACACATTTTTCCAAACATAGGCACAGTTCTTGGCTCGCGATTGGTAAAACGTTGACCAACCACATGCTAAGAACGCCATTTTGAAGAAGGGAGTAAAAAGGGAGAGGGAATACGGCCGCTGGCCGAGCCCAAGCAGTCAGTTTTTAGCGAGCACACGAGTCGAACAGTTGTCTAGAAAGACATTATATTGTTAAGAAGTAAACCCAAGTTGTAATTTTACTAGTAGACAATTTGAAGAAATAAATCAAGATTATCAAGATATACTGCTTATTTATTGAGTTCACCATAGTAAGAAAAAAGCTATAAGTACAAACCCGAAAATACCAAAAAGTTAATTTGTATTACTTCCACTTCGATAAGTATTCATTGTTACATCAATAAAATGAAAATTTAATTTTTTTGCCGTTAATTTGGTTAATAAAGTCAACCTTGCGAACATTGTTCCGAAAAATTCATTTTAAGCAGAATGGACATAATAGAAATTTTATTGTCAATTGTGATTATCTAATTCAAGTGGCCACGTCGTAAATGATAATAAAAGTCAAATTAAAATGCGACATACTTCCAGTTACTTAGAAAATAGTTATCATGGGTTACTAACTTTAGAACTATCGGCATAATACTAGTAATTAAGATCGCCATTGAAATCATTTTGTCAAAAACAGTTAATAAGAGAGTGTAATTCAGGGCAGTATGAAGAAATAAAATTTGATAACATAAATTTAATTTACAGGCCAAAAACTGCTGAAAAACCCGTTAAGATTAAAGTTACTTTTAGTAATCGCATATGGTGAACAATAAAGTATATCGAATCAAATCCCATTCGTAGGCACAAATCTTTTAAAACCTCAGCGCGTACCTCTGGATAGAATTTTCTCCAGGCTCGAAATTTCGTAGTCTATATAAGCACCAGCTAAAAGCGGTCCTCAGTTTCTATCTATTCTAATATGAAATCGTATTGTTTGTACTAATTAATGAGTACTAATAATGGCTTAATTAACTAAAATTTACTTATTTTTTGGTAATAAACAACACAAGTATTCCAACACAAGTATTTAACATTACTTAAAGGGATTGCTCTTGTAACATAATATAATAATGTAATGCTAAGTTAAGGAAATAAATTATTTTTAATTTTTAAAAAATAATAAAATGCATGCTTATAGTACGATAAGCATGCATAACTTTATACTGGTAGTGTTTTAATTCTTACATCATAATAGAATATAACTCACAAAAGAAATTATTTAGTAGTTGAAACTGTTCCAGATTAAGGAAGTTTTTAGATAAATAACTCAGTAGCTAATTAAAAATAAACTCTAGTGTTATTTTGGATTTTTTACTAGTTGCAAGCCTGATGGTAATAAAGGAAACAAGAGGAAAAGAAGAACACTGCAGTTCCAACAAAGGACACGTCAGTATAGTCCTAAATATTCAAATATTTTACATTCAAAAAAAGGATATCAATGAAAAAACATTTAATTGATCTAATTTATTGACTCAAATTTATGTTGCGAAATTAGATTTAAATTAACAAAAACAACGTCTTAAAATCCTAGCGAAACATGACCAGAATTGTAGCGACAGGGCTTGATTTTAAATTTTTTATTTTTTTTATTATTCATTAACAAATCTAAATTTTTTATCATCTACAATCCATATCGTAACATTGTATTATAGTATTATAAAATATTACCTAGTGTAATGATTCAGTAAGACTTTATTACAATATTTGATGTGCTTGAAGTAGAGATTTTTGATTTCTAGAACTGTCAATTCAACAAAACAAATTAAGTCAAATAATAGAATTTCGGTATATTTTTTAACAGAAGCTACAGAACATAAAATACTTATCTCAAACACACACAAAATAATTATGACTATTTAGATTAGAATCCTAGACCTCTAAGTGATGTGTTTGAAACAGTTCACAAGCACATCACTTAGAGGTCTTAGACTCTAACCAAATTGTCTGCTCGTAAATGGTAGGCAGATAACATTTAGTGTCTAAACAGACGTGAGCAAAAAAATATTATTATTTTGCTGTGATCTCATAATTTAATTGTATCATTGATCTCATAATTAACTGTTTGTTACTCTGTGACACTCTGAAAATGTATTATAAATTTAGAATGGCATAACATTATCAATAATTTTGTCAGCTAAGTATAACACTGCGATTATTTCACTGACTGTTTGTTACTCTGTGACACTCTTGCAGATTGAAGTGAAATATAAACTTCAACACATTCACATACTTTTTTGTTTTAGAATTTGATTGTTAAAAGTAATAACATAGAAAAATTTGACTAAAATATTTTTAAGAAGTAACTTTATCTTTCAACGCATAATTACTTTAAAAACAATATAATTTTTAATCAACTAAATTGGTAAATAGATGCATGGTTGCCAACATAAAGCAAAGCAACAGCTTTATCCGGCGTCGTCAAAATTGTCAATAATTAGGTGCTTGATGAAATTTTTTTCGATCTCAAACATCTCCACCATGTCGTAAAGCTCTCTTTTATTATTTTACGAAGGATATTTGTTTATGTTAAGTTCTAGTTTACGTATGAGATACTTCAACACGCATTAAAAGGATATTAAATCCTACAGTGACCTCCACCATCCCCATAGTCACATCTCAGCCTCTCAAAAAATGAATGTTGAAGCATCTCCATGCAATCATGCTAATTAATAAGATAATAACTCACCAAATGAACTCCTCACTGCAGATTTACTTTTACCTGTGTATTATGCTTCCAACTATTCGGAACCACGCGCTCTCTTGGTGCAACTAGCTCGTGGCGCCCTCTTCAGTGCCTTTCTTGTTAGTTCTTTTATAATGTTGCTAATAGTAATAAATAATTACCTTATGCTGCGTTCAGAATTCGCTCGTCGCGACACTCCTCACCACAGCGAAGATCTTAGTCATTATTTACATATTTACAAGTAAGTCATGGTTCATGGAGTATTAAATTTTATTGCTTATTTAGTAGTAGCCGTGTCCATTTCTTTATGGTTTCTGTGGCTCTTCTTGCTGAGGCTCTTTTGCCTATATCTTTATCGTTTTGTTTATTTGAATCAGTTACTTCTGAATTGCTTTCTTCAGAGTCATTGTCTGATAATTCTAGAGGAAAAAGATGTGCTATAGATCGAGTCAATGTCTCACCATTAGATAACTTAACTTTGGCTACTCTAATCTCACCATCATTACTAGGTTTAACTTCAATGATTTTGCCTGCTTTCCAGTGAACTCTGGAACAATCTGATTTGATCTGAACGGAGTCACCAATTTTAGGAATTCGGTTACTTTTAACTCTAGGTTCTTTATGTTTACAAATTTTTTCTCTAATGCTTGCTAAATACTGGTTTGAAAACATTTTTGAAAATTCTTTTATCATTATCTGTCCTTTTTTCCACATTTCAATTAGGTTGGTTTTAGTGATAGTCGCTGGATCAATAAATTCTTCTTCAGATTTTTCTGCTGTTATATTGCCGCCACCAATAACAAGAAAATTGGCCGGAGTCAGGATATGTTCAGGTTCGTAGCCTATATATGTCAGGGGTCGAGTATTTACCACTGCTTCTATTTCTTTGATTATAGTATGAAGTTGACTATCTGACAGGAGACGTTTTTCTACTGTTCTCAATAAGCAATGTTTAGTAAGGCCGATCAATCTTTCGTAGAACCCTCCAAACCACGGGGCGAGTTCTGGTATGAATCTCCAAGTAATTTTATTTTCTATGCAGTATTTGTTTGTCATGACATTGGCTGTTAATTTGAACTGAGTGGCATTATCACTTGTTACTAAAATTGGTAGTCCCCTAGTAGCAATGAATCGTCTGAACGCTAATAGACTTCCTCGGCTGATAAGTTGTTCACAACTTCTAAGTGAATTACTCTTACTGCTAAACAGGTAAATAAGCATACCCATCGCTTTTCTGTATGGTCATTGTTTTTTATAATCAGAGGTCCCAGATAATCAATTCCGGTGTACATAAATGGATGGCAAAATTCTACTCTCTCTTTTGGTAATGTGGGCATTTCTGGGAGTTTATATGGTCCACCACCATATTATCTGCAAGTTCCACATTTTTTCAGAACTTTTTGAACCTGTGCTCTACCACCTGGTATCCAGTAATTTGTTCTAACTAAAGCCAATGTATGGGAAACACCAACATGGTAATTGGCATTATGTATCTTTTCTATAATATTGAATGTAAATTCAGTGTTCCTCGGAAGTAGTATTGGGAATTTTTGATCAAACGTCCAGTTTGCATTCTCGAACCTTCCTTTACATCGTATAATTCCGTGCTTGTCTATGAATAATTTTAAGGCCTTTGTCAGTTCTGTTTGTTTTCCTAGAAACTCATCCGGATAGTTAATTTTTTGTATGTTTTTAATTATCTCTATTTGTTACAGATCCTGTACTGTTTTGCTCTGTTCTTTATTTATGTTGTTATCTACATTTGTTGAATCTCCTTCAGAATTAGTTTGTTTGTGTTTATTTAAAAAAATTAAAGTAGTTTCTTCTATTTCTGTAGCAGTTAATACTTTTTCAGGGGTGTGATATGTGTCATTATCATAGCTCTTTCGGAGCAGAAATTTGGGGCCATTGTACCACAATTGCATGTTTTGATTCAGTTCGGGTCTTGTTGCAATATCTGCTGGGTTTTCTTTGGATTTTACATGTCTAAATTTAAGGCTTGTGTTCCCTTTTATTTCTTGGATTCTATTGTGCACAAATGGAGTTTTTCAATGATGTCCATTTTAAGTTGGTCTTTGAGTGTCTCATTATATGCTTTCTTTGTTTCATCATCAAGTCTCATCAATAAGTTTCGAAGTCGTCCAAAGGCTAGTCCGAAGTTAGTATTTATCTCTTTGATAGGTTCAATCCAGGGCCATTTTACATGGTATCTATTATCCTCAAACTTAACATGTTTGTCGAAATGTTTTACTGCATCCTCATCTCTTGATAGTTTTGGGGAATCTTGTATGCCAATCGCTTCTAACTCCCATAGCTGTTTAATATTATTTGATCTTAATGGCAGGTCAGGATCATTAAATGTTTTTGAGTTTGCCATTGCCGATTGAAAATATGTAACAACAGACAGGATTTTGTCACTATCTTGATCAGGGGGCATTGTACCAGATGCAATCCAGCCAAAATCAGAATCAATTATAAATAAATTCTTTTTTATTGCTCTTTTCTCTTCTTTCATAAATTGATGATATAAGTCGTTTCCAATTAGACTGTCTACTGATTCTCCCATACTCCCATTGTCAGCTAAATCAAGTGTTGATAATTCCTGTGGTAAAATTGGTGGAGGTATATTATAAGTGATGTATTCTACAGTATTTGCAGACATTGTTTTTTCAGAATTGGACTTTGTTATTATGTTAAATTTGACAATATAACTCTTTATTTCTTGTGGTGTATTTGATCCAAATGTGTATACCATGAGATTATTTTCTTCTATGGGTTTTAGGTTTAGAATTTTGGCCAACTTGGAAGTGATGTATGAACGTTGACTTCCTGTGTCTAGTATAAGACGGTATTACCTCTTAATTTGTCCATTTGATATCGTCGTTATAGCAGTTTGTAGTAAGGTTTTAATGTTGTTATGTCTCTCGTTGAATTGAAATGTTTTCGTCTTATTTTCAGTGTTTTGAGTATCAGTGTCACGTGGTGAACACTTTGTGGGACAAAGGGATCTATTGTGATTGCCTTTACAATATATGCAGTTTTGTTTAGATCTACATTTATCTGATTTGTGGTTGCTTCCTAGGCATTTGTAGCATTTGCCTACTAGCCGAGCACGTCGTTGTTGTATAGTTCGATATTTTAAACACTCATCATTGAAGTGATCTTCCCCACAGTAAATGCAAGTTCGTTTGTATTTTTTAGCTTGTGGTTCTTTCTTTTTAATGTTCTTGTTGCTTTCATATTTTCGTTTCTCTCCTATTGTTTTCTCTTCCTTTTTAAATTGATACCTTTTATTGAATCCGGTTTCATTATAATTTATTTTTCCTTTCCAATTGCCCTTCTTGTCCTTTACATTAGACAATAAAGTCTCTGTTGTGAATTTTGTATTATCTGTGGGATTTGTAGTTACTGCTTGAGTTATAGATTCTTTTGCCGTAATGATGTGAGCTAATGTTTTTCTAATTTCATCTATAGATTCCATGTCACTTTTCAATTTAGATCTCAGTTCATACTGTATATTTTCAGAAAATTTTTCAATGATCAATGCTCTTAGGTGAGCTCCACTTATATCTGCACCAAGGGAATTCAATACCCGCAAATTAGTGTCAATTTCATTCAGTATGTGTCTAGCTTCTTTTACAGAATCATCTTTCCTGTTAAGTTTGTACAACTCCTTATAATGAGCATCAATTATGATACCTGGTTTCCCAAATCTTTCTTTTAGTGTATTAACTGCTATTTCATAATTTTTATCAGTTGTGTCAATTCCTTCAACTATCTCCTTAGCTTCTCCAGTAAGGCAGGTTTTTAAATAAGCCAACTTATCAACATTTTTAATGTTTCTACTGTCTACGCTGGCTACAAACGTGTCCCAAAATTGATGCCATTTTAATGTGTCTCCTGCATACTTCATTAATTCCAATTTAGGTAGGCGACTAGTAGTGTTCAATTCACTGGGGCTTGATTTATTATAAGCTTTTAATTGAATGTGTACATTACGTTCGTCAACTAATTGTTCTGCTTCAGTTTGTAAAATAGTTAATGTTTTCACTGTGTCAGATGTCATTGTGCATTCACTTAGACAGATAGATGTTTCTGATATAAACCTATCATTTTTTGTTTTAAGTTTTTGAGTAGTCAAAATAATTTCTTTCTCACTATAGTTTTCTATATTATTTTTAATGGTTTCACAAGTTTTGACAGACTCGATCACTTGATCTTTAATTATTTCTAATCTTTGTAATCTTACTTCCTCCATATCAACCGTTTGACTGATATGATCTGAAAAACGTACCCTAATAATTAACAACTATATTTACACCACTATAATTGTGAGTAAATATGAAAAGGTAGTGAAATCAAATAAATTTCTATTGATTTTGAAAAACTTATATTCATAAATTCCCATTCAGGTACGTACTTATTTAATACTTTTAGTTATTTTTCTATTTTTTTATTAGTACTATCAGACATTCAATTTCTTAATTTTATAAAAGATTCGTAGGAAGTCTTACTTGAAAGAAAATTAATAAAAAGAAATCATGTATATATATTTTTTGTTTTGTTTTATGAATATTTATAAGGGCCAGCTTTCAAACTGTCATATCATCGCATAGACAGAATCACAATAATTCTGTGCTCCCATATAAGTTTTCTAATAAATTCAAAATAGATTATCTTTGCAATTTAATGAGAAGATAAAATACATGACAATACTTCCTATTATCACATACCTGTATTTAGTTAGTTGGTATTTTGTAATTAGGTAACTGTCTCTAGGCTGCACGTTTCCTTCTATATATAGTGATCTTTCTCATTTACTGGGTTGTTTTTATTCACTATTAATTACTCGGAAACAGACTGAAATCAGCATAACGAATTCATTTCAATGAAATGAAATATGTAATTTAAAAATGATGCATACATATGCATACAAATGCTGTCCCCACTATAGCAGCACTAATTATCCACAGATCTTTTTGTAAATACAAAATTTAAGATGTTTTCATAGAAGTTACATACAATGACTCTAATTGTAGTAGGAATGTAAAATTGTAGTAGGTATTTTCATTGTACAATAAAGAATAATACATACATACTGTAGGTACTTGTAGCTTAGTTAAACTTGTGACAGAATAAGTAGGTAGGTACCTATCCAACTGATTATGGAAAGTTGAACAATTATTTGAAGTTAGGTACTCAGTGATAATAACCCTGATTCTAAAATTTGATGAGTGACTAGAATCACTGGTGTCCCGCACGAGTAGGTAGGTACCTATTTACAATATCACTTTGTAAATTTACCTTTTAATACCTACATAATTTTGTAACCTTGTTATTGTGGAAGAGTGTTTTTCTTTGAATTTGTTAGGGAACTTGTATGAAACAAATGAAATCAATTAAAATGTAAATTAAAAATAAATGAATAAACTTACAAGTTTGTGTGATCAAACCGCATGGACAAATAGTACACGTTCCTTGTCACATTCCAGTTTCTAATAAGTTTTCTTTCTGTCTCTACTATTTTCGCTTTCACTGACGCTAGTTTAGCTATCTTATTATGTATAACAACATTAAAATGTACTAATTCCAATCTTTGATCAATTACAAAGTTAAAATTGAGTTAAAACAATCTGGAAAAGACGCTTGTCTTTCGAAAAGTGAACAAATTGGTTTGTCAATGTTGGCAATATGGCCGACATCGTACAGTCTAGCCGTACTATGTTCACTCAAGAAAATTGAATGTCTGATAAAAGTTTATTCTGAATTTTAATAAATAAAATTAACGTAAGTAATATTACAAACATTTATTAATATTTAATTTGGGTGATATTAAAATCCGATAACATTAGGTCATTAGTTTTCTCTAAAATGTTTTTTTTTGGTATAGTAGTGTCACAGAGTAAACAATGAACAGTTAGTTAAGTTATAGACAGGTAAATGGTTTGCCATTTCTAATTGAATTATTTGAAATTTTATATATAATTAAATGAATTCAAAAAGTATAATTATTCTAATCAGAATCTTTTTAATTAGAAATTTCTATTGTGTCAATACAGGCGTATAACTATTACTGACAAACATTCTAAACAGAATCAATTGACCTGACACTATGTGCCTAAATAGGCTTATAATAAAAACTATTTCTGTCAAGTGTTTCAAACGGGATTACTTGACCTGACATTTTTTGGCTAAACAGGCTGATGGGTTATGGGCAGAAAAAGAAACGATTTAATTATAAACCTTGGATTTATTTTGCAACGTAGCACAATACAAGAGGGCACCGAGATCAAGAAAAAAGTGACATTAGTGACAGATGACAGCTGCTGTCAAATGCGTTTCATTATTCGTATTTGCTTATAATTACGTTTTGTTTACACCAACACTGGCCCTTAAACAAATAAGTATACAATACTAAAGATATAATTAAAACATACAACATAGTTATACAATACACAGAGCAACCAATTTACCAGTACAATATGAAACAATTAATGACTATTGATTTTAAAAACTATATACCTATATAAATTAAAAACTTATTGTAAACCTAAAGAAGTTACAAATTTATTGTGTTTTTCTTTATTAAGTGGTTTAGTTAAGATATCAGCAGTCATTTCAGAAGTACACAAATATTTCAAATTAATAATATTATCCTTAACAACTTCTCTTATGAAATGATGTCGAACATCTATGTGTTTTGTACGAGCGTGGTACATAGGATTTTTACATAACTTATGTGCTGATTGGTTATCGTTAAAAATAGTAACAGAACAATGTTTACCAAGCAATTCATACATCAGAGTTCTTATAAACAATGCTTCTTTACAAGAATCTGAGAGAGCCATATATTCTGCTTCTGTGCTAGAAAGGGCGACTGTTCGCTGTTTCCTACTTTCCCAAGATACAGGACAGTTCCCGATTTGAAAAACAAACCCAGTGTATGATCTACGATCAATTTCACACGAAGCCCAGTCAGCATCTATATACCCATTGATGTCTAGACCACTCCTACTGAATACAAGACGATAGTTTACTGTACCTTTTAAATATCGCAGAACGCGTTTTGCTGCTTTCCAATGCTGTTGATCGTAACATTCATTAAACTGGCTAAGCATGCTTACCGCGTGCGCGATGTCGGGCCTCGAGCAAACTGAAATATGCATTAATGATCCGATTAAATTTCTATATTCCAAATTTTCTTCCTTTTTGTCAGCCTTTACTAGTTTTAATCCTGATTCCATTGGAGTCTGAGCTGGCTTGCAGTCAGTCATATGAAAACGGTCCAAAACTTCCCTTATGTAACGAGACTGATCAAGAAAAATATTATCTTGGTTTCTTGTGATACGCATACCAAGTATGTGATTGACTGGCCCTAAATCTTTCATATCGAATTCTTGCATGAGCCTTTTCTTTATTTCACATTTAATTTGTGAATTTCTAGTTGAAAATAATAATATATCCATAGGTCGCTGGTTCATATCCGGCTCGAAGGACCATGTAAAACCTATGAAACCTATGAGATTGACAAAGAAAATGTGACAACATAATTTATCACTTTTGCTGTGACATCAAAACATAATTAACATAACTGAGAACTATATCAACACATCAAGAAGTAATAATACTTTTACATTAACAATAATTAACATCACTCTGTTACAGGTAAGATACACAACTTGGATATAGGTCTTTTAATAACAGATCCTTTACACTTTAATGTTACTACTCGAGTGACCTTGTCCAAACCGGGATGCTTTTCTAAAATTTTGCCCAATAGCCACCGCGCCGGTGGTAAATTGTCTTCCTTAACCAAAACTACATCTCCAATTTTTGGGTCAGAAATTTGTTTGGACCACTTATAACGTTGTACACAATAAACCAAATACTCATTGGACCAACGACGCCAAAAATCTTGAATCATTCTTTGCGTTACCTGCCATCGTTTTAGAGTGCTGAGATTGCTATCCTCATAGTTACGATCAGGGCATATGACAACAGGCTCACCAATTAGAAAGTGCCCTGGAGTAAGTGGCATGGGTTCGTTGCAATCATTAGGCAATAAAGACAGGGGCCTAGAATTCAAACAAGCTTCTATCTGTGTTAGTACTGTAGCCATTTCTTCATATGTGAGTGTAGACTCTCCTATTACTCGTTTCAAATGATATTTTGTGGATTTGACCCCAGCTTCCCAAAGTCCACCAAAATTTGGTGCGTGAGGAGGAATGAAGTGCCACGACACGTTGTTATTTCCTAACCATTCACGAATCTCAACGGCAACAGACGAAGTTTCGGCTATGACTAGTCGAGAAATTTCTTTGGAAGCGCCAATAAAATTCGTGCCATTATCGCTCCAGATGTCACTGACATAACCACGTCGGGCAACAAATCTCTTAAAACTAGCAATGAAACCCTTGGCCGTCAAGTCGCTAACTGCCTCTAGGTGTATGGCCTTGGTAACCATACACACAAACAGGCATATATATCCTTTATACGAGCGATTACCTCGTCCCTTTGATACTCGCAAATTAACAGGACCAGCGAAATCAACACCACTGAGTAAAAATGGTCTAGAGGGTTTCACCCTACTAGTCGGCAATTGACCCATCAATGGATGTCTTGTGTAATTAGTGTGTCGCACACAAACAACACATTTACGTACATGCATCTTCACAAGATTTTTTGCTGAAACGATCCAGAATTTGGTACGTATGTGATTTAGCATTAAAGTAGGGCCACCATGAAGGGTTTTCTGATGAGCTTCGTCTATCACTAAATTTGTGAAATGACTTGAGTGCGGCAATAAAATTGGATGCTTCGCATTTTCGGACAGGTCAGCATTTTTAAGCCTTCCTCCTACTCGCCAGATACCCTTAGCGTCAAGTGTAGGACATAGGGATTTTAATTTCTCAAGTTGGAGATGCTGACCTTGACATTTGCGTATACATACCGCCAAAGCATCGTTCAACTCTTTACTGGACAAGTAAGGTTCAAATATCCTATTTCTACTAAAAAATCTCCTACAGAAAGCAATGACTCTCACTAACTTACGTAGTGAAGAATACTTTGTCCAAAGTGAATCTTCTTGTTCGGGTTTGTTAGAGGTTACATGAGCCTTTATTTTACGTTGCTCTAAATTTGTAGAAATGGATTTGGGACGTGAATAAACTATATCTTGATTTTGTAACCAAGAAGGTCCATGCATCCACAATTTGCTTTGCGCAATTTCTGATGGTAATAAACCTCTAGATGCTATGTCTGCAGGATTGTCTGCTGACTGAACATGAGCCCATTGAGTACTATCCATCCTGGACAATATATCGGACGTTCTGTTACCAATAAATGTTGTCCATCTACTCGGGTGACTACTCAACCATGCTAATACTACAGTTGAATCGGTCCATCCATGGACATGAGCACTGTTGATACACAGTACCATAGCAACTTCCGAGATTAGCTTTGCCAACAGTACAGCACCCATCAATTCAAGTCTCGGTATTGACACTTGCATTGTCGGAGCTACCTTGGTTTTTGCCGTTACTAAATTAACCTTAACAATTCCATCTTTCTTGATGATCCTGACGTAAACAACAGCTGCGTAAGCCATGTTGGATGCATCACAAAAGCCATGTAGCTCCATACATGCGTCATCAGAACTTGCTTGAATCCATCTTGGGACTTGAAAGTTACAAATTTGCAGCAAATCCTCTCTATACTTCAGCCACTCGTCCAGTAAGTCAGCTGGCAATTCGTCATCCCAATTGATGCCTGAAAGCCAAAGTTTTTGAATCATCACTTTTGCTGAGATGACACAAGGAGCTGCCCATCCTAACGGATCAAAAAGTTTTGCAATATCTGAAATCACTTTTCTTTTAGTGATTGGCTGTTGTAAAGGAGAAAGCCGCGCTGAGTACTGAAAAAAGTCCGATTCTCTATGCCAGGAAAGGCCCAATATCTTTACTACTTCATCCAATTTTATGTCAATATTTTCGCGCTCACCTTCTTTTCTGTCCATTATTTCTTCTGTTAATTCTCTGCTATTAGTAATCCATTTCTGCAAATCAAAGCCACCTTTAGCAAGCATTTCTTTCATCTGTTTATGAATTTTTTTTCCTTCTTCCACTGTCTGACAACCCGTCATTAGGTCATCAACATAAAAATCTGTCTTAACCTTTTCAGCTATCTCAGGATAATTGTGGCCTTCATCCAGCGCAACTTGCTGCAAGGTTTTGATAGCCAAGTATGGAGCTGCTGCTGTACCAAACGTGACTCTAAGCAACCGGTATTCTTCTATTTCAGAATCAGGTTTGTCACGCCATACAAGCCTTTGAAAGTCAGCATCTTGATTTGCCACAATAACTTGGCGATACATCTTAACTATATCAGCACTAAGACAAATGGGATGCATTCTCCATCTCATAATTATGTGACGCAGATCTAATTGTAGTGAGGGCCCTATCATAAGTGTATCGTTAAGAGACACTCCATTTGTGCCTTTGCATGAAGCATCGAATACTACTCTCACCTTGGTAGTAGACCTATCTTCGCGTATTACCGCGTGGTGTGGTAAATATACAGCCTCAGATAGTTTAGAATCTCTATCACTTCTTATGCGTTCCATGTGACCAAGCTCTAGGTATTCGAGAATGACTTCAGCGTATCTAGGTTTTATTTCAGGATTCCTCTCAAAACGCCTTTCAAGGTAGCGAAACCTCTTGAGTGCGATATCTCTCGAATTTCCATACTTACACTGTGGATCATCGTTGCGGAAGGGAAGTCGAACCACGTATCTACCAGATGGATCCCTTTGCGTAGTTTGCCTATAATACTCCTCGCAGCGCTGCTCCTCTTCAGTCAAGAGTTTAGTCTCAACAATATTTGACTCAGTCTCCCAAAATCGCTTTAACATTTCATTGTCGTCAGCCTGCGAATGTAAGGTCACTATCACATTGTGATGGCAATGTTCAGGGGATGAGTTATTTTGATCATGACCAACATTAGAAGTGGGTCCTGATAAAATCCAACCCAAAGCAGTATTTTGAGCTGTGGGTGAGTCTTTAGCCCCCTTGATTAAACCTTCTTTTACAATCTGACCGTATACATCGGCACCCAACAGTATATCAACTTTGTTTGGTTGATGATACTCAGGATCGGCTAGAGAAATGCCTGCCAACTGAGAAAGATCACATAAAGACACCTTTTCTGATGGAAGAAGACCAGTAATTGTTCCCAATACATGTGCACGTACTTGCACTGAAAAGGTTGGATCGTGGCGAGATTGAATAGTTATCTTTACGATGTACCTAGAGGATAAAACCCTCTTATCTCCACCCAAACCAGAAATGACACTCCTAGTAGGAATCTTTTTGAGTCCAAGCAATTGCACTGAAGATTCTGTCACAAATGACGCTTGTGAGCCTTGATCTAACAAGGCTCTCAATACATGGGTATAGCCTGAGTTTGCCTGCACTTTGACAAGTGCTGTAGCTAATAATACCTGATTTGGAGCACAATCAATCGAGGAATTGGAAAAATGAGCCACAACGTTTGAAGTTGAATTTTCATCCGAAGATGATGCCTCTTCTGGCGTCGTTGAAGAAGCCTCGACAACTAGATTAGTACTCGCTGAAGAAGTGGTAGCGGTTGTTTCCAAATTTGGCTTAGGATGAAGCAAAGAATGATGTTTACCTCTGCATACGCGGCATCTAGTAGCCACACGACAAATATTGGCGGAGTGATTCGGTCCTAAACAATTGAAACAAAGTCCATTGGTTTGAACAAAGTCGTGACGAGTTTGATAGTTACCGTTATTAAAGGATTTGCATGCATATATTTTATGACCACTCTGGTCACAGAACTTACACCTATCTTCGGAATTATTATAGCTGTTGGCAACTGCGTTCGAAGTTTTTGTTTTGTTTGAAACATTTGGTCTCGGTTTTTGATTTTCGTCTAAAAACTCTAAAGCCCTAAATCGATACTCCAAAAATTCCTTTAACTGACCTAAAGTAGGTAGTTCATCGGATGAGCTCAGCTTTAACTCCCATTGTTTACGAGATTCGGGATCGAATTTAGACGCTACAATATAAATTATGATCACATCCCATGATTTGATACCGACGCCCAAATTTTTCAAACCGTTTAAAGTGTCCATTGTTACATCTAACAACTGTTTGACAGCAGTAGCAGATTCTGTAAATGTAGCTGGTTGATTCATAAAACGTCTCAATAAACAATTGGCCAGATATCGTTTGTTGTTGTATCTGTTGTTTAAAATAGCCCAGGATTCTTCGTAGTTCGCCGCTGTAATCGAAACATGACGCAAAAGCTGTTCCGCTTCTCCTGTAAGATGGCTTTTTAAATAGTGCATCTTCTGTACGTTGTCTAGAGAATCGTTGTTGTGAATCAACGACATGTACAAATCTTTGAAGGTAGGCCATTCGCTATAATTTCCAGAGAAAATAGGAATGGAAATTTTTGGCAGCTTTACATTATTTTTATGAATTTCCGATGAATTTGAACTTTTACAAGGAGTAGAAACTAACAATAAGGCTTCCTGAAGATCTGACTTATAATTAATGTAAATCTCCGTTGTATTACCATACATATCTTCAGTAAAATAATTGTTAGAGAGAAAACTTTCAGTAACTTCAGCACTTATTCTACGGTGTGTATCCACAAAAAGTTTCCACTGCTCGTCTAGCGTTTCCAATCTAATCGATAAATATGACTCTTTGGAAAGCCTATCCTTTGGTGATTTTTTAAAGTTACTGTAAGCCTTCTCAATAGTACCTTTTGCATTAACTTGAGTTTTAATTAAAGCCTCCATGGTATTAATATTTTAAAAAATAAAATTTAAAGTTCAAAAAAAATTTTTGAAAAAAATTACAAGTCTTTTACAAACAGTGCAAAATCCGGCATGGATTCCCCGTAAAACACTTTTGAGAAAACTATTCTAAGTCCAACTCTACTAAGACCAAAACTGCCAAATTTTTCTAAGTCGAAATTTCCGAAATTTTTCTAAGTTCTTCTTTCTTGACAACACAAAATGCAACTGTACTCACGGTTTCACTGACACAAATTACGTCACCAATATTTATCCGTGTCCCTTGCTGCTGTGATACGTCACCCTGCCGGTGACGTCCTCGCCTCGGCTGCTCCTCCTGGTTCCTCTGCGGCTCGCGTGCCACGTAGGCACACGCGCAGTCCCTAACGGTGCGCACTCTTGCTAGTGCGATTTAACAAAAAGTCGCAGACCGGGCGCGCAATGAACACAAAAACTGCGCTGACTCACAGTCTAAATCCGGCTCGAAGGACCATTTAAAAATCCCAAGCCAACGAAGAGTTGAAATAAAACCACACACTGATTGGTGGAATTAGATAACTTTAATAAATGTATGGACGCTTATATATATTGACCGGAACACCTCAATACCGCGATGTAGAAACGACTACTAACGCCATCTAGCGACACGATTAGGGAACGAATCTTATTATTAACATAAGAATATTTTACACAACATATAAACTAATGATGATTAATTCTTCACCATTTGATTTAAAATACACACAGGGCTCTGAGGACAGTCTTCTAAAATTAAGTTTTGTAAGCAAGACATTATTTATCTTTTCATACCAAGACTTTGAGGCTTGTTTTAAGCCATAAATTGCCTTATGTAATTTATATACTTTGTGCTCACTACCTTCTATTTTAAAACCTTCTGGTTGTTCTAAGAAAACTGTTTCTTGCAAATCCCCATTTAGAAAAGCGGTTTTCACATCCATGTGGTCAATATCCATTTGTTTTTCAGCTGCTAAAGCTAGTAATATGCGAATGGTGGAATATCTAACTACAGGCGAAAAAGTTTCCTCATAATCAATACCATAGCGCTGTGTATAGCCTTTGGCTACTAATCTAGCTTTATACTGTTTTAGTTCCCCATTGAGACCTTTCTTTTTCTTAAAAACCCACTTGCATTTAATCGGTTTTTGATTTTTAGGTGGATCAGTCAATGTCCAACATTTATTTTGAATAAATGATTGATACTCATCTTTCATTGCATTCATCCAGTGAACAGCTTCAGCCCCTCCTAGAGCTTCTTCTACTGTTTCTGGTTCATCTCTGATACAGGTCAGCATTGCAGTACATGCTGTCACGCTGGAGTCAGCGCTGTCATATTCTGATGCATCTGCGAGTGTAGATTCACCTGGAGAGTAAGTGACATCGGAAGAGTCATCAGAACTACTGTTGTCAGTTTATTTTCATTATTTATTACTAATTCGTTTTCTCCCCCTTTTTCTGGTGATAGTGAATTTTCAGACTGTGCTACTTCAACATGAGGATCATCTGATTTTAAATCCTCAGTCTGGGAATCATTTATCATCATGAAAAAATCACCATCATTTTCACTATTTTTTGTATAAAATTTCTTTTCAAAGAATGCAACATCCCTAGATTTTATACATTTGCTGGGATTCTCTGGATCAATCAGTCTATAACCCTTACTATTTTCACAATATCCTACAAAAATATAAGGTTTACATTTCGAATCTAATTTCTTACGATTCTGTGTCAAGGCATAAACCACACAACCAAATATACGTAAATGGCTAAGATTCACCTTTGTGTTAGTCCATTTTTCCTCTGGCGTGACGCCGAAGACTGCCTTTGTAGGGGACCGGTTCTTTAAATAGACAGCGGTATTGACCGCTTCAGCCCAGAACTGCCCATCTAAGTCTGCGTCTCGTAGCATGCTGCGAGCCTTCTCAACAATCGTCCTATTGGCCCGTTCCGCAACGCCGTTTTGTTGAGGAGAGTTCGGTATGGTAGTCTGGTGAATGATGCCGTTCTCTTTCAAATATTCCTGAAATATAGAATTGACATATTCCCCTCCATTATCCGTCCTCAATAATTTTATTTTCTTATTTGTTTGGTTTTCCACCAATGCCTTGAAATGTTTGAAGTTATCGAAAACTTCATTTTTATTTTTCAGAAAATAAATCCATGTTTTCCTACTACAATCATCGATAAAAGTGAGAAAGTACCGTGCTCCACTGAAGGATTTCACTGGCATTGGCCCACATAAATCACTGTGCACAACACCTAAAAATTCATTAGACCTGCTTTGTGCCTTCCTAGGAAAAGGTAATTTGCTAAGCTTTCCCTCAACACAAGCTTCACATGGACTGAACTGTGATTTATTATAAGTAATGCCACTTGCCATACCTTTCATTAGCAAATGCATACTCCTCGCATTAAGATGTCCTAGTCTTCTGTGCCACGTTTCCTGCGTGACAGGTTTAGTAGCCGCCTGGAAACTCAACTCAGTTTCCACCCCACAGCTCTCAGGTGCTTCCTTCTGCACTGTATCTTGAGCTTCTGCGTATTCCTGGGTAGTCGTAGGCTCCACACTATTCCCTGAAATCATAGAACAGACACCCCATCCTACCACACACAGATCAGGCTCCCTAACAGATTCAGCAGTTTCTAATTGATAAACACCATTTTTATGACTTGCTGTAGCTACTAGTTTGTTACCATCTAATATTTTACAACATTTTTCATCAAAAATAACCTGAAATCCCTTTCTAGTTAACGCACTGACCGATAACAAGTTCGTAGCTAAGTTAGGTACAAGATAAACTTCACTGATAGTTTTGACGCCTAATTTTAAATGTACTTTGACATCACCACGACCAGCAGTGTAAAGTTTCTCTCCGTTAGCCACCTTCACTTCGGTCACGTAACCAGGAACAAAGTTATTTAAAATGTTCTTGTCATGACACATGTGACTGCTCGCACCAGAGTCTATCAGCCACACATCACTTTGCACACATACTGATAACGCTGTTAGCAGTGCTTTGTCCGATGAACTGTCCGTCTTTACTGGTTTCACTGATTTGCAGTCCCGCGAGTAGTGACCTAATTTCTTACACTTGAAACATTTAACTGGTTTCTTACGTGCTGCCAATGCTGTTGAACCGGTGTCACCTTTATCATCACGCCGTTGCTTCTCCTGCATAAGCTTCGCTTTGACCACCTCGCTCGATAACTTGATATTTGAATTTTCAAGTGCCATTATTAGTGGGTCAAAGTCTTGTGATAAGCCGCTCAGCAGTAACACAGCGACGAAATCATCTTCTAGTGGTGCACCTATATCGTTTAATTGTTGGCTAAGGTCGCAAACTTTCGTCACGTATGCTTCCATAGATTCGCATTCACATAACTTGGTAGCAAATAACAGTCGTAGTAAGCTTAGTCTTCTGGACAATCCCTTGTCTTCATATGCTTTTTGTAAGTTTAGCCATGCTTGCCGCGCCGTTGTCGCATTCCTCACGTGCATAAAAACACAGGGCTTCACAGCTAAGCATATCTTTGCGAGTGCTTTTTGTGATTTTTTTAACCATGCCGCGTCTTGTTTTTCATCACCACCTTCCTTAACGACATCCCACAGATCCTCGTGTATGAGGTACATTTTCAGCTGGAATTTCCAATTACTGTAGTTTTCAATGCCACTCAACTTTTCCACCGGGATGATTGGAACCGTTGTTGAAGTTGTAGATGTAGACATTTTCGTTGTCGATCGTGCGCGTGCCTACGTTGGAGGTTATGAATTTCGAGTACAGACTTTTTCTGCCGAATCGCACAAATATACTAATTACAGGGTACAGGCGTGACCCTGGGCCCATAACCTGATGGGTTATGGGCAGAAAAAGAAACGATTTAATTATAAACCTTGGATTTATTTTGCAACGTAGCACAATACAAGAGGGCACCGAGATCAAGAAAAAAGTGACATTAGTGACAGATGACAGCTGCTGTCAAATGCGTTTCATTATTCGTATTTGCTTATAATTACGTTTTGTTTACACCAACACAGGCGTGCAATAAAACTATTTCAGACAAGTATTCCAAACGAAATTACTTGACCTGACATTTTGTACCTAAACAGGTGTGCAATAAAACTATTTCAGACAAGTATTCCAAACGAAATTACTTGACCTGACATTTTTTACTTAAACAGGCGTGCAATAAAACTATTTCAGACAAGTATTCCAAACGAAATTACTTGACCTGACATTTTGTACCTAAACAGGCGTGTAATAGAACCTTTTCAGACAAGTATTCCAAACGGAATCACTTGACCTGACAATTTGTGCCTAAACAGGCGTGCAATAGAACTATTTCAGACAAGTATTCCAAACGAAATCACTTGACCTGACAATTTGTGCCTAAACAGGCGTGCAATAAAACTATTTCAGACAAGTATTCCAAACGGAATCACTTGACCTGACAATTTGTGCCTAAACAGGCGTGCAATAGAACTATTTCCGACAAGTATTCCAAACGGAATCACTTGACCTGACATTTAGTGTCTAAACAGACGTGAGCAAAAAAATATTATTATTTTGCTGTGATCTCATAATTTAATTGTGTCTGAAAATGTATTATAAATTTAGAATGGCATAACATTATCAATAATTTTGTCAGCTAAGTATAACACTGCGATTATTTCACTGACTGTTTGTTACTCTGTGACACTCTTGCAGATTGAAGTGAAATATAAACTTCAACACATTCACATACTTTTTTGTTTTAGAATTTGATTGTTAAAAGTAATAACATAGAAAAATTTGACTAAAATATTTTTAAGAAGTAACTTTATCTTTCAACGCATAATTACTTTAAAAACAATATAATTTTTAATCAACAAAATTGGTAAATAGGTGCATGGTTGCCAACATAAAGCAAAGCAACAGCTTTATCCGGCGTCGTCAAAATTGTCAATAATTAGGTGCTTGATGAAATTTTTTTCGATCTCAAACATCTCCACCATGTCGTAAAGCTCTCTTTTATTATTTTACGAAGGATATTTGTTTATGTTAAGTTCTAGTTTACGTATGAGATACTTCAACACGCATTAAAAGGATATTAAATCCTACAGTGACCTCCACCATCCCCATAGTCACATCTCAGCCTCTCAAAAAATGAATGTTGAAGTATCTCCATGCAATCATGCTAATTAATAAGATAATAACTCACCAAATGAACTCCTCACTGCAGATTTACTTTTACCTGTGTATTATGCTTCCAACTATTCGGAACCACACGCTCTCTTGGTGCAACTAGCTCGTGGCGCCCTCTTCAGTGCCTTTCTTGTTAGTTCTTTTATAATGTTGCTAATAGTAATAAATAATTACCTTATGCTGCGTTCAGAATTCGCTCGTCGCAACACGCCTTTCAAGTAACCGCGAATGTGCGCAGTGATAACGTTTAATAAAAGCGTTTTTCCTGTAGCGGCCCGTCGATGAAAATCGCGTTGTTATTAGAGTCGCGGAATTGCCTATCAACGCAAAGCCTATCTATGTAGTCGAAGACGGATCGTTGGTCGGGAGATACCTGCGACAACCATTCATCTACGTATGATTTTGCGCTATCAAAATCATACTCCGTCCGTTCCCTACCTAACTCAGTCGTGTCGTCTGTGACTTTCGGTAAGCCCTGGTCTATCAATGACGATCCGTGTCGACGAAGCATGCGATTTATTTGTATGAGGCACATTCTGTACGCGTTTTCTTCGTCACCTGGCATTCTGTGCAAAAAATCTTCAGCCAAATGATTTTTATATTCGTGCCACATCGTCGCAACTGGGGCACAATTAATAGCCAACAGTATGTAAAAACTACGAAGTCGTGGTCCGGTAAAAAAGGTCGAAGCTTCCGACATAGCTGATACGTACTCGGCTTGATCATCCGCGAGACCTAATTCTTTGGCAGCTTCTTGAAAAGTGGTGCAATTCGGACCACCAGCTTGTAATAAGTCAGTGTAACTACGACACGCACGAACATTTAATAAAAGTCTAAGGTAGAATTGTTGAGCTCTGTTCGGCCCGACCCAGAAAAGACGCGCGATGAGCTCACCCCTCATTCTTTTGGTGACGAATTTCCCGTTTTGGGTGGGTATTGATTGAACAGTTTTTAATTGTGGATCCGACTTGTGCACATAAAACTTTTCGTAAAAGTCAAGGTACGTCAGTCCGTCAAATTCTTCACCTAAAGGTCGAGCAAAGTGATCTAACAGGTCTGAGCCTGCGCTACCGACTGCACTCTCTTCCTGACCGCGTCGAAAGTAAACGGTATTTTGGTCGGGTAAATGAACCGAAAGCATCTTTACTGCTGGTTTTCTAGAAGTTACATCAAATTCTAAACTTCTCCAAGCCGCATCGCTAGGTAATGTTTTGTAACGTACTGCTCAATTTCGTTATTGCGGTCGGCTTCATCAACAACAGCTACACGAGCTTCATCAGGTCCTTTCGTCATATACTTGAAGACTTGATTTTTTTTTTACTTGATTTGTTAAAATCATATACTTGATTTTATGACGGTGCGTTGCGACGACACTTCCAAATTAATATGAGCGTCATATTTCAACAGCAAGGCGGCATTGTACGGAACGACCCACAAATCGTTAATTTTAATTTCTCTGCCGCGATATTTAATAATTGCCTCGTTTTCACTGCTGCGGCGGAAATTGATGAATCCTTTGTCGCCACAGAAGGTGACCGGCGTTTCTCTTTTGGGGAAATGTTTGTTGCATCTATTTTTTACACTATCCCAACACGGAAGATTTGTGCAGTGAGGCGGGCCGCACGGTCCGTGAATCATGTGTGTGAGGACTGCCTCGCGCAACCTGCCCTCGGCTTCTGAGGAATCAGGTATATCAGCATGGACAAACTTATCCATGTCTGAGCTTTCTACAGGCCCACCGCCTTCGACTCTAAAACAAATATGTGCATGCGGCAGTCCTCTTTTTTGAAATTCAATGACATGCATGATGTAATCAATTTTGCCAAACCATTTCCCGCTTTTTAAATCTTTTAATAATTGACCCAGTCGTAATTTGAATACTCGAGTGCAAATAAGGGGGTTCGCTTGCTGACCCGGCAATATTGATTGCCTTATCTCGGGCCAACGCGTGTTGCATGTAAAAGTAAAAAAGAATGACGGTGGACCTGACCTGTTCACTATTGCTATAGCGTCCAGTTACTTCATTTTCATATAACGCGGACCCCCTGTAAATGAACTGGGCAAATAGATTCGTCCTGGTACAACATCGCCTTCGCCTCTGATAGTCTCATCATTTGCTATCTCCCGCCTTAATTCTTCGAGTGGTGCAACCTTAAGCGTGTCTTGTTGACCTCTTGCTTGGGCTTTTTCCAAGTAACGGAGACGCTCTTCTAAAACTCTACAGTACATATCGACCTACCACTCTTCGGACAATAAACCAAAAATACTGAAACGCGACTCGGATAAAGCTAAGCAACGGACATATTTAACCTGATGAATCTTTTCGCCGTTACTACCCCTTTTATCTGGATACCAGCCTGGATTCCCGTGCGGATATAATAGAGGATACTGGAATGTTTCATAGAGCGGATGCATTATATCTACCTGATGAGGCCTACTATCACCTATTTTCCAAATGGCAATACTACGCGGTACACGCTCTTCGCGGTCTGTGCTAATTATAGTCGAAATTTCGCTACCTATAGGCTGGTCTCCGAGAATGTTCCCGTGGGTGGCTCGAGTGGTTTTCTGAAATTGTATGAAAGCCTCCGACGATGGCTCTAAGCTGTCTTTTGAAGCAATCTATGTACGGGTTCACGGTATGCAAAAAGCACGAAATCGACCTGACTACCTGCCTATCGAGGCTATGACTGGCTGCTAAGTTTTCCCTCTCGGTGCTGTCATTAATGTTAAAGTTAATATTATTAGTCATTGATTGTATGATCAATCGAAAGCGCGGTGGTAGACACGGCCCTGAATTTTAATAAAGATAAGCCTAGAGGTTGATGATATCCGTGCGAGACCCCGAGTGCAGAAAAGGAAAATAAATTGTTGTACGCACGGGGCCTATTGAGGAAAGCAGGATGAGAATAAAAATCTTTATCCAGCGGGGGAAAGTCTTGAACCTTATACACCCCCTGATGACAGCACCATTCCCTACTTCTTTCTTCTTCGAAAAGCGGGGCGCCGCAGTGTGGGCATTTAAAAATTTGCGGGTCTAACAACGAATTTTTTTTAGGGAAAACAACGGAATAGTGTTCAGTTCCGAACCCCGCTTTTCTCCTATCAGGTTTGCCAACTTACGCAACGGCGGATCCACGTTTCTAATTGATTCATTATATCGTGTTACAGCGGCTTCATTTACTTCGGGGTGTTGCTCGGTATAACGTTGTACAGCGGCGCGATTGACATCTAGGTTATTTTGCGAGTATCTTCCAACTGCGGCGCGATTTATTTCCGGATTGTTTTGCGTATATCGTTCAACGGCGGCGCGATTAACTTCCGGATTGTTTTGCGTATATCGTTCAACGGCGGCGCGATGAACTTCCGGATTGTTTTGCGTATATCTTTCAACGGCGGCGCGATGAACTTCCGGATTGTTTTGCGTGTATCTGTCAACAGCGGTGCGATGGACTTCAGGATTTTTTTTATTATATTTATTTACCGCGTCCAGATGCGCATTTTCTTTAGTCGGTTTTCTACCGCGTTTTAGTTTTTTGGGCCGACCGCCTTTGTTCGCCACGGTTTTATTTACAATTCCGAGTGGTTGACGGACAACTACTGGTATTAATTTAGACAGTTCAGAATCTTTAATTTTTTCAACCACAACCACAGGTTTTAGATACGTTAATTTTGGGTCATTTTGAATATTTTGCGCGGTGTTGTAGTTAAAAGCAGTTGTAGATTCATTTACTGCGGGCATAGTTTTTTGGAACGCAGTCAATGATAATTGGCATCCGTTTAAAATCGATTCAGAATTTTGAGTCGACGTTTGGACGGATATTTGAGACGACGCAAGACGCGGTAAGCGGGCATAGATTTTTCGAACGGAGACAGCGGTAACTGAAAACCATTTAAAATCGATTTAGATATTTGAGTCGACATTTGTACGGATGTTTGACTGGACGCAAGTTCTTTATCCAGTATTACTCGTACTCTATTCATTTCGTACTGCAAACCGTTGTTTATATCACGAGCAAAAAGTAGTTTTGCTAAGTCTACCTTAGAATCGCACCGGAACAAACGAGCTACCAACGGTCCTGAGGTACTGTCCTCTTCGCTACGGTTATACGCATTCACAGCGTGACTATTTTAACAAAAGTACGCGTTATTGTGCCTCCAAAAAGAATACGTGTAATCCTGACCCGTAAACAAAATACTATCAGTAGCATCATTATGGTTTTGACGGAAAACTTCCCCTTGAAGAATGTCCGAAAGAGTCTTAATTTTGTCTTCTCTGTATGAAGTACTATTTGGGAAAAAGTTGTTTATTATGTAGTTGTCCATCATATTTTCAATTTTGACAACTTTATTTCCGATGCGTAACTCAGTGGGTAGATCATCCGCGACTAACAAATTGGTATTCGCTGGTATACGATTAATGGATCATAAATAATTATATCTTTCTACGTACAGAACGTCCCCCCATTGCAAAATATCATCGATATCTTCTGTGGTAAATATTTCCCGCTTTTTCAGGACCGAATAAACCCCGGCACATGCTGCCATAGCTATACACTGCGCTCCCTTACCTAAATATCCCTCTGACCCTTGATGAGTCAGACCTAAAAAGCAGAAAACGTTTTAGTTAGATACTGGAGTTATAGGTATTAAGGTAATCGAATTGGCAGGCGGAATGTTGAAATATTTGTTTATCGATGACGGAAGACTTAGAATGATAATTTCGTCAAACAAAAGTTTATCCCTACTAATATTATAAATGCGAAAGTAACTCTGTCTGTCTGTCTGTCTGTCTGTTACCTTTTCACGCCTAAACCGCTGAACCGATTTTGATGAATTTTGGTACAGAGATAGATTAGAGCCTGGGAAAGGACATAGGCTACATTTTATCCCACAGTTGGGCACGATATAACCTGTAGTCCACGCGGGCGGAGCCGCGGGCGGAAAGCTAGTTGTTTTATAAAGTTAAATATACCTGTAACATCATTTCACGATAAAGATGAACATATTTTTTTATAAGTGAAAAATATTATCATGACAAAAAAGTTAACCGTGTAAATCACCTTGGTCTGTAAAAGTTTTGATCAAAATCCTGTTATAAAACTTTTGTTAATTTTACCAGCAATTTACCTACTTTTTATCTTAAATCCCAGATTATACAACAAAATTATAAAAAAACATTCCGATGGACTAACTATTTCCATCGTATGAAAGCACGACCAATAAATTGAATTGCACTGGCTATAAAAACAAAATGAAAAACAAAATTGTATTTTTTTTCTATTATTTTATATTGGAAGAAGATTGTCCAGATAAATACAATGAAGACGTGGCAGTATGGATGTAGATTGCTTTGTCTTTCCCAAAAGACAATTGCTTCAAAAATAAGTTATAATGTGAACCCGATTTAAGCAGGTCTTGGCCATATTAAAATAATGTGTGTTTTAAAACGTTTTCATGGAATTTGATAATAATGATATCAAACTTTAGTAGCTTATTGTTATTTTTTAAGACATATAACAAATCATTATGTATTAGGTAAATTAAATTCCATTGGTATTAAGCCCCCAGACCCAGACCAAAATTTTAAATAGCACTTTGATAAAATTAAACACGCTATAGTAATTGGGTGACTTTAAATTAATTTGCGAGAATTTAGGATGTAAATCATCCTATTAAATTGAACAATTGTAGTGTGTGCACTCCCTAGTAAGTAGGTAGTATGAAACCAGCTTTAACTATGACGCATAATCTTCTAATCTAAATATATAAAAGGAGAAACTGACTGACTGACTGACTGACATATCAACGCACAGCCTAAACGGCTAAACGTAGGCACTTGAATTTTGGAAGGGACGTAGCTTAGGTACCGTAGAGGTGCACTAAGACAGAAATATCCGAAATTCCTACGGGAACGGGAATTAGCGGAAAAATCCTTTTGTATGAAAAATCTAAACCGCTTAAGTTAGACGCTTGAAATTTGGCATGCAGGTACCTTAGTAAACTTAAAGCTTAGTTGCAACAGGATATTGCAAAATTCCTACGGGAACGGGAGTTAGCGGTAAAAAACTTTTGTATGTAAAAATCTAAATCACGTAATATAGATGTTTTCAATCTGTGTACTCTGTACAAAAAAAAATTAACACGCAAACGAAGTTGCGGGCATCAGCTAGTGTAACCTAAATATCAAAATAACAGAATGAAAGCCTTTGAGCAACAGAGAGATGTATTGAAATGCAACCCATGTATGTCTTTAGGTCAAATAAGTAATAGACTACAATATCACGTGTCATACTATGTATCTCGTTCTATCAATATTCTTTCGACCAACTTCGTGTTTTCTTTTACTCCCGGCTCTGACTTCTACATGGTGACCCTTGCCAGTCACTGTTTTAGACAGTAAAACACAGTAGCAGTGTGTTGACTTCTTCATGGCGACCATCGAAGTACTTAGTCATCTTCACGTAAAAACAGTTTCAAGTTAGGGACCATTTAGTGAAAATGTAGCTCCGTCGTCGGTATACTTCTCGCATCAAAGTACGAAGAAAAGTGCATACCAACGCAAAAAAGGCCACTGCCGATAACAAAAAAATTAAAATGGAGAAAAAACTTGTAAAAAATAAATAAATATAAAGCCAGAAACCTCAAAAAAAGCTAAATAGCAAGTCAAGGCAATACCAGGCGACCAGAATAAATTTAAAAAAAGAAGAAAGAAAAAAGATTTCTCTGGGTGCCGGACGGGATATATTCATGTTGGATGAGGACGCAGCTAAGCAGCCATCAATTCAATTCTATTTCTTGACATGTGTTCTGTGTGTTCGGGATTTAGGATTCAAGTCTGGGGCCACAATAGGATACACTGTTAAAGAACGAAATTACAAAATAAAAAGGGCAATGTCAATGAAGCATCAAGAGTACGTGTCGGTCCGGGGTGCCCAGAGTTAGCCCGGCCCAAGCAGCAAGTAGATGTCAGCAGCTGGAGCCACGAGCCCTCCGCCCTAGCAACTATAGCAGCCCACACAAGCTCCAACATCGAGCGTTCCGGTGCGGCGCAAACGACACCACCCCGTCATGTTAATGGGCTTAAATTCACGTTTCCGGTAGATATTATAAGGAAGCCTTAATGTGTCATTTTTTTATAGTGGTGTTAATAATGCGATTGTCTAATAAAAAAAATCTTTACAAAACAATTATGTTTATTCATACATGTACCACTATTATACTTTCCCCAATGAAATATGTAAAAAAAAAATATGTGTAAACCTTTGGCTAAAAAACCATTAGTAAAAGTATCAATTACTATTTTCATGATTTATAAATACAAATTTAATTTTTATTTTATACTTTAAATAAACATATTTGTGAACAGTATCTATAATAGATAAAGGTTACCATGTGGCCTCAATCATAATCTATCTACCATCTACTCATTGAAATCATTCCTATAAGCCCGAACATGCTAAGTATATCTACTGCAATTTGATGGCACAGCAGCACAGAACCAAGGTTAGCATGTCTTTAAAATATACCAGCAAAAAGACATGACAGTTCGCCAAATTTGAATAAGAACATCTTTTGTGGTTGATAAGATAAGATCATCTTCATCTACGAGATGTTTTTTTTTGAGAATTTTGGAGGTGGTTACGAACTACACCACCCCACTACTTTCCGTGAGCCTCGTAAAAATCATATTAGAAAACCGAACAGCAACAAGAATTCCCGAATTAATTTATTTCCTTGAACCATACCTATACTCGTTTCATGAGTTACCTATGTTCATAAGTTGCACACTACCACAATGTTCTTACAGTGAGGGAAAATATTATTTGAAAACCTGCTCATCCAAGTTAACCATGTCACACAGGTCAGATTGCAGTTGCTATACTCCATCCACGGAGACAAGTTAATAGGAAAAACTTAGACTCGTTTCCAATTGGTCAGCGAGTAACGTTAACTGAGTGTACAGACTACGTGCATATTTTAGTCTGAACGTGGTACTCGTACTGTGCAGACGCGCGCATATTTTATCCTGTATTGTTTTCGTGACTTATTGTTTTCGTGACCTGGCGTGTATTTTGGACTGTTGGTGCATTCATTCATTGTGACTTGGCTTTGTTTACTGGACTCCGTGATCGATTGCTTTCTGACGACTTGGCGCTTGTGTACTGGACTTTTGATTGTATTTTACGGACTTTGTACATTTGTAAGAAGTGAACACACCATGATGGACGGTTCGAATTCGGATTTTAATGCCCTAAAAAGAAAAAAAACGTCCTTTTAGTAGTACTGAAAAAACTATCATATGGAATATGTATCAGTCTATGGCAAGTGCAACCCCTTCCGCTTCATATAATGATATTTTAAAAGCAGTTTCTTCTTCCCTCGGAATCCATTGGGCATCAGTTTTCAGAATTGTGAAAGAAAAAAATAACAATAATGGTATTTTAAAATCTCCCAAGAAAACCAAACAGCGTACGAAGATTGTCGACACAGTTGATGATTTTACCAAATGTGCCATCAGAAGAATAGTTCATGATTTTTTTACCCAAAACGAAGTTCCTACTTTGGACAAAATATTAAAGAAAATCAGTGATGATGGCACCTTGGGGACATTCAAACGAAGCACACTAAATGAAATATTAAAAACATTGGTTTCAAATTTAATAAACGAGGCAGAAACAGCTTATTACTGGATCGCGATGATATATTCTTTTGGCGGCGAAATTATCTTCGAGCTATCAAAAAAGCAAGAGAAAATCATCAAAAAATTTACTATTTGGACGAAACATGGGTGAATGAAGGTCACACTACGTCAAGAGCATAGGAAGACACAACTGTGAAAAGCAGTCGAGATGCATTTATTAACGGATTAACAACTGGCTTGAAAAACCCCTCAGGTATGACTATTTTCTAAATAATAATAATAATTTCATTTATCAGTAATATTACAATATGGGCCCAAAAGCCCAGGTAATAAACTAATCACTAGTCTATTGTTCAATATATAACTAGTTACCTTTTGTGAATTCAAAATGGCGGAATTAAAAAATCTCTTTTATTTATAACGCTATTCAAAATATGAATGCCCAGAAATGGAAAAATTGCATTAAACACGTGGAAGAAGTAGTGGAGCCAAAAATGAACGCAATGGATAGAAATGTGGAAGTAATGACCGAAAACTTTATAATAAATATAGAAAACGAAAGCAGTGACAGTGATACGTCGTCGGATAGTGAGTAATTTACCTATTTTTAATTATATGAACTGTGTAAATTATAATTAAAATAAATTATGTAAATACTTTATTACTCTTGTTTCTTTTCCTTCATAAAACCTTTTTTATTTACCTATTTTATGATAACAATAGAATATATTTATGTATTTCTGCAAAAACATTACAAAACAATGAAAATACAGTGAAAATTATAAAACCAAATTATTTAAAAAAATCACAAATTACTGTTGAGATAAAATTCAGGCATAAAAATTAAAAGTAACACAGTGTGTACGTGCATTCAGAATGGTATACGCCCACCGCCTTTTTTTGTCCTTGTCATTTGTATGGAATTGTGGGACAGAGAGGGCGCTATATTAACTTGTCTCCGTGGATGGAGTATACACTGTAGTGACTTGACCTGTCAAATCTGAATGAGAAACGGGACTAAGCGCTACAGACTACAACAAGACTATATAAAAAAAATTACATTCAATTTTTCCAATTAATTTAAAGTTACTCCATATATAATATGTAAATACACCCACATCACCAGTGAAATACTTAAGAAATAAAAGAAAACATAATAAGATAGTCCATAATAGGGAGAAATATTAATTTTATGTTAAGTGTACAGAGGCAAGCGCATCAGGTTACTCCATTTGAAATGCAAAACCGCTCTTTTCAGAACAGCACAGAGTGTACGCGTGTGGTAACTCGATATGCAGCCCTCTGTACCGTAATTAACTTTTTTCATTCAAAATAATTATGATTAATCATTTAATTCATATTAGGTAGTTCAGCGATAAATTTAGAATAAAGATCGCCGAAACACACAAAAAAAAGGAAACGAGATTTAAAAAATGAAAGAAAAAATTTAATTAAACATAAATGATTACAAAAATTCGACGTTGTCCAAGAAAAATTAATGATACTAAAAATTGCACAATTAAATTAAATTTTAAGGTGTTAACCGAAACATAACATACAGGAAATCCTAACACGCAAAACAATTTTCAACGTATGGATATTTTGTTTGGAAATGAAGTGTAGGATAACTTTGAACAGTTACAATACCATTTAAAAATTTAACACATACATAATTTTAAGCACGAGGCCAAACTATAAATTTTTATCTGATGCAAATAGGTAGATTTATTCGACGTCGAATAAATACCCCACCTATTTGATAGTTAAAACTAATGCTGATACAATTGGCACTTTTTGACAAAAATAAACTAAGTAAATTTAAAGTAATGGATAAAAAACTTAGCTAGTGGTCTTCCAGAGGCCGCGGGTCAAACCGCTATGGAATAGAGGCTGGAGCAGGTGGTTCTGGTTGCTCAAATTGGGTACACGTCTGTCTGAACACTCAGCGGTAAACAGCCGTCCAAACTTTTATGTCATAGATTGAAAACACTGAAAATTTTGATGTCCGTTATTAACCAATGTTCATGAATAATAAATATACATTAATATTTAATTTAACCTTCAGGTAATAGAATATACTCTTCAAGCTCATGTTACGTGTTTAATTTAGCAAAATAAATAATAAAATAGAAATGTTTCATTCGAGATGACGTCCGTCTTTATGACGTCCAATTCACAACCACAACCCAACAAAAAGCCAAAAATGGAGCAAGTTCTAAAATTTTGAAATCTATAGATTTAAAAAGAAAACTAGACCGGAAAGAATAAAAGTACATAAAAAAGATCGCAAGCAGAAATGCTGCAACACCCCCTTTCTACAAAAAAAAAATATAAAAAAAATGAACACCCTATATACCCAAAAAAAATTTTTTTTGCCAACCCTATATGGAAAAAAATAAATTTAGTTTAAGTTAAGTTAAGTTTAAGTTGAAGTTAATTTAAAGTTTAAGTTGAAGTTATATTTAAGTTTAAGTAAAGTAAAAGTTTAAGTTTAATTAAACCCTGTTAAAAAAAAAAGGTTGATATTAAATAAAGAAACTTAAATAATACCAACAACAAATAAACGCGCATTAACATAAGTATAACAAAAACATTAATTAAAACTACTTATACGCGATGACAACACAGTTTACTAACTCGAATTGAATATCACGAAATTCACAAAAAGTGCAATGTCACAAAACATCACAACGAACTAACTAACCTAAAAGGAGAGTAACTGGGAACAACATCCAAAGCTATTTTTCAAGTACCAACTAGGAACAACACGCAAGCAATACCAAGAAGTTACAAGAGAAAAAAACTCAGCCGGGAATCCCAAACGAAACGACTCAACATTAAAAACTAGCCCTAAATAACTAACACTAAGAGATATCAACAATAGAAACAACAATAATTAATTACCTAATACGCAATTATTTACGTAAGAGTTTCCAAAAACTTTCAAAATGTCAACAACTGACGACAAATAACAAAAACCACAGACCTAGACTTCAAAGAAAATAATGGACTGTCAGTTGACTCGGACTTGACAGTCAAAAATAATGGTTGCCACCAAATTATTTTTCTATGTCTATGTTGCCACCATAATGGCCATGCAAAACCATACCATAAATATAGTTCAACTATGACGTCCACAAATGTAAGACCACAAAGCAAAAAAAATTTGCCAAAGCAAAAAAAAGATAAAATGTCTTTGGAAAAGAACACTGACCTCAAAGACAAAAATCAATCAAATCAAACTTGACCGGCAAAATGGCTATACAGCCCACCCGACCAATGAAAAAAAAAAATTTGTCTAAGGGTAAAAAGATATAGACCCAAAGACGACCAAAAAAGAAAAGAAAAAAAGATACTTTAACCAACGACGAAAAAAGGTCGTTATTTGAGTATATCTTTAATATGATAAGTACCAGAGGAACAAGAATTGACATCCTGTAACTCATAGACTTGGCGGGAAACACTTCGAACTACACGACACTTAGTGAATCTGGGTGCAAATTTACTCGAATAATAGTCAGCGCCTGACGAATGTGAAAAGTTTCTACGCCACACAATATCACCGACATTTAAAATGAGGGGGTTACGACTTTTATTATAATAACTCGCATCCCGTAAAAACGCCAACGAAAGACTATCTGAAACCTTAGCAAAAACCTGATCAAGGGAAGAGAGCGCAGCCGCACGTTCAACGCGACTCTCAGCTAAATCAACGCCTCGAGTCTCGCCTACACGCCGTGAACTGACATCTAAATGTACTTCCCTTTCAAACATCAGAAAATTGGGGGTAAAACCAGTTGCCATATTTATACATGAGTTCAAATATAGTTTCACTTTAGGTAGTACCTTGGCCCAACTTCGCTGGTCATTTTCAACTAAAATACTGAGACAAGTGACCACTGACTGGTTATAGCGTTCCACAGGGTTTGCATGCGGGGAATAATAAGGGGTATAATAAGGTGAAGGAATACCATAGGAAGCCAAAAATGTACGAAACTGGTTACTATGAAAAACTGTTGCATTATCACATAACAACGTAGGCGGAATACCATAGCACAAAAAGATATCCCTCTCAAGTATGGTAGCGATCGTTTGACTATTTACCCTTTTTAAAGGACTTAGCCAGACGTATTTAGTGAATACATCAACTATAGTTAAAATATAGCGATAACCATAATACGCCAGCGGTAGCGGACCAATAATGTCGAGAGAGATCGATTGCATTGGTGCTGTAACCTCTTTAGGAAATAACATGTGGCCTCGGGGTTGAGTATTTGAGATCTTAAAAGCTTTACAAGTCTCACAAGTTCTAAGCGCTTCTGAGACAATATGAAACATGTTTGGCCAATAGTAAAGGGACTTTAATTTATAATAAGTTTTATTAACACCTGGGTGAATAGAAGGTAACTCGTTATGTACCTCAGAAATTGCGTTTTGATACTGTTCTGAAGGCAATACTACCCGCCATGGGTCTTCAGACAACGGAAAATCAGAAGACATCCTACGGAGAAGTACTCCGTCATTAATAACATACGCTGGAAACATCTGAGGGTTGTTAGAAACACCATCATAAATCTTTTTATACCAAGGATCAGAAGTGTTAAAAATACCTCCATTATAAGAAATAATGCCCACATTTATGGGGTTACGTGAAAATGCATCAGGTACAACGTTATGAACACCCTTTCTATGAATTATGTCAAAGGTATACTGAGAAATAATGGTCGCCCAGCGTGCTAGACGACCTGAAGGGTTGTCAAGTGTTAATAACCATTTTAAAGCAATATGATCGGTGATAACAGAAAAACGCATCCCATCAAGGTAACCACGAAAGTGATTAATAGAATCCAGTACTGCAAGGAGTTCTCGCTCAGTTGTGTTGTAGTTTCTCTCAGCTTTCGAAAACAAACGCGAGTGATATGCAATAGGATGCTCTACACCATCTATCTCCCGAGAAAGTACTGATCCTAAACCAACAGAGGATGCATCACATTGTAAGATAAACGGCTTTGAGAAATCAGGACAAGACATAACTGGAGTATCAACCAACGCATTCTTTAATTTTTCAAAAGCTGCTCGTGCAGAATCTGGCCATTAAATTTTATCATGTCCCTTTTTCTTACCAATCAAAACTGTGAGAGGAGCAATTATCGTGGAAAAATCTTTCACGAACCTACGGTAATAAGAACAAAGACCAATGAAACCACGCAAAGACTTGGCATTCTCTGGCACCGGAAACTCACGGATGGAACTTAGTTTCGCAGGATCAGTCTGTAAACCATTTTCATTTACGATATACCCAAGATACTTAAGCTGACTCTTGCAAAACTCGCACTTCTTGAGATTAACCGTCAAACCTGCTTCCATAAGACGCACAGCCACCTTACGAATAAGCTCAAGATGACCCTCAAAATCGCGAGAGACCAGGACGAGGTCGTCAACGTAATCAAAAACACAGTTATTGCCATCAGCAGTGAACTCAAAATTAACTATCATGACCGTCAGCCTCTGCATCTCAGAAGCAGCGTTGGTTAGTCCGAAGGGCATTCTAACAAACTCGAATAGACCACGCTGTGGAACGATGAACGCAGTTTTCTCACAGCTATCCTTATCAGAAAGGGGGATTTGCCAAAAAGCGCTGCGGAAATCAAGCGTAGTCATGTATCTTGCACCTTGTAAGTTATCTAAAATATCCTGGATCCTAGGCAAAGGATAAGAATCACGAATCGTAACGCTATTCAACTTCCTACTGTCAACACAAAAACGGATAGAACCATCCTTCTTTGTAATCATAACAACGGGACTCGCCCAAGGAGAACGCGATGGACGTATAATCCCATCATTAAGCATTTTATCGATTTCTTCATTCAGGACCTTAAGCTTGGCGGGTGAAAGAGGATAATACCGCTGCCTGATAGGAGGACCTGTTGTAACTATTTTATGACTAAGCCAGGTAGTCTTACCAATACCCTTTTTTTCTGAAGAAATCTCATCAAAGACTTTGATTACTTCTTGTAATCGTGCTTCTTGATCAGCAGATAAGAAAGAACAAGACTGGACAAACTTATTCTCTCCAATAACAGCTTAATCCAACTTTTGAACTGGGTCCTGTAAGAACATCTTCCCAGAAATACCAGAATTAAAAGCTCCGCATAGGACAGACGTTAGGCCAAAGTTCTTTGTAATCATAACAACAGGACTCGCCCAAGGAGAACGCGATGGACGTATAATCCCATCATTAAGCATTTTATCGATTTCTTCATTCAGGACCTTAAGCTTGGCGGGTGAAAGAGGATAATACCGCTGCCTGATAGGAGGACCTGTTGTAACTATTTTATGACTAAGCCAGGTAGTCTTACCAATACCCTTTTTTTCTGAAGAAATCTCATCAAAGACTTTGATTACTTCTTGTAATCATGCTTCTTGATCAGCAGATAAGAAAGAACAAGACTGGACAAACTTATTCTCTCCAATAACAGATTAATCCAACTTTTGAACTGGGTCCTGTAAGAACATCTTCCCAGAAATACCGGAATTAAAAGCTCCGCATAGGACAGACGTTAGGCCAAAGTTATTCCAGAATTCAATACCTAAAATCAACTGCGTAGAAACACGTGATGTAACAAGAAATATGCTTGGTGACGCTTCGGGCTTCGCCCTACGTGGAGCTCGGCCTTCGGCCTCGCCCTATACGCAGCTCGCCTCGGCCTAAGGCCTCGGCTCGCGCGTTCGGCTCGGTCAGCGAACACGCCTCACCTTAAAAATCTAAACTAGTATGGCGGCCATCTTTGATTGGAGGGGGGACCGCTCCAGGCTTCGCCCTACGCGGAGTTCGGCCTTCGGCCTCACCCTATACGCGGCTCGCCTGGGTCTTCGGCCTTTCCTCACGCGTTCGAATCGGTTTTCGACCTCGCCTCACCTTAAGAATCTAAATTTGTATGGCGGCCATCTTTTATTAGGGGGAAGGGACGCTCTAGGTTTCGCCCTACGCGGAGTTCAGCCTTCAGCCTCACCCTATACGTGGCTCGCCTCGGCCTTCGGCCTCACCTCGCGTGTCCGGCTCGGTCTATGACCTCGCCTCACATTTAGAATCCAAACTTGTATGACGGCCATCTTGGATTTGGGGGGGGATGCTCCAGGCTACGTCCTACGAAGAGCTCGGCCTTCGGCCTCACCTTCTACGCAGCTCACCTCGGCCTACGGCTTCGCATCGCGGCGTGGCGTCGTGGTTCGGCTCGGCCTGCGGCCTCGCCTCACCACTCCTTGTATGGCGGCCATCTTGGAAAATAGTGGAATCGAAAAACTGACCCAATATTCGGAATTTTGGTAGGTCATGCCCCCTAGATACCAATTTTCATACGGATCGGAGTAACTTCATTTTTGGCCGCAATCTTTGATCCGCCATCTTGAAAAAAAATCTTGACAGCCACCTGCCCCTCACCCCCCTGTAAAACACTTGTTCGAGCACACCCCACTTATGTCCAACGGTTCCGGAGATACAGCAATAATCATTTTGTATGGTTGCCATCTTGTTTTTGCAAAAATCAAAAAATGACGTCACCGGTAGCATTCGACCAGGGTGTGGGTAGACCTTAGTTCGAGCGCCACCGCTCCATCTGCAACGGTTTTCCCGGGAAGGTGAATTGCCACCTGATGAGAAGGTGGATCCGAGGATCTCGAGGTTTTCCTGTACCCTCAGCGACACCATCTCCACACCCCCAATACAAAGTTTTCACCTCCCGCCGCTCCATCTGGGAGAACAATTCTGTCACCCAGTCAGTCAGTGAGTCAGTGGTATTGTAGCTTTATATAATATAATAACTAGGTTTCGCGTGGTGCGCGACCTGCTAAAGCAGGCCGCGAGGCAGTTGTGCTACCCTATTTGTAGGGTCAAAAAGGCGTTCATACTTTTTTTGGTTTGTCACGACCGCCATCTTGGATTTCAAAATGGATGTCAGTTTCGTATTTAGCATCCCCGAAAACATATTAAACGACACCCATGACAGATTTTTTTAAAACTGCATGTCCGCCATCTTGGATTTAAAAATAGATGTCATTTTCGCAATCAGCACCCCCGAAAACCTATTAAACGACACCCATGTCGGTATGCCTGAAAATTTAATATCCGCCATTTTGGATCTACGACCTCGGTCTACGACCTCGCCTCACCTTTAGAATCTGAACTTAAATGTCGGCCATCTTGGATTGGGGGGAGGACGCTCCGGGCTTTGCTCTACGCGGAGCTCGGCCTTCGGCCTCGCCTTATACGCAGCTCGCCTCGGCCTGCGGCCTCGCCTCGCAGCGCGTTGTGGTTCGGCTCGGCCTTCGGCCTCGCCTCACCACTCCTTGTATGGCGGCCATCTTGGAAAATGGCGGAATCGAAAAACTTACCAGATTTTCAGATTCAGTGACCCAAAAAACCCCCGGATACCGAGTTTAGTCCGAATCGGAGGAGACACAAAAATCTCATTTTTAAATGGCGGCCATCTTGTTTTTTTTAAAATCGAAAAAAAAATGTCACCGGTAGACTTTAACCAGGGTGACGGTCGACCTTTGTTTGAGCACCTACGGTCCAAGTCGAACGGTTCGCCCGGGAAGGTAAGCCGCGACCTGATGAGGAGGAGAATCCGAAGATATCGAGGTTATCCTATACTCACCGAAAAATTCTAACCACACCTTTTATACATCATTTTCACCTCTCGACCCTCCTTCTGGGAGAACAATTATGTCAATCAGTGAGTCAGTGAGTCAGTGGTAATGTAGCTTTATATAGTATAACTAGGTTTCGCGTGGTGCGTGACCTGCTAAAGCAGGCCGCGAGGCGGTTGTGCTATCCTAGTCGTAGGGTCAAAAAGGAGTTCATACTTTTTTTGGTTTGTCACGACCGCCATCTTGGATTTCAAAATGGATGTCATTTTTGGAACCACCACCCCCGAAAACCTATTAAACTACACCCATGACAGAATTTTTTTAACCTGTATGTCCGCCATCTTGGATTTCAAAATAGATGTCATTTTCGCAATCAGCATCCCAGAAAACGTATTAAACGACACCCATGACGGTTTTTCATAAAAAATGCATGTCCGCCATCTTGGAATTCAAAATGGATGTCATTTTCGGAATCAGCACCCCCGAAAACCTATTAAACGACACCCATGTCGACATGCCCGAAAATTTCATATCCGCCATCTTGGATTTTTGGTGGGGAGAATCGAGACGCTCCGGGCTTCGCCCTTCGCGTCACGATTCCCCCAACTAAAATCCAAGATGGCAGATATGAAATTTTCGGATGGCGGTCGGCCGGTAAGATGCTTGGTGACGCTTCGGGCTTCGCCCTACGCGGAGCTCGGCCTTCGGCCTCGCCCTATACGCAGCTCGGCTCGGCCTTCGGCCTCGCCTCGCGCGGTCGGCTCGGTCTACGACCTCGCCTCACCTTTAGAATCTAAACTTAATTGGCGGCCATCTTGGATTGGGGGGGGGATGCTCCGGGCTTCGCCCTACGCGGAGCTCGGCCTTCGGCCTCGCTTTATACGCAGCTCGCCTCGGCCTGCGGCCTTGCCTCGCGGGGCGTCGTGGTTCGGCTCGGCCTTCGGCCTCGCCTCACCACTCCTTGTATGGCGGCCATCTTGGAAAATGGCGATATCAAAAATTTTACCAGATATTCAGATTCAGCGACCCCTAAAACCCCCGGATACCGAATTTGGTCCGGATCAGAGGAGATACAAAAATCTCGTTTTTGTATGGCGGCCATTTTGTTTTTTTAAAAATCGAAAAAATTTTGTCACCGGTAGACTTCGACCAGGGTGTGGGTCGACCTTTGTTCAAGCACCACCGGTCCAAGTCCAACGGTTCGCCCGAAAAGGTGGGTCGCGACCTGATGAGGAGGAGAATCTGAAGATGTCGAGGTTTTCTCATACTCGATGGAAAATTCTGACCACACCCCTCATACATCATTTTCACCTCCCGACCCTCCTTCTGGGAGAACAATTATGTCAATCAGTGAGTCAGTGAGTCAGTGGTAATGTAGCTTTATATAGTATAACTAGGTTTCGCGTGGTGCGCGACCTGCTAAAGCAGGTCGCGAGGCGGCTGTTTCTTTCTTTATAAATTTTAAAAAAGTTTGAATTTTTTTTTGTTTTTCACGGCCGCCATCTTGGATTTAAAAATGGATGTTATTTTCTTAATCAGCACCCCTGAACACCCAAAAAACGACACCAATGACGATATTTTGCAAAAAATTTATGTCCGCCATCTTGGATTTCAAAACGTATGTCATTTTCGGAATCAGCACCCCCGAATACCTATAAAACGACACCCATGAAGGTATTTTCAAAAAATCCATGTCCGCCATCTTGGATTTCAAAATGGATGTCATTTTCGAAATCAGCACCCCTAAGAACCTATTAAACGACACCCATGTCGGTATGATGGCGGTCGGCTGACAATATGCTTGGTGACGCTTCGGGCTTCGCCCTACGCGGAGCTCGGCCCTCGGCCTCGCCCGATACGCAGCTCGCCTCGGCCTACGGCCTCGGCTCGCGCGTTCGGCTCGGTCTGCGACCTCGCCTCACCTTAAAAATCTAAACTTGTATGGCGGCCATCTTTGATTGGGGGGGGGGAAGGTCCGGGCTTTGCCCAACGCGGAGTTCGGCCTTCGGCCTCACACTATGCGCGGCTCAGCTCGGCCTTCGGCCTCGCCTAGCGCGTTCGGCTCGGTCTTCGACCTCGCCTCTTCTTTAGAATCTAAACTTGTATAGCGGCCATCTTTGATTGGGGGGGGGGACGCTCTGGGCTTCGCCCTACGCGGAGTTCGGCCGTCGGCCTCACCCTATACGCGGCTCGCCTCGGCCTTCGGCCTCGCCTCGCGCGTTCGGCTCGGTCTTCGACCTCGCCTCACCTTTAGAATCTAAACTTGCCGCCATCTAGAATTGGGGGGGGGACGCTCCGGGCTTCGCCCTACGCGGAGCTCAGCCTTCGGCCTCACACTATGCGCGGCTCAGCTCGGCCTTCGGCCTCGCCTAGCGCGTTCGGCTCGGTCTTCGACCTCGCCTCACCTTAAGAATCCAAACTTGTATGGCGGCCATCTTGGATTTGGGGGGGGGGGACGCTCCGGGCTACGCCCTGCGCGGAGCTCGGCCTTCGGCCTCGCCTTCTACGCAGCTCGCCTCGGCCTACGGCCTCGCCTCGCGGCGTGGCGTCGTGGTTCGGCTCGGCCTGCGGCCTCGCCTCACCACTCCTTGTATGGCGGCCATCTTGGAAAATGGTGGAATCGAAAAACTTACCCGATATTCGGAATGTTCGTCCCCCAAACCCCCCAGATACCGATTTTCATCCGGATCGGAGCAATTTCATTTCCGGCCGCCATCTTGGATCCGCCATCTTGAAAAAAAAATTTGACCGCCAGCTGCCTCTCACCCCCCTGTAAAACATTTGTATGAGCACACCCCACTTATGTCAAACGGTTCCGGAGATACAGCAATAAACATTTTGTATGGCGGCCATCTTGTTTTTGCGAAAATCGAAAAAATGACGTCACCGGTATAATTCGACCAGGGTGTGGGTCGACCTTTGTTCGAGCGCCACCGCTCCATCTGCAACGGTTCGCCCGGGAATCTGGGTCGCCACCTGATGAAAAGGTGGATCCGAGGATCTCGAGGTTTTTCCGTACTCTCCGCACCACTCTCTCCACACCCCCCATACAAAGTTTTCACCTCCCGCCGCTCCATCTGGGAGAACAATTCTGTCACCCAGTGAGTCAGTCAGTGGTATTGTAGCTTTATATAATATAATAACTAGGTTTCGCGTGGTGCGCGACCTGCTAAAGCAGGCCGCGAGGCGGTTGTGCTACCCTATTTGTAGGGTCAAAAAGGCGTTCATACAATTTTTGTTTTGTCACGACCGCCATCTTGGATTTCAAAATGGATGTCAGTTTCGTAATCAGCATCCCCGAAAACCTATTAAACGACACCCATGACAGATTTTTTGAAAACTGCATGTCCGCCATCTTGGATTTAAAAATGGATGTTAGTTTCTTAATCAGCACCCCTGAATACCCAAAAAACCACACCCATGACGATTTTCTGCAAAAAATTTATGTCCGCCATCTTGGATTTCAAAACGTATGTCATTTTTGGAATCAGCACACCCGAAAACCCATTAAACGACACCCATGACGATATTTTCCAAAAACTCCATGTCCGCCATCTTGGATTTCAAAATGGATGTCATTTTCGAAATCAGCACCCCTGAAAACCTATTAAACGACACCCATGTCGGTATGATGGCGGTCGGCTGGTAATATGCTTGGTGACGCTTCGGGCTTCGCCCTACGCGGAGCTCGGCCTTCGGCCTCACCCTATACGCAGCTCGCCTCGGCCTACGGCCTCGGCTCGCGCGTTCGGCTCGGTCTGCGACCTCGCCTCACCTTAATAATCTAAACTTGTATGGCGGCCGTCTTTGATTGGGGGGGGGACGCTCCGGGCTTCTCCCTACGCGGAGTTCGGCCTTCGGCCTCACCCTATACGCGGCTCGCTTCGGCCTTCGGCCTCGCCTCGCGCGTTCGGCTCGGTCTGCGACCTCGCCTCACCTTAATAATCTAAACTTGTATGGCGGCCGTCTTTGATTGGGGGGGGGACGCTCCGGGCTTCTCCCTACGCGGAGTTCGGCCTTCGGCCTCACCCTATACGCGGCTTTCCTCGGCCTTCGGCCTCGCCTCGCGCGTTCGGCTCGGCCTTCGACCTCGCCTCACCTTTAGAATCTAAACTTGTATGGCAGCCATCTTTGATTTGGGGGGGGGGGGCCGCTCCGGGCTTCGCCCTACGCGGAGTTCGGCCTTTGGCCTCACCCTATACGCGGCTCGCCTCGGCCTTCGGCGTCGTTTCGCGCGTTCGGCTCGGTCTTCGACCTCGCCTCACCTTTAGAATCTAAACTTGTATGGCGGCCATCTTGGATTTAAGGGGGGGACGCTCCGAGCTACGCCCTACGCGGAGCTCGGCCTTCGGCCTCGCCTTTTACACAGCTCGCCTGGGCCTACGGCCTCGCTGCGCGCCGTGGCGTCGTGGTTCGGCTCGGCCTGCGGCCTCGCCTCACCATTCCTTGTATGGCGGCCATCTTGGAAAATGGTGGAATGGAAAAACTGATCCGATATTCAGAATCTTCGACCCCCAAACCCCCCAGATACCGATTTTCGTCCGGATCGGAGCAACTTCATTTCCGGCCGCCATCTTGGATCCGCCATCTTAAAAAAAAAATTTGACAGCCTCCTGCCCCTCACCCCCCTGTAAAACATTTGTTCGAGCACACCCCACTTATGTCAAACGGTTCCGGAGATACAGCAATAATCATTTTGTATGGCGGCCATCTTGGTTTTGTGAAAATCGAAAAAATGACGTCACCGGTAGAATTCGACCAGGGTGTGGGTCGACCTTAGTTCGAGCGCCACCGCTCCATCTGCAATGGTTCGCCCGGGAAGGTGGGTCGCCACCTGATGAGAAGGTGGATCCGAGGATCTCGAGGTTTTCCCGTACTTTCCGCAACACCCTCTCCACACCCTCCATACAAAGTTTTCACCTCCCGCCGCTCCATCTGGGAGAACAATTCTGTCACCCAGTGAGACAGTGAATGGTATTGTAGCTTTATATAATATAATAATAACTAGGTTTCGCGTGGTGCGCGACCTGCTAAAGCAGGTCGCGAGGCGGTTGTGCCTTTTTTTATAAATTTAAAAAAGTTTTTTTTTTTTTTTTTTCACGGCCGCCATCTTAGATTTAAAAATGGATGTTATTTTCTTAATCAGCACCCCTGAATACCCAAAAAACGACACCCGATATTTTGCAAAATTTATGTCCGCCATCTTGGATTTCAAAACGTATGTCATTTTCGGAATCAGCACCCCCGAAAACCAATTAAACGACACCCATGAAGGTATTTTAAAAAAATCCATGTCCGCCATCTTGGATTTCAAAATGGATGTCATTTGATGGCGGTCGGCTGGTAATATGCTTGGTGACGCTTCGGGCTTCGCCCTACGCGGAGCTCGGCCTTCGGCCTCGCCCTATACGCAGCTCGCCTCGGCCTACGGCCTCGGCTCGCGCGTTCGGCTCGGTCTGCGACCTCGCCTCACCTTTAGAATCTAAACTTGCCGTCATCTAGAATTGGGGGGGGGGACGCTCCGGGCTTCGCCCTACGCGGAGTTCGGCCTTCGGCCTCGCCCTATGCGCAGCTCGCCTCGGCTTACGGCCTAGCCTCCCGCGTTTGGCTCGGTCTTCGACCTCGCCTCACCTTTAGAATCTAAACTTGCCGCCATCTAGAATTGGGGGGGGGACGCTCCGGGCTTCGCCCTACGCGAAGCTCAGCCTTCGGCCTCACACTATGCGCGGCTCAGCTCGGCCTTCGGCCTCGCCTAGCGCGTTCGGCTCGGTCTTCGACCTCGCCTCACCTTTAGAATCCAAACTTGTATGGCGGCCATCTTGGATTTGGGGGGGGGGACGCTCCGGGCTACGCCCTGCGCAGAGCTCGGCCTTCGGCCTCGCCTTCTACGCAGCTCGCCTCGGCCTACGGCCTCGCCTCGCGGCGTGGCGTCTTGGTTCGGCTCGGCCTGCGGCCTCGCCTCACCACTCCTTGTATGGCGGCCATCTTGGAAAATGGTGGAATCGAAAAACTTACCCGATATTCGGAATGTTCGTCCCCCAAACCCCCCAGATACCGATTTTCATCCGGATCGGAGCAATTTCATTTCCGGCCGCCATCTTGGATCCGCCATCTTGAAAAAAAAATTTGACCGCCAGCTGCCTCTCACCCCCCTGTAAAACATTTGTATGAGCACACCCCACTTATGTCAAACGGTTCCGGAGATACAGCAATAAACATTTTGTATGGCGGCCATCTTGTTTTTGCGAAAATCGAAAAAATGACGTCACCGGTATTATTCGACCAGGGTGTGGGTCGACCTTTGTTCGAGCGCCACCGCTCCATCTGCAACGGTTCGCCCGGGAAGGTGGGTCGCCACCTGATGAAAAGGTGGATCCGAGGATCTCGAGGTTTTTCCGTACTTTCCGCACCACTCTCTCCACACCCCCCATACAAAGTTTTCACCTCCCGCCGCTCCATCTGGGAGAACAATTCTGTCACCCAGTGAGTCAGTCAGTGGTATTGTAGCTTTATATAATATAACTAGGTTTCGCGTGGTGCGCGACCTGCTAAAGCAGGCCGCGAGGCGGTTGTGCTACCCTATTTGTAGGGACAAAAAGACGTTCATACTTTTTTTGGTTTGTAACGACCGCCATCTTGTATTTCAAAATGGATGTAAGTTTCGTAATCAGCATCCCCGAAAACCTATTAAACGACACCCATGACGGTATTTTCCAAAAAATCCATGTCCGCCATCTTGGATTTCAAAATAGATGTCATTTTCGCAATCAGCACCCCAGAAAACGTATTAAACGACACCCATGACGGTTTTTTACAAAAAATGCATGTCCGCCATCTTGGATTTCAAAATGGATGTCATTTTCGGAATCAGCACCCCCGAAAACCTATTAAACGACACCCATGTCGGCATGCCCGAAAAATTTTCGGATTGCGGTCGGCCGGTAAGATGCTTGGTGACGCTTCGGGCTTCGCCCTTCGGCCTCGCCTCGCGCGGTCTACGACCGGTCTACGACCTTGCCTCACCTTTAGAATCTAAACTTAAATGGCGGCCATCTTGGATTGGGGGGAGGGGGACGCTCCGGGCTTCGCCCTACGCGGAGCTCGGCCTTCGGCCTCGCCTTATACGCAGCTCGCCTCGGCCTGCGGCCTCGCCTCGCGGCGCGTCGTGGTTCGGCTCGGCCTTCGGCCTCGCCTCACCACTCCTTGTATGGCGGCCATCTTGGAAAATGGCGAAATCGAAAATCTTTTCCGATATTCGGATTCAGCGACCCCTAAAATCCCCGGATACCGAATTCGGTCCGAATCAGAGGAGATACAAAAATCTCGTTTTTGTATGGCGGCCATTTTGTTTTTTTGAAATTCGAAAAAATTTTGACACCAGTAGACTTCGACCAGAGTGTGGGTCGACCTTTGTTTGAGCACCACCGGTCCAAGTCCAACGGTTCGCCCGGGAAGGTGGGTCGTGACCTGATGAGGAAGAGAATCTGAAGATGTCGAGGTTTTCCCATACTCGACAAAAAATTTTGACCACTCCTCTCATACATCATTTTCACCTCCCGACCCTCCTTCTGGGAGAACAATTATGTCAATCAGTCAGTCAGTCAGTGAGTGAGTGGTATTGTAGCTTTATATAGTATAATAACAAGGTTTTGCGTGGTGCGCGACCTGCTAAAGCAGGTCGCGAGGCGGTTGTGCCTTTTTTTATGAATTTTAAAAAAGTTTTTAATTTTTTTTTGTTTTTCACGGCCGCCATCTTGGATTTAAAAATGGATGTTATTTTCTTAAACAGCACCCCTGAATACCCAAAAAACGACACCCATGACGATATACAGTCCGCCATCTTGGATTTCAAAACGTATGTCATTTTCGGAATCAGCACCCCCGAAAACCTATTAAACGACACCCATGACGGTATTTTCCAAAAAAACCATGTCCGCCATCTTGGATTTCAAAATGGATGTCATTTCCGAAATCAGCACCCCTGAAAACCTATTAAACGACACCCATGTCGGTATGATGGCGGTCGGCAGGTAATATGCTTGGTGACGCTTCGGGCTTCGCCCTACGCGGAGCTCGGCCTTCGGCCTTGCCCTATACGCAGCTCGCCTCGGCCTACAGCCTCGGCTCGCGCGTTCGGCTCGGTCTGCGACCTCGCCTCACCTTAAAAATCTAAACTTGTATGGCGGCCATCTTTGATTGGGGGGGGGGGACGCTCCGGGCTTCGCCCTACGCGGAGTTCGGCCTTCGGCCAAACCCTATACGCGGCTCGCCTCGGCTTGCGGCCTCACCTCGCGCGTTCGGCTCGGTCTTCGACCTCGCCTCACCTTTAGAATCTTAACTTGCCGCCATCTAAAATTGGGGGGGGGGGACGCTCCGGGCTTCGCCCTACGCGGAGTTCGGCCTTCGGCCTCACCCTAAACGCGGCTCGCCTCGGCCTTCGGCCTCGCCTCGCACGTTCGGCTTGGTCTTCGACCTCGCCTCACCTTTAGAATCTAAACTTGTATAGCGGCCATCTTTGATTGGGGGGGGGGACGCTCCGGGCTTCGCCCTACGCGGAGTTCGGCCTTCGGCCTCACCCTATATGGCGGCCATCTTGGAAAATGGTGGAATCGAAAAACTTACCCGATATTCGGAATCTTCGTCCCCCAAACCCCCCAGATACCGATTTTCGTCCGGATCGGAACAACTTCATTTCCGGCCGCCATCTTGGATCCGCCATCTTGAAAAAAAAAATTGACAGCCACCTGCCCCTCACCCCCCTGTTAAACATTTGTTCGAGCACACTCCACTTATGTCAAACGGTTCCGGAGATACAGCAATAATCATTTTGTATGGCGAACATCTTGTTTTTGCGAAAATCGAAAAAATGACGTCACCGGTAGAATTCGACCCGGGTGTGGGTCGACCTTTGTTTGAGCGCCACCGCTCCATCTGCAACGGTTCCCCGGGAAGGTGGGTCGGCACCTGATGAGAAGGTGAATCCGAGGATCTCGAGGTTTTCCCGTACCCTCCGCGCCACCCTCTCCACACTCCCCATACAAAGTTTTCACCTCCCGCCGCTCCATCTGGGAGAACAATTCTGTCACCCAGTCAGTGAGTGGTATTGTAGCTTTATATAATATAATAACTAGGTTTCGCGTGGTGCGCGAACTGCTAAAGCAGGCCGCGATGCGGTTGTGCTACCCTATTTGTAGGGTCAAAAAGGCGTTCATTCTTTTTTTGGTTTCTCACGGCCACCATCTTGGATTTAAAAATCGATGTTATTTTAGGAATCAGTACCCCCGATAACAAAAAAAACCGGCCAAGAGCGTGTAGGGCCACGCGCATTGTAGGGTTCCGTAGCAGCATGGTTCATATATGCAGCTGGCTTCTTAATTCTACAAGCATATTGTCATAGTTGATGTTAAAATCCCCAAATACTATACTTAGTATCATAAACAAATGTATTAAAAAGTTTGGTCAAAATACAACAGAATGGAAGTGTTTAATGCGCGAGCGAAGCGAGCGCGAATTTCTTTTTTGCGAAAATTTTATTGTAAGGAATAATATAATAATATCAAGCTAAGCAGGTGTATATTTTTAATGTCATTTTCGTAATTAGCACCCACTAGGTTTTTGTGGGTGCTAATTACGAAAACGACATTAAAAATATACACCTGAAATGTCAATATGTTACAGCTTGGTTTTCGGCTCGCCTCACTTTTAGCGTGGAACCTCGTATGTCAACCATTTTGGATTAGGGTACACTTCGTCGTAAATGCTACCCTCGTGAATTATTCCACTTTTTTTTTCATTATAAAAATTAATGTTTCCTAAACGGATTGCTGAATCGAAAAACGTTTGTAGTAAACCCCTTCTATCTTTTAAAAAGCTATCCTATGATAACGCACTCGATGATATCGGCTAGAAAAAAAAAGATCGCCCATTCACGTTAATGGGAAATTGGGAAACACACGAAAAAATTGTTTTTCCACCATTTTATTTTTTAGATTTGTCACCACAATCAACAGGTATGTATGACCATGCCAAATTTCAGCTCTGTGCTACCAAGGGTTTCTTAGGAAACCTGCGGACAGACAGACATAGCGAAATTATAAGGGTTCGTAGATTACTACGGAACCCTAAAAACAAATGTATTATTAAAGAGTTTGTAATTTATGAAATAATTTTTGTTTTGGTCTAAATACAACCGAATGTTAGTACAAAATTCGCGAGCGAAGCGAGCGCGAATTTTTTTTTTTTTTACGGCAATATTACTGTTACAAATAATATCAACCTGCTGTTAAAATAATTTTGATGTCATTTTCGTAATTAACACCCCCAAAAAACTATTTAACGACACCAAAAATGTCAATATGTTACAGTTTGGCTTTCGACCTCCCCTCACTTTTAGCGTGGAACCTTGTAAACATATTCTTATTAATCCCAAAAACGTTTGGTCGACTATTACTCGCAAACTTGAGGGGCCAACTTATGTGTGATAGTTTTTTTTAAATTTCGTTGTATATTCTATAACCGTGATTTTTTTCACATTTTTAGAAACAACTGTTTAGCTGGTAGTGTCCCCCCCGGAAACTTGTTTTTAACAAAAACATTCACTTTAAAAATATTTTTTTCTCAAACGGAGTGCTGAATCGAAAAACGTTCTTAGTAAACCCCTTCTATATTTTAAAAATCTATCCTATGACATTCAATTCGATGGTATCGGCGAGAAAAAAAAAATCCATCGCCCTTTCACATGTATGGGAAACACCCGAAAAAATGTTTTTTCCAAAATTTTATATTTAAGATCTGTCGGCACAATCAATATCTATGACCATGCTAAATTTCAGCTCTGTAGTAACAAGGATCTTATATTAGTAAATATATTCTTATTAATCCCAACAGTGTTTGGCACTTGGTCGACTATTACTCGCAAACTTGAAGGACCAAGTTATGTGTGATAGTTTTTCTTTTAATTTCGTTATATATTCTACCAAAGTGAATTTTTCCACATTTTTAGAAACAACCGTTTAGCAGGTAGAGGGGGGGGGGACACTTGTTTTTGACAAACATTTTCACTTTAAAAATTTATATTTCGCAAACGGAGAGCTGAATCGAAAAACGTTCTTAGTAAACCCCTTCTATCTTTTAATATGCTATCCTATGACACCCCATTCAAAAATATTGGCAAGGAAAAAAAAATTAATCGCCCTTTCACGTCTATGGGAGACACCCTAAAAAAATTTTTTTTTCTAAGATTTTACTCTACAGTTCTGTCGGCGTGATTCATATGTATAATCATGCCAAGTTTTAGCTCAGTAGTAACAAGGGTTTCTTAGGAAACCCGCGGACAGACGGACAGACGGACAGACGGACAGACGGACATGGCGAAATTATAAGGGTTCGTAGATTACTACGGAACCCTAAAAACGACACCCATGACGGATTTTTCAAAAAAATGCATGTCCGCCATCTTGGATTTGAAAATAAATGTCATTTTCGGGATCAGCATCCCCGAAAAACTATCAAACGACACCCATGACAGTTTTTCACAAAAAATGCATGTCCGCCATCTTGGATTTTAAAATGGATGTCATTAACGACACCCATGTCGGTATGCCCGAAAATTTCATATCCGCCATCTTGGATTTTAGTTGGGGGAATCGGCCGGTAAGATTCTTGGTGACGCTTCGGGCTTCGCCCTACGCGGAGCTCGACATTCGGCCTCGCCCTATACGCAGCTCGGCTCGGCCTTCGCCTCGCCTCGCGCGTTCGGCTTGGTCTACGACCTCGCCTCACCTTTCGAATCTAAACTTAAATGGCGGCCATCTTGGATTGGGGGGGGGACGCTCCGGGCTTCGCCCTACGCGGAGCTCAGCCTTCGGCCTCGCCTTATACGCAGCTCGCCTCGGCCTGCGGCCTCGCCTCGCGGCGCGTCGTGGTTCGGCTCGGCCTTCGGCCTCGCCTCACCACTCCTTGTATGGCGGCCATCTTGGAAAATGGCGGAATCGAAAAACTTACCAGATATTCGGATTTACAGAACCCAAAAACCCCAGGATGCAAAGTTTGGTCCGAATCGGAGGATATGCCGAAATATCACTTAAGTATGGCGGCCATTTTGTTTTTTTGAAAATCAAAAAAATTTTGTCACCGGTAGACTTCGACCAGGGTGTGCCTTGACCTTTGTTTGAGCACCACCGGTCCAAGTCCAACGGTTCGCCCGGGAAGGAGGGTCGCGACCTGATGAGGAGGAGAATCCGAAGATGTCGAGGTTTTCCTATACTCGACGGAAAATTCTGACCACACCTCCCATACATTATTTTTACCTCCCGACCCTCCTTCTGGGAGAACAATTATGTCAATCAGTCAGTCAGTCAGTGAGTGAGTGGTAATGTAGCTTTATATAGTATAACTAGGTTTCGCGTGGTGCGTGACCTGCTAAAGCAGGCCGCGAGGCGGTTGTGCTATCCTAGTCGTAGGGTCAAAAAGGAGTTCATACTTTTTTTGGTTTGTCACGACCGCCATCTTGGATTTCAAAATGGATGTCATTTTTGGAACCACCACCCCCGAAAACCTATTAAACTACACCCATGACAGAATTTTTTTAACCTGTATGTCTGCCATCTTGGATTTCAAAATAGATGTCATTTTCGCAATCAGCATCCCAGAAAACGTATTAAACGACACCCATGACGGTTTTTCATAAAAAATGCATGTCCGCCATCTTGGAATTCAAAATGGATGTCATTTTCGGAATCAGCACCCCCGAAAACCTATTAAACGACACCCATGTCGACATGCCCGAAAATTTCATATCCGCCATCTTGGATTTTTGGTGGGGAGAATCGAGACGCTCCGGGCTTCGCCCTTCGCGTCACGATTCCCCCAACTAAAATCCAAGATGGCAGATATGAAATTTTCGGATGGCGGTCGGCCGGTAAGATGCTTGGTGACGCTTCGGGCTTCGCCCAACGCGGAGCTCGGCCTTCGGCCTCGCCTCGCGCGGTCGGCTCGGTCTACGACCTCGCCTCACCTTTAGAATCTAAACTTAATTGGCGGCCATCTTGGATTGGGGAGGGGATGCTCCGGGCTTCGCCCTACGCGGAGCTCGGCCTTCGGCCTCGCTTTATACGCAGCTCGCCTCGGCCTGCGGCCTTGCCTCGCGGGGCGTCGTGGTTCGGCTCGGCCTTCGGCCTCGCCTCACCACTCCTTGTATGGCGGCCATCTTGGAAAATGGTGGAATCGAAAAACTGACCCGATATTCGGAATCTTCGACCCCCAAACCTCTCAGATACCGATTTTCGTCCGGATCGGAGCAACTTCATTTTCGGCCAACATCTTGGATCCGCCATCTTGAAAAAAAAATTTGACAGCCACCTGCTTCTTACCCTTTTGTAAAATAATTGTTCGAGCTAACTCCACTTATGTCAAACGGTTCCGGAGATACAGCAATAAACATTTTGTATGGCGGCCATCTTGTTTTTGCGAAAATCGAAAAAATGACGTCACCAGTAGAATTTGACCAGGGTGTGGGTCGACCTTTTTTCGAGCGCCACCGCTGTATCTGCAACGGTTTGCCCGGGAAGGTGGGTCGCTACCTGATAAGAAGGTAGATCTGAGGATCTCGAGGTTTTCCCGTGCCCTCCGCGCCACCCTCTCCACACCCTCGATACAAAGTTTTCACCTCCCGCCGCTCCATTTGGGAGAACAATTCTGTCACCCAGTCAGTGAGTGAGTGGTATTGTAGCTTTATATAATATAACTAGGTTTCGCGTGGTGCGCGACCTGCTAAAGCAGGTCGCGAGGCGGTTGTGCTACCCTATTTGTAGGGTCAAAAAAGTTTGCCTTTTTTTTTTCACGGCCGCCATCTTGGATTTCAAAATGGATGTTATTTTCTTAATCAGCACCCCCAAATACCCAAAAAACGACACCCGTGACGATATTTTTAAAAAAATGTATGTCCGCCATCTTGGATTTCAAAGCGTATGTCATTTTCGGAATCAGCACCCCAGAAAACCTATTAAACGACACCCATGACGGTATTTTCCAAAAAATCCATGTCCGCCATCTTGGATTTCAAAATGGATGTCATTTTCGAAATCAGCACCCCTGAAAACCTATTAAACGACACCCATGTCGGTATGATGGCGGTCGGCAGGTAATATGCTTGGTGACGCTTCGGGCTTCGCCCTACGCGGAGCTCGGCCTTCGGCCTTGCCCTATACGCAGCTCGCCTCGGCCTACGGCCTCGGCTCGCGCGTTCGGCTCGGTCTGCGACCTCGCCTCACCTTAAAAATCTAAACTTGTATGGCGGCCATCTTTGATTGGGGGGGGGGGACGCTCCGGGCTTCGCCCTACGCGGAGTTCGGCCTTCGGCCAAACCCTATACGCGGCTCGCCTCGGCCTTCGGCCTCACCCTATACGCGGCTTGCCTCGCGCGTTCGGCTCGGTCTTCGACCTCGCCTCACCTTTAGAATCTAAACTTGTATTGCGGCCATCTTTGATTGGGGGGGGGACGCTCCGGGCTTCGCCCTACGCGGAGTTCGGCCTTCGGCCTCACCCTATACGCGGCTCGCCTCGGCCTTCGGCCTCGCCTCGCGCGTTCGGCTCGGTCTTCGACCTCGCCTCACCTTTAGAATCTAAACTTGTATGGCGGTCATCTTGGATTTGGGGGGGGGGACGCTCCGGGCTACGCCCTGCGCGGAGCTCGGCCTTCGGCCTCGCCTTTTACGCAGCTCGCCTCGGCCTACGGCCTCGCCTCGCGGAGTGGCGTCGTGGTTCGGCTCGGCCTGCGGCCTCGCCTCACCACTCCTTGTATGGCGGCCATCTTGGAAAATGGTGGAATCGAAAAACTGACCCGATATTCGTAATCTTCGTCCCCCAAACCCCCCAGATACCGATTTTCGTCCGGATCGGAGCAACTTCATTTCCGGCCGCCATCTTGGATCCGCCATCTTGAAAAAAAAAATTGACAGCTAGCTGCCCCCCACCCCCGTGTAAAACATTTGTTCGAGCACACTCCACTTATGTCAAACGGATCCGGAGATACAGCAATAAACATTTTGTATGGCGGCCATCTTGTTTTTGCGAAAATCGAAAAAATGACGCCACCGATAGAATTCGACCAGGGTGTGAGTCTACCTTAGTTCGAGCGCCACCGCTCCATCTGCAAGGGTTCGCCCGGGAAGGTGGGTCGCCACCTGATGAGAAGGTGGATCCGAGGATCTCGAGGTTTTCCCGTACCCTCCGCGACACCCTCTCCACAACCTCCATACAAAGTTTTCACCTCCCGCCGCTCCATTCTGTCACCCAGTGAGTGAGTGAGTGGTATTGTAGCTTTATATAATATAAATAACTAAGTTTCGCGTGGTGCGCGACCTGCTAAAGCAGGGTAGGGTCAAAAAGGCGTTCATACTTTTTTTGGTTTGTCGCGACCGCCATCTTGAATTTCAAAATGAATGTCAGTTTCGTAATCAGCATCCCCGAAAACTTATTAAACGACACCCATGTCAGAATTTTTTTAAACTGCATGTCCGCCATCTTGGATTTCAAAATGGATGTCATTTTTGGAACCACAAACCCCGAAAACCTATTAAACGACACCCATGTCGGTATGCCCGAAAAACATTCAATTCAACGACCCCTAAAACCCCCGGATACCGAATTTGGTCTGAATCAGAGGAGATAAAAAAATCTCGTTTTTGTATGGCGGCCATCTTGTTTTTTGAAAATCGAAAAAAAAATGTCACCAATAGACTTTGATCAAGGTGCCAGTCGACTTTTGTTTGAGCACCACCGGTCCAAGTCGAACGGTTCACCCGGGAAGGTGGTCCGATACCTGATGAGGAGGAGAATCCGAAGATGTCGAGGTTTTTCCATACTCACCGGAAAATTCTGACCACACCCCTCATACATCATTTTCACCTCCCGACCCTCCTTCTGGGAGAACAATTATGTCAATCAGTCAGTCAGTGAGTGAGTGGTAATGTAGCTTTATATAGTATAATATAATAACTAGGTTTCGCGTGGTGCGCGACCTGCTAAAGCAGGTCGCGAGGCGGTTGTGCCTTTTTTTATAAATTTTAAAAAGTTTTTAATTTTTTTTTGTTTTTCACGGCCGCCATCTTGGATTTAAAACTGTATGTTATTTTCTTAATCAGCACCCCTGAATACCCAAAAAACGACACCCATGACGATATTTTGCAAAAAATTTATGTCCGCCATCTTGGATTTCAAAACGTATGTCATTTTCGGAATCAGCACCCCCGAAAACCTATTTAACGACACCCATGACGGTATTTTCCAAAAAATCCATGTTCGCCATCTTGGATTTCAAAATGGATGTCATATTCGAAATCAGCACCCCTGAAAACCTATTAAACGACACCCATGTCGGTATGATGACGGTCGGCTGGTAATATGCTTGGTGACGCTTCGGGCTTCGCCCTACGCGGTGCTCGGCCTTCGGCCTCGCCCTATACGCAGCTCTTCTCGGCCTACGGCCTCGGCTCGCGCTAAAGCAGGCCGCGAGGCGGTTGTGTACTCTATTTTTTGGGTCAAAAAGGCGTTCATACTTTTTTTGGTTTGTCACGACTGCCATCTTAGATTTAAAAATGTATTTCATTTTCGTAATCAGCACCCCCGAAAACCTAATTAACGACACTCATGACAGATTTTTTTTAAACTGCATGTCCGCCATCTTGGATTTAAAAATAGATGTCACTTTCGAAATCAGCACCCCTGAAAACCTATTAAACGACACCCATGTCGGTATGATGGCGGTCGGCTGGTAATATGCTTGGTGACGCTTCGGGCTTCGCCCTACGCGGTGCTCGGCCTTCGGCCTCGCCCTATACGCAGCTCGCCTCGGCCTACGGCCTCGGCTCGCGCGTTCGGCTCGGTCTGCGACCTCGCCTCACCTTAAGAATCTAAACTTGTATGGCGCTAGATTTGGGGGGGGGGACGCTCCGAGCTTCGCCCTACGCGGAGTTCGGCCTTCGGCCTCACCCTATATGCGGCTCGCCTCGGCCTTCGGCCTCGCCTCACTTTAAAAATCTAAACTTGTATGGCTGCCATCTTTGATTGGGGGGGGGACGCTCAAGGCTTTGCCCTACGCGGAGTTCGGCCTTCGGCCTCACCCTATACGCGGCTCGCCTCGGCCTTCGGCCTCGCCTCGCGCGTTCGGCTCGGTCTTCGACCTCGCCTCACCTTTAGAATCTAAACTTGTATGGCGGCCATCTTGGATTGGAGGGGGGGACGCTCCGGGCTACGCCCTGCGCGGAGCTCGGCCTTCGGCCTCGCCTTGTACGCAGCTCGCCTCGGCCTACGGCCTCGCCTCGCGGCGTGGCGTCGTGGTTCGGCTCGGCCTGCGGCCTCGCCTCACCTTTCCTTGTATGGCGGCCATCTTGGAAAATAGTGGAATCGAAAAACTCACCCGATATTCGGAATCTTCGTCCCCCAAACTCCCCAGATACCGATTTTCGTCCGGATCGGAGCAACTTCATTTCCGGCCGCCATCTTGGATCCGCCATCTTGAAAAAAAAATTTGACAGCCACCTGCCCCTCACCCCCTTGTAAAACATTTGTATGAGCACACCCCACTTATGTCAAACGGTTCCGGAGATACAGCAATAATCATTTTGTATGGCGGCCATCTTGTTTTTGCGAAAATCGAAAATATGACGTCACCGGTAGAATTCGACCAGGTTGTGGGTTGACCTTTGTTCGAGCGCCACCGCTCCATCTGCAACGGTTCGCCCGAGAAGGTGGGTCGCCACCCGATGAGAAGGTGGATCCGAGGATCTCGAGGTTTTCCCGTACCCTCCGCGTCACTCGCTCCACACCTCCCATACAAAGTTTTTACCTCCCGCCGCTCCATCTGGGAGAACAATTCTGTCACCCAGTCAGTCAGTCAGTCAATCAGTGAGTGGTATTGTAGCTTTATATAATATAATAGCTTTATATAGTATAATAATGTAGCTTTATATAGTATAACTAGGTTTCGCGTGGTGCGCGACCTGCTAAAGCAGGTCGCGAAGCGGTTGTGCCTTTTTTTATAAATTTTAAAAAACTTTTTAATTTTTTTGGTTTTTCACGGGCGCCATCTTGGATTTCAAAACGTATGTCATTTTAGGAATCAGCACCCCCAAAAACCAATAAAACGACACCCATGACGGTATTTTCCAAAAAATCCATGTCCGCCATCTTGGATTTCAAAATGGATGTCATTTTCGAAATAAGCACCCCTGAAAACCTATTAAACGACACCCATGTCGGTATGATGGCGGTCGGCTAGTAATATGCTTGGTGACGCTTCGGGCTTCGCCCTACGCGGAGCTCGGCCTTCGGCCTCGCCCTATACGCAGCTCGGCTCGGCCTTCGGCCTCGCCTCGCTTTTAGAATCTAAACTTAAATGGCGGCCATCTTGGATTGGGGGGGGGACGCTCCGGGCTTCGCCCTACGCTTAGCTCGGCCTTCGGCCTCGCCTCACCACTCCTTGTATGGCGGCCATCTTGGAAAATGGCGAAATCGAAAATCTTTTTAGATAATCGGATTCATCGACCCCAATAACCCCTGGATACCGAATTTGGTCTGAATCGGAGGATATACCAAAATATCAATTTTGTATGGCGACCATCTTGTTTTTTTGAAAATCGAAAAAAAATTGTTACCGTTAGACTTTGACCAGGGTGCCGGTTGACCTTTGTTCAAGTACCACCGGTTCAACTCCAACGGTTCGCCCGGGAAGGTGGGTCGCGACCTGATGAGGAGAAGAATCCGAAGATGTCGAGGTTTTCCCATACTCGACGGAAAATTGTGACCACATCCCTCATACATCATTTTCACCTCCCGACACTCCTTCTGGGAAAACAATTATGTCAATCAGTCAGTCAGTGAGTGAGTGGTAATGTAGCTTTATATAGTATAACTAGGTTTCGCGTGGTGCGCGACCTGCTTAAGCAGGCCGCGAGGCGGTTGTGCTACCCTATTTGTAGGGTCAAAAAGGCGTTCATACTTTTTTTGGTTTGTCACGACCGCCATCTTGGATTTCAAAATGGATGTCAGTTTCGTAATCAGCATCCCCGAAAACCTATTAAACGACACCCATGATGGTATTTTCCAAAAAATCCATGTCCGCCATCTTGGATTTCAAAATAGATGTCATTTTCGCAATAAGCACCCCAGAAAACGTATTAAAACGACACCCATGACGGTTTTTTACAAAAAATGCATGTCCGCCATCTTGGATTTCAAAATGGATGTCATTTTCGGAATCAGCACCCCCGAAAACCTATTAAACGACACCCATGTCGGCATGCCCGAAAATTTCATATCCGCCATCTTGGATTTTTGGTGGGGAGAATCGAGACGCTCCGGGCTTCGCCCTTCGCGTCACGATTCCCCCAACTAAAATCCAAGATGGCGGATATGAAATTTTCGGATTGCGGTCGGCCGGTAAGATGCTTGGTGACGCTTCGGGCTTCGCCCTACGCGGAGCTCGGCCTTCGGCCTCGCCCTATACGCAGCTCGGCTCGGCCTTCGGCCTCGCCTCGCGCGGTCGGCTCGGTCTACGACCTCCCCTCACCTTTAGAATCTAAACTTAAATGGTGGCCATCTTGGATTGGGGTGGGGGGACGCTCCGGGCTTCGCCCTACGTGGAGCTCGGCCTTCGGCCTCGCCTTATACGCAGCTCGCCTCGGCCTGCGGCCTCGCCTCGCGGCGCGTCGTGGTTCGGCTCGGCCTTCGGCCTCGCCTCACTACTCCTTGTATGGCGGCCATCTTGGAAAATGGCGAAATCGAAAATCTTTTCCGATATTCGGATTCAGCGACCACTAAAACCCCCGGATAACGAATTCGGTCCGAATCAGAGGAGATACAAAAATCTCGTTTTTGTATGGCGGCCATCTTGTTTTTTTGAAAATCGAAAAAATTTGGTCACCTGTAGACTTTGACCAGGGTGCTGGTCGACTTTTGTTCGAGCACCACCGATCCAACTCCAACGGTTCGCATGGGAAGGTGGGTCACGAGCTGATGAGGAGGAGAATCCGAAGATGTCGAGGTTTTCCCATACTCGACGAAAAATTATTACCACACTCCTCATAAATCATTTTCACCTCCTGACCCTCCTTCTGGGAGAACAATTATGTCAATCAGTCAGTCAGTCAGTGAGTGAGTGGTAATGTAGCTTTATATAGTATAATATAATATAATAACTAGGTTTCGCGTGGTGCGCGACCTGCTAAAGCAGGTCGCGAGGCGGTTGTGCCTTTTTTTATAAATTTTAAAAAGTTTTTAATTTTTTTTTGTTTTTCACGGCCGCCATCTTGGATTTAAAACTGTATGTTATTTTCTTAATCAGCACCCCTGAATACCCAAAAAACGACACCCATGACGATATTTTGCAAAAAATTTATGTCCGCCATCTTGGATTTCAAAACGTATGTCATTTTCGGAATCAGCACCCCCGAAAACCTATTTAACGACACCCATGACGGTATTTTCCAAAAAATCCATGTTCGCCATCTTGGATTTCAAAATGGATGTCATTTTCGAAATCAGCACCCCTGAAAACCTATTAAACGACACCCATGTCGGTATGATGGCGGTCGGCTGGTAATATGCTTGGTTTTCATTTTTTTTTTTTTTTTGTGGGTTGTCAAGGAATACACGCATAAAAATTTACGCTCTTGCAATTTAATTAATTGGAGTAAATAGGGCAGAATACGCAAATAAATGTATCAGTGACTTGTGTACCTGTTGGTAGCTACTTTCCAGTGTCTCCGATCAGCTTTTTATCACTCACAAACATACTTAATAGAGGCACTTAAACAGTCCATGCAGGATTTGGCAAATCAATTTCACAGTAGAATGGCACAGTTTGAAGCCAGTCACCCGCAAGTAAATGTCGCAGGAAACTCCACTGCTAATACCGTGGCGGCCGACTTCGCTGCTTTCAAGGCGTTTGTTATCACTGCACTGAATGGCTTGCAGACTCAGCTAGAGTTTCTAGCCCGAGAGTGTGATAGACTGGACATGCGTAGCCGTCGTAAGATGGTGCTCATCCACAAGATCCCAGAAAAAGATGATGAGAATGTTACAGATTCCGTTTTAGAGTTGGCCAGTAAAATGGGTATTTCCCCAGAGCTCTCCTTTGACGACATTAGTCGGTGTCATCGCATAGGCAGATCTAGTCCAGACCGTCCAAGGCCAATATTAGTTAAGTTCCATCACATCGAGTTGCGGAATAATTTCTGGTCTGCAAAATCATCGCTCAAAGGGCAGAATATCACAATTTCTGAATTCCTCACTAAGGCGCGACAGGATCTCTTCAAGGCGGCTCGTAATAGGGTAGAAGTATCTAAAAGCTGGGCGCGAGATGGCAGAATTTATGTTCTGGATATAAACGGCAAGCGTCACGAGATCACGGCGCACTCGCAGATCCCTGTTATTTCTACAACGTTGCCGCAGGCAGGTCCAGCAGGGAAGCCTAAAGCAAAGGCCGCCGCCGAACGAGGCCCGGCTGAGCGCCCAAAGCGTGTTCCTGCCAAGAAGTAATCTTAGATTTATATGATGCGTCATCTCATAAAATTTTGGTATGCGATACTTGTAAATATTATTCTTTCTACCTACCTGTTTTCTAAATTGTCCGTTGTAACATATAATAAGACAACGTTTAAATTTAATTCACTATTTTACCCACAAATAACTTCACTTTCGTTTTCTATTGTTGTTAATGCAATGTCAATGTCATTGAGTAGGTAATTCACTGTCACTGTCAAACGCAAACGCCAGTGGCGTTTTGTTGCTGTAAAGTTTAGGCAAAGGAATTTATGTCCATACAGCCAAGTCTTCAATGTAATTACTAGTTGTCACTTTAAAACTGGTTTTAACTTACTTTTATATTTTTATTTAACGACGGAACAATTTTTACGTACTTCACTACGCATATGCTTTTTATTTATTGATTTTGATTTGATTCCATTGTTGTTTCTTAAGTATTTAATATGTACGGCGGAGTTGTAGCCGTCAACTTGAACGAATTGTTATATTTTGTTAATGGAAATTGGCTACCAGCAGGTGTTGGATTTATTAATTAGTCTTTCTTTCATTTTTATTATCTTTTTGTATTTTATTTTATTTATAATTATCTTATACATATAACATTTATAAGTATTTTATTATATTTATTTATAGGCAATGGATAAATTTACACATTTTTGCACCCTAAATAATAAGAACTCTAATTCTGATGACTCTGACGAAGACACCTTTCTTTCATTTTCATCCAGCGACGTTTGCAGCGGTGATGGTAGCTTCCACAGCATTCCTCCGCCTCTATCTGTTTCCATAAATGCATGTTTTGATGGGAAATTTAAGAACTTTAATGTCGTTCACATCAATGCACAGAGCCTCCCTGCACATTACACTGACTTTCTGGCAGCTTTCGACGAGAAAAGCTTAAAAACTGTTCACGCTATTCTGATTTCAGAAGGTTGGCTCAAGCCTTGCCTGGCCTCTTCATATTACCCACTGCCAGGATTTCAGCTTATCCGTAACGACCGCACAGGTAAGGGTGGGGGTGGTGTCGCGATCTATCTCCGTTCACATATTCCCTTCTCTATTGTTCATAAGTCCTCTTCCGAGTCCCCCACCTCAGCTGAGCATTTATTTATTGAAATTTTCCTTTCCCACGCTAAAGTCCTTCTTGGCGTCTTTTACTCTCCCAACCTCACAGTTAACTATTTTTCCTCTTTTGAATCCCTTCTTGAAAATCTTGTACCATCCTACTCCCATACCCAAATCCTAGGAGATTTCAATACCTGCCTGTTAAAAGCCGATCATCGGGCAAAAAATCTACGCTCAGTAATCGAGTCATCAAATCTCTACATCCTTCCCTCTGGTCCCACTCATCAGTCTTCTAATTGTGTTCCTACTCTTCTAGACCTTATCATTGTCTCATCCCTGGATCATGTCGATTCCCATGGCCAATTTCCTGCAGACAACTTTTCCCGTCATGACCTCATATTCCTGTCCTATAAAATCCGCCCACCTAAACCCAAACCTAAAATCCTGATGCAACGCAATTTCAAGGACAAGAATATGGATAAACTTGTCAGTGATGCGGCAAGTCTGGACTGGAGTGTGGTATACTCTGCCGTTGATGTGGACGACAAAATTGCAGTTTTCAACTCACATTTGACACAACTGTTTGATCAGCATGCTCCTGTTCGTGCGGTACGCATGAAGCATCTGCCCTCTCCGTGGCTCACTCCGGAGATTCGCGAGTTGGTTGCCAAAAAGGTAAATGCTAAGGCTAAAATGCGCAAGTCCCCATCGGATGAAGTTCGCGAGGCGTACAAACGTATTCGAAACCGATGTCACACAGTTCATAATGTAACTTTTACTCTGTTGGTAAAACTCTCTTACTCTGTAATGTTGGTGTGCAATAAAGTATATTTGTAATGTATTGTATTGTATTGTGACGCTTCGGGCTTCGCCCTACGCGGAGCTCGGCCTTCGGCCTCGCCCTATACGCAGCTCGCCTCGGCCTACGGCCTCGGCTTGCGCGTTCGGCTCGGTCTGCGACCTCGCCTCACCTTAAAAATCTAAACTTGTATGGCGGCCATCTTTGATTGGGGGGGGGGAACGCTCCGGGCTTCGCCCTACGAGGAGTTCGGCCTTCGGCCTTCGGCCTCTCCCTATACGCGGCTCGGTCTTCGACCTCGCCTCACCTTCAGAATCTAAAGTTGCCGCCATCTAGAATTGGGGTGGGGGACGCTCCGGGCTTCGCCCTACGCGGAATTTGGCCTTCGGCCTCACACTATGCGCGGCTCAGCTCGGCCTTCGGCCTCGCCTCGCGCGTTCGGCTCGGTCTTCGACCTCGTCTCACCTTAAAAATCTACACTTGTATGGCGGCCATCTTTGATTGGGGGGGGGGACGCTCCGGGCTTCGCCCTACGCGGAGTTCGGCCTTCGGCTTCACCCCATATGCGGCTCGCCTCGGCCTTCGGCCTCGCCTCGCGCGTTCGGCTCGGTCTTCGACCTCGCCTCACCTTTAGAATCTAAACTTGTATGGCGGCCATCTTGGATTTGGGGGGGGGGGACGCTCCGGGCTACGCCCTACGCTGAGCTCGGCCTTCGGCCTCGCCTTCTACGCAGCTTGCTTCGGCCTACGGCCTCGCCTCGCGGCGGCCTCCTTGTACTCCTTGTATGGCGGCCATCTTGGAAAATGGTGATATCGAAAAACTGACCCGATATTCGGAATCTTCGACCCCAAAACCCCCCAGATACCGATTTTCGTCCAGATCGGAGCAACTTCATTTCCGGCCGCCATCTTGGATCCGCCATCTTGAAAAAAAATGTTGACAACCACCTGCCCCTTACCCCCCTGTAAAACATTTGTTTGAGCACACCCCACTTATCTCAAACGGTTCCGGAGATACAGCAATAAACATTTTGTATGACGGCCATCTTGTTTTTGCGAAAATCTAAAATATGACGTCACCGGTAGAATTCGACCAGGGTGTGGGTCAACCTTTGTTAGAGCGCCGCCGCTCCATCTGCAACGGTTCGCCCGGGAAGGTGGGTCGCCACCCGATGAGAAGGTGGATCCGAGGATCTCGAGGTTTTCCCGTACCCTCCGCGTCATCCTTTCCACATCTTCGATACAAAGTTTTCACCTCCCGCCGCTCCATCTGGGAGAACAATTCTGTCACCCAGTGAGTGAGTGAGTGAGTGGTATTGTAGCTTTATATAATATAACTAGGTTTTGCGTGGTGCGCGACCTGCTAAAGCAGGCCGCGATGCGGTTGTGCTACCCTATTTGTAGGGTCAAAAAGGCGTTTATTCTTTTTTTGGTTTTTCACGGCCACCATCTCGGATTTAAAAATCAATGTTGTTTTAAGTATCAGTACCCCCGAAAACCTATTAAACGACACCCATGACGGTTTTTTACAAAAAATGCATGTCCGCCATCTTGGATTTCAAAACGTATGTCATTTTCGGAATCAGCACCCCCGAAAACCTATTAAACGACACCCATGACGGTATTTTACAAAAAATCCACGTCCGCCATCTTGGATTTCAAATTGGATGTCATTTTTGAAATCAGCACCCCTGAAAACCTATTAAACGACACCCATGTCGGTATGATGGCGGTCGGCTGGTAATATGCTTGGTGACGCTCCGGGCTTCGCCCTACGCGGAGTTCGGCCTTCGGCCTCGCCCTATACGTGGCTCGCCTCGGCCTTCGGCCTCGCCTCGCGCGTTCGGCTCGGTCTTCGACCTCGCCTCACCTTTAGAATCTAAACTTACCGCCATCTAGAATTGGGGGGGGGGGACGCTCCGGGCTTCGCCCTACGCGGAGTTCGGCCTTCGGCCTCACCCTATACGCGGCTCGCCTCGGCCTTCGGCCTCGCCTCGCACGTTCGGCTCGGTCTTCGACCTCGCCTCACCTTTAGAATCTAAACTTACCGCCATCTAGAATTGGGGGGGGGGGGACGCTCCGGGCTTCGCCCTACGCGGAGTTCGGCCTTCGGCCTCACCCTATACGCGGCTCGCCTCGGCCTTTGGCCTCGCCTCGCGCGTTCGGCTCGGTCTTCGACCTCGCCTCACCTTTAGAATCTAAACTTGTATGGCGGCAATCTTGGATTTGGGGGGGGACGCTCCGGGCTACGCCCTACGCGGAGCTCGGCCTTCGGCCTCGCCTTCTATGCAGCTCGCCTCGGCCTACGGCCTCGCCTCGCGGCGTGGCGTCGTGGTTCGGCTCGGCCTGCGGCCTAGCCTCACCACTCCTTGTATGGCGGCCATCTTGGAAAATGGTGGAATCGAAAAACTGACCCGATATTTGGAATCTTCGTCCCCCAAACCCCCCAGATACCGATTTTCGTCCGGATCGGAGCAACTTCATTTCCGGCCGCCATCTTGGATCCGCCATCTTGAAAAAAAATTTTGACAGCCACCTGCCCCTCACCCCCCTGTAAAACATTTGTTCGAGCACACCCCACTTATGTCAAACGGTTCCGGAGATGCAGCAATAATCATTTTGTATGGCGGCCATCTTGTTTTTGCGAAAATCGAAAAAATGACGTCACCGGTAGAATTCGACCAGGGTGTGGGTCGACCTTAGTTCGAGCGCCACCGCTCCATCTGCAACGGTTCGCCCGGGAAGGTGGGTCGCCACCTGATGAGAAGGTGGATCCGAGGATCTTGAGGTTTTCCCGTACCCTCCGCGACACCCTCTCCACACCCTCCATACAAAGTTTTCACCTACCGCCGCTCCATCTGGGAGAACAATTCTGTCACCCAGTCAGTCAGTGAGTGGTATTGTAGCTTTATATAATATAACTAGGTTTCGCGTGGTAAGCGACCTGCTAAAGCAGGTCGCGAGGCGGTTGTGCTACCCTATTAGTAGGGTCAAAAAAGTTTGCCTTTTTTTTTTTCACGGCCGCCATCTTGGATTTCAAAATGGATGTTATTTTCGAAATCAGCACCCCTGAAAACCTATTAAACGACACCCATGACGGTATGATGGCGGTCGGCTGGTAATATGCTTGGTGACGCTTCGGGCTTCGCCCTACGCGGAGCTCGGCCTTCGGCCTCACCCTATACGCGGCTCGCCTCGGCCTTCGGCCTCGCCTCGCGCGTTCGGCTCGGTCTTCGACCTCGCCTCACCTTTAGAATCTAAACTTGTATGGCGGCCATCTTTGATTGGGGGGGGACGCTCCGGGCTTCGCCCTACGCGGAGTTCGGCCTTCGGCCTCGCCCTATACGTGGCTCGCCTCGGCCTTCGGCCTCGCCTCACCTTTAGAATCTAAACTTGTATGGCGGCCATCTTGGATTTGGGGGGGGGGACGCTCCGGGCTACGCCCTGCGCGGAGCTCGGCCTTCGGCCTCGCCTTTTACGCAGCTCGCCTCGGCCTACGGCCTCGCCTCGCGGAGTGGCGTCGTGGTTCGGCTCGGCCTGCGGCCTCGCCTCACCACTCCTTGTATTGCGGCCATCTTGGAAAATGGTGGAATCGAAAAACTGACCCGATATTCGGAATCTTCGTCCCCCAAACCCCCCAGATACCGATTTTCGTCCGGATCGGAGCAACTTTATTTCCGGCCGCCATCTTGGATCCGCCATCTTTAAAAAAAAAATTGACAGCCACCTGCCCCTCACCCCCCTGTAAAACATTTGTTCGAGCACACCCCACTTATGTCAAACGGTTCCGGAGATACAGCAATAATCATTTTGTATGGCGGCCATCTTGTTTTTGCGAAAATCGAAAAAATGACGTCACCGGTAGAATTCGACCAGGGTGTGGGTCGACCTTAGTTCGAGCGCCACCGCTCCATCTGCAACGGTTCGCCTGGGAAGGTGGGTCGCCACCCGATGAGAAGGTGGATCCGAGGATCTCGAGGTTTTCCCGTACCCTCCGCACCACCCTCTTCACACCCCCCATACAAAGTTTTCACCTCCCGCCGCTCCATCTGGGAGAACAATTCTGTCACCCAGTCAGTCAGTCAGTCAATCAGTGAGTGGTATTGTAGCTTTATATAATATAACTAGGTTTCGCGTGGTAAGCGACCTGCTTAAGCAGGCCGCGAGGCGGTTGTGCTACCCTATTTGTAGGGTCAAAAGGCGATCATACTTTTTTTGGTTTGTCACGACCGCCATCTTGGATTTCAAAATGGATGTCAGTTTCGTAATCAGCATCCCCGAAAACCTATTAAACGACACCCATGTCGGCATGCCCGAAAATTTCATGGCGGTCGGCCGGTAATATGCTTGGTGACGCTTCGGGCTTCGCCCTACGCGGAGCTCGGCCTTCGGCCTCGCCCTATACGCAGCTCGCCTCGGCCTACGGCCTCGGCTCGCGCGTTCGGCTCGGTCTTCGACCTCGCCTCACCTTAAAAATCTAAACTTGTATGGCGGCCATCTTTGATTGGGGGGGGGGGGGCCGCTCCGGGCTTCGCCCTACGCGGAGTTCGGCCTTCGGCCTCACCCTATACGCGGCTCGCCTCGGCCTTCGGCCTCGCCTCGCACGTTCGGCTCGGTCTTCGACCTCGCCTCACCTTTAGAATCTAAACTTGTATGGCGGCCATCTTTGATTGGGGGGGGGGGGGCCGCTCCGGGCTTCGCCCTACGCGGAGTTCGGCCTTCGGCCTCACCCTATACGCGGCTCGCCTCGGCCTTCGGCCTCGTCTCGCGCGTTCGGCTCGGTCTTCGACCTCGCCTCACCTTTAGAATCTAAACTTGTATGGCGGCCATCTTGGATTTGGGGGGGGGATGCTCCGGGCTACGCCCTGCGCGGAGCTCGGCCTTCGGCCTCGCCTTTTACACAGCTCGCCTCGGCCTACGGCCTCGCCTCGCGGAGTGGCGTCGTTGTTCGGCTCGGCCTGCGGCCTCGCCTCACCACTCCTTGTATGGCGGCCATCTTGGAAAATGGTGGAATCCAAAAACTGACCCAATATTCGGAATCTTCGTCCCCCAAACCCCCCAGATACCGATTTTCGTCCGGATCGGAGCAACTTCATATCCGGCCGCCATCTTGGATCCGCCATCTTGAAAAAAAAATTTGACAGCCAACTGCCCCCCACCCCCCTGTAAAACATTTTTTCGAGCACACTCCACTTATGTCAAACGGATCCGGAGATACAGCAATAAACATTTTGTATGGCGGCCATCTTGTTTTTGCGAAAATCGAAAAAATGACGTCACCGGTAGAATTCGACCAGGGTGTGGGTCGACCTTAGTTCGAGCGCCACCGCTCCATCTGCAACGGTTCGCCCGGGAAGGTGGGTCAACACCTGATGAGAAGGTGGATCCGAGGATCTCGAGGTTTTCCCGTACCCTCCGCGACACCCTCTCCACACTCCCCATACAAAGTTTTCACCTCCCGCCGCTCCATCTGGGAGAACAATTCTGTCACCCAGTGAGTCAGTCAGTGAGTGGTATTGTAGCTTTATATAATATAACTAGGTTTCGCGTGGTGCGCGACCTGCTAAAGCAGGTCGCGAGGCGGTTGTGCCTTTCTTTATAAATTTTAAAAAAGTTTTTAATTTTTCTTTGTTTTTCACGGCCACCATCTTGGATTTAAAAATGGATGTTATTTTCTTAATCAGCACCCCTGAATACCCAAAAAACGACACCCATGACGATATTTTGCAAAAAATTTATGTCCGCCATCTTGGATTAAAAAACGTATGTCATTTTCGGAATCAGCACCCCTGAAAACCTATTAAACGACACCCATGACGGTATATTCCAAAAAATCCATGTCCGCCATCTTGGATTTCAAAATGGATGTCATTTTCGAAATCAGCACCCCTGAAAACCTATTAAACGACACCCATGTCGGTATGATGGCGGTCGGCTGGTAATATGCTTGGTGACGCTTCGGGCTTCGCCCTACGCGGAGCTCGGCCTTCGGCCTCGCCCTATACTATATATGTCCGCCATCTTGGATTTCAAAACGTATGTCATTTTCGGAATCAGCACCTCCGAAAACCTATTAAACGACACCCATGACGGTATATTCCAAAAAATCCATGTCCGCCATCTCGGATTTCAAAATGGATGTCATTTTCGAAATCAGCACCCCTGAAAACCTATTAAACGACACCCATGTCGATATGATGGCGGTCGGCTGGTAATATGCTTCGCGGAGCTCGGCCTTCGGCCTCGCCCTATACGCAGCTCGCCTCGGCCTACGGCCTCGGCTCGCGCGTTCGGCTCCCTTGAGAATCTAAACTTGTATGGCGGCCATCTTTAATTAGGGGGGGGGGACGCTCCGGGCTTCGCCCTACGCTGAGTTCGGCTTTCGGCCTCACACTATGCGCGGCTCAGCTCGGTCTTCGGCCTCGCTTCGCGCGTTCGGCTCGGTCTTCGACCTCGCCTCACCTAAAAAATCTAAACTTGTATGGCGGCCATCTTTGAATGGGGGGGGGGACGCTCCGGGCTTCGCCATACGCGGAGTTCGGCCTTCGGCCTCACCCTTAGAATCTAAACTTGCCGCCATCTAGAATTGGGGGGGGGACGCATCGGGCTTCGCCCTACGCGGAGTTCGGCCTTCGGCCTCACACTATGCGCAGCTCAACTCGGCCTTCGGCCTCGCCTCACCTTAAAAATCTAAACTTGTATGGCGACCATCTTTGATTGGGGGGGGGGACGCTCCGGGCTTCGCCCTACGCGGAGTTCGGCCTTAGGCCTCGCCTTATACGCAGCTCGCCTCGGCCTGCGGCCTCGCCTCGCGGCGCGTCGTGGTTCGACTCGGCCTTCGGCCTCGCCTCACCACTCCTTGTATGGCGGCCATCTTGGAAAATAGCGAAATCAAAAATCTTTTCAGATATTCGGATTCAGCAACCCCTAAAACCCCCCGATACCAAATTTGGTCCGAATCGGAGGAGATATCACGTTTTTGTATGGCGGCCATCTTGGTTTTTTGAAAATCGAAAAAATTTTAAAACCTGTAGACTTTGACCAGGGTGTGGGTTGACCTTTGTTCGAGCACTACGGGTCCAACTCCAACGGTTCGCCCGGGAAGGTGGGTCGCAACCTGATGAAGAAGAGAATCCGAAGATGTCGAGGTTTTCCCATACTCGACGGAAAATTCTGACCACATTCCCCATACATCATTTTCACCTCCCGACCCTCCTTCTGGGAGAACAATTATGTCAATCAGTGAGTCAGTGAGTCAGTGGTAATGTAGCTTTATATAGTATAACAAGGTTTTGCGTGGTGCGCGACCTGCTAAAGCAGGTCGCGAGGCGGTTGTGCCTTTTTTTATAAATTTTGAAAAAGTTTTTAATTTCTTTTTGTTTTTCACGGCCGCCATCTTGGATTTAAAAATAGATGTTATTTTTTTAATCAGCACCCCTGAATACCCAAAAAACGACACCCATGACGATATTTTTCAAAAAATTTATGTCCACCATCTTGGATTTCAAAACTTATGTCATTTTCGGAATCAGCACCCCCAAAAACCTATTAAACGACACCCATGACGGTATTTTCCAAAAAATCCATGTCCGCCATCTTGGATTTCAAAATGGATGTCATTTTCGAAATCAGCACCCCTGAAAACCTATTAAACGACACCCATGTCGGTATGATGGCGGTCGGCTGGTAATATGCTTGGTGACGCTTCGGGCTTCGCCCTACGCGGAGCTCGGCCTTCGGCCTCGCCCTATACGCAGCTCGCCTCGGCCTACGGCCTCGGCTCGCGTGTTCGGCTCGGTCTGCGACCTCGCCTCACCTTAAAAATCTAAACTTGTATGGCGGCCATCTTTGATTGGGAGGGGGGACGCTCCGGGCTTCGCCCTACGCGGAGTTCGGCCTTCGGCCTCACCCTATAAGCAGCTCGCCTCGGCCTTCGGCCTCGCCTCGCGCGTTCGGCTCGGTCTTCGACCTCGCCTCACCTTTGGAATCTAAACTTGCCGCCATCTAGAATTGGGGGGGGGGGACGCTCCGGGCTTCACCCTACGCGGAGTTCGGCCTTCGGCCTCACCCTATACGCAGCTCGCCTCGGCCTTCGGCCTCGCCTAGCGCGTTCGGCTCGGTCTTCGACCTCGCCTCACCTTTAGAATCTAAACTTGTATGGCGGCCATCTTTGATTGGGGGGAGGGACGCTCCGGGCTTCGCCCTACGCGGAGTTCGGCCTTTGGCCTCACCCTATACGCGGCTCGCCTCGGCCTTCGGCCTCGTCTCGCGCGTTCGGCTCGGTCTTTGACCTCGCCTCACCTTTAGAATCTAAACTTGTATGGCGGCCATCTTGGATTTGGGGGGGGGACGCTCCGGACTACGCCCTGCGCGGAGCTCGGCCTTCGGCCTCGCCTTTTACGCAGCTCGCCTCGGCCTACGGCCTCGCCTCGCGGAGTGGCGTCGTGGTTCGGCTCGGCCTGCGGCCTCGCCTCACCACTCCTTGTATGGCGGCCATCTTGGAAAATGGTGAAATCGAAAAACTAACCCGATATTCGGTATCTTCGTCCCCCAAACCCTCCAGATACCGATTTTCGTCCGGATCGGAGCAACTTCATTTCCGGCCGCCATCTTGGATCCGCCATCTTGAAAAAAAAATTTGACAGCCAGCTGCCCCCCACCCCCTTGTAAAACATTTGTTCGAGCACACTCCACTTATGTCAAACGGATCCGGAGATACAGCAATAAACATTTTGTATGGCGGCCATCTTGTTTTTGCGAAAATCGAAAAAATGACGTCACCGGTAGAATTCGACCAGGGTGTGGGTCGACCTTAGTTCGAGCGCCACCGCTCCATCTGCAACGGTTCGCCCGGGAAGGTGGGTCGCCACCTGATGAGAAGGTGGATCCGAGGATCTCGAGGTTTTCCCGTACCCTCCGCGTCACCTACTCCACACCTCCCATACAAAGTTTTCACCTCCCGCCGCTCCATCTGGGAGAACAATTCTGTCACCCAGTCAGTCAGTCAGTCAGTGAGTCAGTGGTATTGTAGCTTTATATAATATAATAACTAGGTTTCGCGTGGTGAGCGACCTGCTAAAGCAGGTCGCGAGGCGGTTGTGCCTTTTTTTATAAATTTTAAAAAAGTTTTTATTTTTTTTTGTTTTACACGGCCGCCATCTTGGATTTAAAAATGGATGTTATTTTCTTAATCAGCACCCCTGAATACCCAAAAAACGACACCTGTGACGATATTTATCAAAAAATGTATGTCCGCCATCTTGGATTTCAAAACGTATGTCATTTTCGGAATCAGCACCCCCGAAAACCAATTAAACGACACCCATGACGGAATTTTCCAAAAAATCCATGTCCGCCATCTTGGATTTCAAAATGGAGGTTATTTTCGAAATCAGCACCCCTGAAAACCTATTAACGACACCCATGTCGGTATGATGGCGGTCGGCTGGTAATATGCTTGGTGACGCTTCGGGCTTCGCCCTACGCGGAGCTCGGCCTTCGGCCTCGCCCTATATGGCGTATGGCGTATGTATGGCGGCCATCTTTGATTGGGGGGGGGGGGACGCTCCGGGCTTCGCACTACGCGGAGTTCGGTCTTCGGCCTCACCCTATACGCGGCTCGCCTCAGCCTTCGGCCTCGTCTCGCGCGTTCGGCTCGGTCTTCGACCTCGCCTCACCTTTTTTTAGAATCTAAACTTGTATGGCGGCCATCTTGGATTTAAGGGGGGGACGCTCCGAGCTACGCCCTACGCGGAGCTCGGCCTTCGGCCTCGCCTTTTACACAGCTCGCCTGGGCCTACGGCCTCGCTGCGCGCCGTGGCGTCGTGGTTCGGCTCGGCCTGCGGCCTCGCCTCACCATTCCTTATATGGCGGCCATCTTGGAAAATGGTGGAATGGAAAAACTGATCCGATATTCAGAATCTTCGACCCCCACACCCCCCAGATACCGATTTTCGTCCGGATCGGAGCAACTTCATTTCCGGCCGCCATCTTGGATCCGCCATCTTGAAAAAAAAATTTGACAGCCACCTGCCTCTCACCCCTCTGTAAAACATTTGTTCGAGCACACCCCACTTATGTCAAAAGGTTCCGGAGATACAGCAATAATCATTTTGAATGGCGGCCATCTTGTTTTTGCGAAAATCGAAAAAAAGACGTCACCAGTAGAATTCGACCAGGGTGTGGGTCGACCTTTGTTCTAGCGCCACCGCTCCATCTGCAACGGTTCGCCCGGGAAGGTGGGTCGCCACCCGATGAGAAGGTGGATCCGAGAATCTCGAGGTTTTCCCGTACCTTCCGCACAACCTTCTTCACACCCCCCATACAAAGTTTTCACCTCCCGCCGCTCCATCTGGGAGAACAATTCTGTCACCCAGTCAGTGAGTGAGTGGTATTGCAGCTTTATATAATATAATAACTAGGTTTCGCGTGGTGCGCGACCTGCTAAAGCAGGTCGCGAGGCGGCTGTTTCTTTCTTTATAAATTTTAAAAAAGTTTGAATTTTTTTTTGTTTTTCACGGCCGCCATCTTGGATTTAAAAATGGATGTTATTTTCTTAATCAGCACCCCTGAACACCCAAAAAACGACACCAATGACGATATTTTGCAAAAAATTTATGTCCGCCATCTTGGATTTCAAAACGTATGTCATTTTCGGAATCAGCACCCCCGAATACCTATAAAACGACACCCATGAAGGTATTTTCAAAAAATCCATGTCCGCCATCTTGGATTTCAAAATGGATGTCATTTTCGAAATCAGCACCCCTAAGAACCTATTAAACGACACCCATGTCGGTATGATGGCGGTCGGCTGATAATATGCTTGGTGACGCTTCGGGCTTCGCCCAACGCGGAGTTCGGCCTTCGGCCTCACACTATGCGCGGCTCAGCTCGGCCTTCGGCCTCGCCTAGCGCGTTCGGCTCGGTCTTCGACCTCGCCTCTCCTTTAGAATCTAAACTTGTATAGCGGCCATCTTTGATTGGGGGGGGGGGACGCTCTGGGCTTCGCCCTACGCGGAGTTCGGCCGTCGGCCTCACCCTATACGCGGCTCGCCTCGGCCTTCGGCCTCGCCTCGCGCGTTCGGCTCGGTCTTCGACCTCGCCTCACCTTTAGAATCTAAACTTGCCGCCATCTAGAATTGGGGGGGGGACGCTCCGGGCTTCGCCCTACGCGGAGCTCAGCCTTCGGCCTCACACTATGCGCGGCTCAGCTCGGCCTTCGGCCTCGCCTAGCGCGTTCGGCTCGGTCTTCGACCTCGCCTCACCTTAAGAATCCAAACTTGTATGGCGGCCATCTTGGATTTGGGGGGGGGGACGCTCCGGGCTACGCCCTGCGCGGAGCTCGGCCTTCGGCCTCGCCTTCTACGCAGCTCGCCTCGGCCTACGGCCTCGCCTCGCGGCGTGGCGTCGTGGTTCGGCTCGGCCTGCGGCCTCGCCTCACCACTCCTTGTATGGCGGCCATCTTGGAAAATGGTGGAATCGAAAAACTTACCCGATATTCGGAATGTTCGTCCCCCAAACCCCCCAGATACCGATTTTCATCCGGATCGGAGCAATTTCATTTCCGGCCGCCATCTTGGATCCGCCATCTTGAAAAAAAAATTTGACCGCCAGCTGCCTCTCACCCCCCTGTAAAACATTTGTATGAGCACACCCCACTTATGTCAAACGGTTCCGGAGATACAGCAATAAACATGCTGTATGGCGGCCATCTTGTTTTTGCGAAAATCGAAAAAATGACGTCACCGGTATAATTCGACCAGGGTGTGGGTCGACCTTTGTTCGAGCGCCACCGCTCCATCTGCAACGGTTCGCCCGGGAATGTGGGTCGCCACCTGATGAAAAGGTGGATCCGAGGATCTCGAGGTTTTTCCGTACTCTCCGCACCACTCTCTCCACACCCCCCATACAAAGTTTTCACCTCCCGCCGCTCCATCTGGGAGAACAATTCTGTCACCCAGTGAGTCAGTCAGTGGTATTGTAGCTTTATATAATATAATAACTAGGTTTCGCGTGGTGCGCGACCTGCTAAAGCAGGCCGCGAGGCGGTTGTGCTACCCTATTTGTAGGGTCAAAAAGGCGTTCATACAATTATTGTTTTGTCACGACCGCCATCTTGGATTTCAAAATGGATGTCAGTTTCGTAATCAGCATCCCCGAAAACCTATTAAACGACACCCATGACAGATTTTTTTAAAACTGCATGTCCGCCATCTTGGATTTAAAAATGGATGTTAGTTTCTTAATCAGCACCCCTGAATACCCAAAAAACCACACCCATGACGATTTTCTGCAAAAAATTTATGTCCGCCATCTTGGATTTCAAAACGTATGTCATTTTTGGAATCAGCACACCCGAAAACCCATTAAACGACACCCATGACGATATTTTCCAAAAACTCCATGTCCGCCATCTTGGATTTCAAAATGGATGTCATTTTCGAAATCAGCACCCCTGAAAACCTATTAAACGACACCCATGTCGGTATGATGGCGGTCGGCTGGTAATATGCTTGGTGACGCTTCGGGCTTCGCCCTACGCGGAGCTCGGCCTTCGGCCTCACCCTATACGCAGCTCGCCTCGGCCTACGGCCTCGGCTCGCGCGTTCGGCTCGGTCTGCGACCTCGCCTCACCTTAATAATCTAAACTTGTATGGCGGCCGTCTTTGATTGGGGGGGGGACGCTCCGGGCTTCTCCCTACGCGGAGTTCGGCCTTCGGCCTCACCCTATACGCGGCTCGCTTCGGCCTTCGGCCTCGCCTCGCGCGTTCGGCTCGGTCTGCGACCTCGCCTCACCTTAATAATCTAAACTTGTATGGCGGCCGTCTTTGATTGGGGGGGGGACGCTCCGGGCTTCTCCCTACGCGGAGTTCGGCCTTCGGCCTCACCCTATACGCGGCTCGCTTCGGCCTTCGGCCTCGCCTCGCGCGTTCGGCTCGGTCTTCGTCCTCGCCTCACCTTTAGAATCTAAACTTGTATGGCGGCATCTTTGATTGGGGGGGGGGCGCTCCGGGCTTCGCCCTACGCGGAGTTCGGCCTTCGGCCTCACCCTATACGCGGCTTTCCTCGGCCTTCGGCCTCGCCTCGCGCGTTCGGCTCGGCCTTCGACCTCGCCTCACCTTTAGAATCTAAACTTGTATGGCAGCCATCTTTGATTTGGGGGGGGGGGCCGCTCCGGGCTTCGCCCTACGCGGAGTTCGGCCTTCGGCCTCACCCTATACGCGGCTCGCCTCGGCCTTCGGCGTCGTTTCGCGCGTTCGGCTCGGTCTTCGACCTCGCCTCACCTTTAGAATCTAAACTTGTATGGCGGCCATCTTGGATTTAAGGGGGGGACGCTCCGAGCTACGCCCTACGCGGAGCTCGGCCTTCGGCCTCGCCTTTTACACAGCTCGCCTGGGCCTACGGCCTCGCTGCGCGCCGTGGCGTCGTGGTTCGGCTCGGCCTGCGGCCTCGCCTCACCATTCCTTGTATGGCGGCCATCTTGGAAAATGGTGGAATGGAAAAACTGATCCGATATTCAGAATCTTCGACCCCCAAACCCCCCAGATACCGATTTTCGTCCGGATCGGAGCAACTTCATTTCCGGCCGCCATCTTGGATCCGCCATCTTAAAAAAAAAATTTGACAGCCTCCTGCCCCTCACCCCCCTGTAAAACATTTGTTCGAGCACACCCCACTTATGTCAAACGGTTCCGGAGATACAGCAATAATCATTTTGTATGGCGGCCATCTTGGTTTTGTGAAAATCGAAAAAATGACGTCACCGGTAGAATTCGACCAGGGTGTGGGTCGACCTTAGTTCGAGCGCCACCGCTCCATCTGCAATGGTTCGCCCGGGAAGGTGGGTCGCCACCTGATGAGAAGGTGGATCCGAGGATCTCGAGGTTTTCCCGTACTTTCCGCAACACCCTCTCCACACCCTCCATACAAAGTTTTCACCTCCCGCCGCTCCATCTGGGAGAACAATTCTGTCACCCAGTGAGTCAGTGAATGGTATTGTAGCTTTATATAATATAATAATAACTAGGTTTCGCGTGGTGCGCGACCTGCTAAAGCAGGTCGCGAGGCGGTTGTGCCTTTTTTTATAAATTTAAAAAAGTTTTTATTTTTTTTTTTTCACGGCCGCCATCTTAGATTTAAAAATGGATGTTATTTTCTTAATCAGCACCCCTGAATACCCAAAAAACGACACCCGATATTTTGCAAAATTTATGTCCGCCATCTTGGATTTCAAAACGTATGTCATTTTCGGAATCAGCACCCCCGAAAACCAATTAAACGACACCCATGAAGGTATTTTAAAAAAATCCATGTCCGCCATCTTGGATTTCAAAATGGATGTCATTTGATGGCGGTCGGCTGGTAATATGCTTGGTGACGCTTCGGGCTTCGCCCTACGCGGAGCTCGGCCTTCGGCCTCGCCCTATACGCAGCTCGCCTCGGCCTACGGCCTCGGCTCGCGCGTTCGGCTCGGTCTGCGACCTCGCCTCACCTTTAGAATCTAAACTTGCCGTCATCTAGAATTGGGGGGGGGGACGCTCCGGGCTTCGCCCTACGCGGAGTTCGGCCTTCGGCCTCGCCCTATGCGCAGCTCGCCTCGGCTTACGGCCTAGCCTCGCGCGTTTGGCTCGGTCTTCGACCTCGCCTCACCTTTAGAATCTAAACTTGCCGCCATCTAGAATTGGGGGGGGGACGCTCCGGGCTTCGCCCTACGCGGAGCTCAGCCTTCGGCCTCACACTATGCGCGGCTCAGCTCGGCCTTCGGCCTCGCCTAGCGCGTTCGGCTCGGTCTTCGACCTCGCCTCACCTTTAGAATCCAAACTTGTATGGCGGCCATCTTGGATTTGGGGGGGGGGACGCTCCGGGCTACGCCCTGCGCGGAGCTCGGCCTTCGGCCTCGCCTTCTACGCAGCTCGCCTCGGCCTACGGCCTCGCCTCGCGGCGTGGCGTCTTGGTTCGGCTCGGCCTGCGGCCTCGCCTCACCACTCCTTGTATGGCGGCCATCTTGGAAAATGGTGGAATCGAAAAACTTACCCGATATTCGGAATGTTCGTCCCCCAAACCCCCCAGATACCGATTTTCATCCGGATCGGAGCAATTTCATTTCCGGCCGCCATCTTGGATCCGCCATCTTGAAAAAAAAATTTGACCGCCAGCTGCCTCTCACCCCCCTGTAAAACATTTGTATGAGCACACCCCACTTATGTCAAACGGTTCCGGAGATACAGCAATAAACATTTTGTATGGCGGCCATCTTGTTTTTGCGAAAATCGAAAAAATGACGTCACCGGTATTATTCGACCAGGGTGTGGGTCGACCTTTGTTCGAGCGCCACCGCTCCATCTGCAACGGTTCGCCCGGGAAGGTGGGTCGCCACCTGATGAAAAGGTGGATCCGAGGATCTCGAGGTTTTTCCGTACTTTCCGCACCACTCTCTCCACACCCCCCATACAAAGTTTTCACCTCCCGCCGCTCCATCTGGGAGAACAATTCTGTCACCCAGTGAGTCAGTCAGTGGTATTGTAGCTTTATATAATATAACTAGGTTTCGCGTGGTGCGCGACCTGCTAAAGCAGGCCGCGAGGCGGTTGTGCTACCATATTTGTAGGGTCAAAAAGGCGTTCATTTAGTTTTTTGTAATTTTTTTTGAAAACACATGTCTGACATCTTGGATTTCAAAATGGATGTCATTTACGGAATCAGCAACCCCGAAAACCTATTAAACGACACCCATGTCGGCATGCCCGAAAATTTCATGGCGGTCGGCCGGTAAGATGCTTGGTGACGCTTCGGGCTTCGCCCTACGCGGAGCTCGGCCTTCGGCCTCGCCCTATACGCGGCTCGCCTCGGCCTTCGGCCTCGTCTCGCGCGTTCGGCTCGGTCTTCGACCTCGCCTCACCTTTAGAATCTTAACTTGCCGCCATCTAGAATTGGGGGGGGGGACGCTCCGGGCTTCGCCCTACGCGGAGTTCGGCCTTCGGCCTCACCCTATACGCGGCTCGCCTCGGCCTTCGGCCTCGCCTCGCGCGTTCGGCTCGGTCTTCGACCTCGCCTCAGCTTTAGAATCTAAACTTGTATGGCGGCTATCTTTGATTGGGGGGGGGGGGGGACGCTCCGGGCTTAGCCCTACGCGGAGTTCGGCCTTCGGCCTCACCCTATACGCGGCTCGCCTCGGCCTTCGGCCTCGTCTCGCGCGTTCGGCTCGGTCTTCGACCTCGCCTCACTTTTAGAATCTAAACTTGTATGGCGGCCATCTTGGATTTGGGGGGGGGACGCTCCGGGCTATGCCCTGCGCGGAGCTCGGCCTTCGGCCTCGCCTTTTACGCAGCTCGCCTCGGCCTACGGCCTCGCCACGCGGAGTGGCGTCGTGGTTCGGCTCGGCCTGCGGCCTCGCCTCACCACTCCTTGTATGGCGGCCATCTTGGAAAATGGTGGAATCGAAAAACTGACCCGATATTCGGAATCTTCGTCCCCCAAACCCCCCAGATACCGATTTTCGTCCGGATCGGAGCAACTTCATTTCCGGCCGCCATCTTGGATCCGCCATCTTGAAAAAAAAATTTGACAGCCAGCTGCCCCCTACCCCCCTGTAAAACATTTGTTTGAGCACACTCCACTTATGTCAAACGGATCCGGAGATACAGCAATAAACATGCTGTATGGCGGCCATCTTGTTTTTGCGAAAATCGAAAAAATGATGTCACCGGTAGAATTCGACCAGGGTGTGGGTCGACCTTAGTTCGAGCGCCACCGCTCCATCTGCAACCGTTCGCCCGGGAAGGTGGGTCGCCACCCGATGAGAAGGTGGATCCGAGGATCTCGAGGTTTTCCCGTACCCTCCGCACCACCCTCTCCACACCCCCTATACAAAGTTTTCACCTCCCGCCGCTCCATCTGGGAGAACAATTCTGTCACCCAGTCAGTCAGTCAGTCAGTCAATCAGTGAGTGGTATTGCAGCTTTATATAATATAATAACTAGGTTTCGCGTGGTGCGCGACCTGCTAAAGCAGGCCGCGAGGCGGTTGTGCTACCCTATTTGTAGGGTCAAAAAGGCGTTCATACAATTTTTGTTTTGTCACGACCGCCATCTTGGATTTCAAAATGGATGTCAGTTTCGTAATCAGCATCCCCGAAAACCTATTAAACGACACCCATGACAGATTTTTTTAAAACTGCATGTCCGCCATCTTGGATTTAAAAATGGATGTTAGTTTCTTAATCAGCACCCCTGAATACCCAAAAAACCACACCCATGACGATTTTCTGCAAAAAATTTATGTCCGCCATCTTGGATTTCAAAACGTATGTCATTTTTGGAATCAGCACACCCGAAAACCCATTAAACGACACCCATGACGATATTTTCCAAAAACTCCATGTCCGCCATCTTGGATTTCAAAATGGATGTCATTTTCGAAATCAGCACCCCTGAAAACCTATTAAACGACACCCATGTCGGTATGATGGCGGTCGGCTGGTAATATGCTTGGTGACGCTTCGGGCTTCGCCCTACGCGGAGCTCGGCCTTCGGCCTCACCCTATACGCAGCTCGCCTCGGCCTACGGCCTCGGCTCGCGCGTTCGGCTCGGTCTGCGACCTCGCCTCACCTTAATAATCTAAACTTGTATGGCGGCCGTCTTTGATTGAGGGGGGGACGCTCCGGGCTTCTCCCTACGCGGAGTTCGGCCTTCGGCCTCACCCTATACGTGGCTCGCTTCGGCCTTCGGCCTCGCCTCGCGCGTTCGGCTCGGTCTGCGACCTCGCCTCACCTTAATAATCTAAACTTGTATGGCGGCCGTCTTTGATTGGGGGGGGGACGCTCCGGGCTTCTCCCTACGCGGAGTTCGGCCTTCGGCCTCACCCTATACGCGGCTCGCTTCGGCCTTCGGCCTCGCCTCGCGCGTTCGGCTCGGTCTTCGTCCTCGCCTCACCTTTAGAATCTAAACTTGTATGGCGGCATCTTTGATTGGGGGGGGGGCGCTCCGGGCTTCGCCCTACGCGGAGTTCGGCCTTCGGCCTCACCCTATACGCGGCTCGCCTCGGCCTTCGGCGTCGTTTCGCGCGTTCGGCTCGTTCTTCGACCTCGCCTCACCTTTAGAATCTAAACTTGTATGGCGGCCATCTTGGATTTAAGGGGGGGACGCTCCGAGCTACGCCCTACGCGGAGCTCGGCCTTCGGCCTCGCCTTTTACACAGCTCGCCTGGGCCTACGGCCTCGCTGCGCGCCGTGGCGTCGTGGTTCGGCTCGGCCTGCGGCCTCGCCTCACCATTCCTTGTATGGCGGCCATCTTGGAAAATGGTGGAATGGAAAAACTGATCCGATATTCAGAATCTTCGACCCCCAAACCCCCCAGATACCGATTTTCGTCCGGATCGGAGCAACTTCATTTCCGGCCGCCATCTTGGATCCGCCATCTTAAAAAAAAAATTTGACAGCCTCCTGCCCCTCACCCCCCTGTAAAACATTTGTTCGAGCACACCCCACTTATGTCAAACGGTTCCGGAGATACAGCAATAATCATTTTGTATGGCGGCCATCTTGGTTTTGTGAAAATCGAAAAAATGACGTCACCGGTAGAATTCGACCAGGGTGTGGGTCGACCTTAGTTCGAGCGCCACCGCTCCATCTGCAATGGTTCGCCCGGGAAGGTGGGTCGCCACCTGATGAGAAGGTGGATCCGAGGATCTCGAGATTTTCCCGTACTTTCCGCAACACCCTCTCCACACCCTCCATACAATGTTTTCACCTCCCGCCGCTCCATCTGGGAGAACAATTCTGTCACCCAGTGAGTCAGTGAATGGTATTGTAGCTTTATATAATATAACTAGGTTTCGCGTGGTGCGCGACCTGCTAAAGCAGGTCGCGAGGTGGTTGTGCCTTTTTTTATAAATTTTAAAAAAGTTTTTAATTTTTTTTTGTTTTTCACGGCCGCCATCTTAGATTTAAAAATGGATGTTATTTTCTTAATCAGCACCCCTGAATACCCAAAAAACGACACCCATGACGATATTTTTCAAAAAATTTATGTCCGCCATTTTGGATTTCAAAACGTATGTCATTTTCGGAATCAGCACCCCCGAATACCTATTAAACGACACCCATGAAGGTATTTTCAAAAAATCCATGTCCGCTATCTTGGATTTCAAAATGGATGTCATTTTCGAAATCAGCACCCCTAAGAACCTATTAAACGACACCCATGTCGGTATGATGGCGGTCGGCTGGTAATATGCTTGGTGACGCTTCGGGCTTCGCCCTACGCGGAGCTCGGCCTTCGGCCTCGCCCTATACGCAGCTCGCCTCGGCCTACGGCCTCGGCTCGCGCGTTCGGCTCGGTCTGCGACCTCGCCTCACCTTAAAAATCTAAACTTGTATGGCGGCCATCTTTGATTGGGGGGGGGACGCTCCGGGCTTCGCCCTACGCGGAGTTCGGCCTTCGGCCTCACCCTATACGCGGCTCGCCTCGGCCTTCGGCCTCACCTCGCGCGTTCGGCTCGGTCTTCGACCTCGCCTCACCTTTAGAATCTAAACTTGCCGCCATCTAGAATTGGGGGGGGGGACGCTCCGGGCTTCGCCCTACGCGGAGTTCGGCCTTCGGCCTCACCCTATACGCGGCTCGCCTCGGCCTTCGGCCTCGTCTCGCGCGTTTGGCTCGGTCTTCGACCTCGCCTCACCTTTAGAATCTAAACTTGTATGGCGGCCATCCTGGATTTGGGGGGGGACGCTCCGGGCTACGCCCTGCGCGGAGCTCGGCCTTCGGCCTCGCCTTTTACTCAGCTCGCCTCGGCCTACGGCCTCGCCTCGCGGCGTGGCGTCGTAGCTCGGCTCGGCCTGCGGCCTCGCCTCACCACTCCTTGTATGGCGGCCATCTTGGAAAATGGTGGAATCGAAAAACTGACTCGATATTCGGAATCTTCGTCCCCCAAACCCCCCAGATACCGATTTTCGTCCGGATCGGAGCAACTTCATTTCCGGCCGCCATCTTGGATCCGCCATCTTGAAAAAAAAATTTAACAACCACCTGCCCCTCACCCCCCTGTAAAACATTTGTTCGAGCACACCCCACTTTTGTGAAACGGTTCCGGAGATACAGCAATAATCATTTTGTATGGCGGCCATCTTGTTTTTGCGAAAATCGAAAAAATGACGTCACCGGTAAAATTTGACCAGGGTGTGGGTCGACCTTTGTTCGAGCGCCACCGCTCCATCTGCAACGGTTCGCCCGGGAAGGTGGGTCGCCACCCGATGAGAAGGTGGATCCGAGGATCTCGAGGTTTTCCCGTACCTTCCGCACCACCTTCTCCACACACCCCATACAAAGTTTTCACCTCCCGCCGCTCCATCTGGGAGAACAATTCTGTCACCCAGTCAGTCAGTGAGTGGTATTGTAGCTTTATATAATATAACTAGGTTTCGCGTGGTGCGCGACCTGCTAAAGCAGGTCGCGAGGCGGTTGTGCCTTTTTTATAAATTTAAAAAAGTTTTTAATTTTTTTCTGTTTTTCACGGCCGCCATCTTGGACTTAAAAATGGATGTTATATTCTTAAACAGCACCCCTGAATACCCAAAAAACGACACCCATGACGATATTTAGCAAAAAATTTATGTCCGCCATCTTGGATTTCAAAACGTATGTCATTTTCGGAATCAGCACCCCCGAAAACCTATTAAACGACACCCATGACGGTATTTTCCAAAAAATCCATTTCCGCCATCTTGGATTTCAAAACGTATGTCATTTTCGGAATCAGCACCCACGAAAACCTATTAAACGACACCCATGAAGGTATTTTCAAAAAATCCATGTCCGCCATCTTGGATTTCAAAATGGATGTCATTTTCGAAATCAGCACCCCTAAGAACCTATTAAACGACACCCATGTCGGTATGATGGCGGTCGGCTGGTAATATGCTTGGTGACGCTTCGAGCTTCGCCCTACGCGGAGCTCGGCCTTCGGCCTCGCCCTATACGCAGCTCGCCTCGGCCTACGGCCTCGGCTCGCGCGTTCGGCTCGGTCTGCGACCTCGCCTCACCTTAAAAATCTAAACTTGTATGGCGGCCATCTTTGATTGGGGGGGGACGCTCCGGGCTTCGCCCTACGCGGAGTTCGGCCTTCGGCCTCACCCTATACGCGGCTCGCCTCGGCCTTCGGCCTCGCCTCGCGCGTTCGGCTCGGTCTTCGACCTCGCCTCACCTTTAGAATCTAAACTTGCCGCCATCTAGAATTGGGGGGGGGGGACGCTCCGGACTTCGCCCTACGCGGAGTTCGGCCTTCGGCCTCACCCTATACGCGGCTCGCCTCGGCCTTCGGCCTCGCCTCGCGCGTTCGGCTCGGTCTTCCACCTCGCCTCACCTTTAGAATCTAAACTTGTAAGGCGGCCATCTTTGATTGGGGGGGGGGACGCTCCGGGCTTCGCCCTACGCGGAGTTCGGCCTTCGGCCTCACCCTATACGCGGCTCGCCTCGGCCTTCGGCCTCGTCTCGCGCGTTCGGCTCGGTCTTCGACCTCGCCCCACCTTTAGAATCTAAACTTGTATGGCGGCCATCTTGGATTTGGGGGGGGGGGGGACGCTCCGGGCTACGCCCTGCGCGGATCTCGGCCTTCGGCCTCGCCTTTTACGCAGCTCGCCTCGGCCTACGGCCTCGCCTCGCGGCGTGGCGTCGTGGTTCGTCTCGGCCTGCGGCCTCGCCTCACCATTCCTTGTATGGCGGCCATCTTGGAAAATGGTGAAATCGAAAAACTGACCCAATATTCGGAATCTTCGTCCCCCAAACCCCCCAGATACCGATTTTCGTCCGGATCGGAGCAACTTCATTTCCGGCCGCCATCTTGGATCCGCCATCTTGAAAAAAAATTTTGACAGCCAGCTGCCCCCCACCCCCCTGTAAAACATTTGTTCGAGCACACTCCACTTATGTCAAACGGATCCGGAGATACAGCAATGAAAATTTTGTATGGCGGCCATCTTGTTTTTGCGAAAATCGAAAAAATGACGTCACCGGTAGAATTCGACCAGGGTGTGGGTCGACCTTAGTTCGAGCGCCGCCGCTCCATCTGCAACGGTTCGCCCGGGAAGGTGGGTCGCCACCTGATGAGAAGGTGGATCCGAGGATCTCGAGGTTTTCCCGTACCTTCCGCGTCACCCTCTCCACATCCCCCATACAAAGTTTTCACCTCCCGCCGCTCCATCTGGGAGAACAATTCTGTCACCCAGTCAGTCAGTCAGTCAGTGGTATTGTAGCTTTATATAATATAATAACTAGGTTTCGCGTGGTGCGCGACCTGCTAAAGCAGGCCGCGAGGCGGTTGTGCTACCCTAGTCGTAGGGTCAAAAAGGCGTTCATACTTTTTTTGGTTTGTCACGACCGCCATCTTAGATATCAAAATTTATGTCATTTTCGTAATCAGCACCCCCGAAAACCTATTAAACGACACCCATGATGGTATTTTCCAAAAAATCCATGTCCGCCATCTTGGATTTCAAAATAGATGTCATTTTCGCAATCAGCACCCCAGAAAACGTATGAAACGACACCCATGACGGTTTTTTACAAAAAATGCATGTCCGCCATCTTGGATATCAAAATGGATGTCATTTTCGGAATCAGCACCCCCGAAAACCTATTAAACGACACCCATGTCGGCATGCCCGAAAATTTCATATCCGCCATCTTGGATTTTTGGTGGGGAGAATCGAGACGTTCCGGGCTTCGCCCTTCGCGTTACGATTCCCCCAACTAAAATCCAAGATGGCGGATATGAAATTTTCGGATTGCGGTCGGCCGGTAAGATGCTTGGTGACGCTTCGGGCTTCGCCCTACGCGGAGCTCGGCCTTCGGCCTCGCCCTATACGAAGCTCGGCTCGGCCTTCGGCCTCGCCTCGCGCGTTCGGCTCGGTCTACGACCTCGCCTCACCTTTAGAATCTAAACTTAAATGGCGGCCATCTTGGATTGGGGGGGGGACGCTCCGGGCTTCGCCCTACGCGGAGCTCGGCCTTCGGCCTCGCCTTATACGCAGCTCGCCTCGGCCTGCGGCCTCGCCTCACCACTCCTTGTATGGCGGCCATCTTTGAAAATGGTGGAATCGAAAAACTGACCCAATATTCGGAATCTTCGACGCCCAAACCCCATAGATACCGATTTTCGTCTGGATTGGAGCAACTTCAAAATAGATGTCATTTTCGCATTCAGCACCCCAGAAAACGTATTAAACGACACCCATGACGGTTTTTGAGAAAAATGCATGTCCGCCATCTTGGATTTCAAAATAGATATCATTTTCGGAATCAGCACCCCCGAAAACCTATTAGACGACACCCATGTCGGTATGCCCGAAAATTTCATATCCGCCATCTTGGATTTTTGGTGGGGAGAATCGAGACGCTCCGGGCTTCGCCCTTCGCGTGATTGTGGTCGGCCGGTAAGATGCTTGGTGACGCTTCGGGCTTCGCCCTTCGCGGAGCTCGGCCTTCGGCCTCGCCCTATACGCAGCTCGGCTCGGCCTTCGGCCTCGCCTCGCTCGTTCGGTTCGCTCTACGACCTCGCCTCACCTTTAGAATCTAAACTTAAATGGCGGCCATCTTGGATTGGGGGGGGGACACTCCGGGCTTCGCCTTACGCGGAGCTCGGCCTTCGGCCTCGTCATATACGCAGCTCGCCTCGGCCTGCGGCCTCGCCTCGCGGCGCGTCGTGGTTCGGCTCGGCCTTCGGCCTCGCCTCACCACTCCTTGTATGGCGGCCATCTTGGAAAATGGCGATATCAAAAATTTTACCAGGTATTCAGATTCAGCGACCCCTAAAACCCCCGGATACCGAATTTGGTCTGGATCAGAGGAGATACAAAAATCTCGTTTTTGTATGGCGGCCATTTTGTTTTTTTGAAAATCGAAAAAATTTTGTCACCGGTAGACTTCGACCAGGATTTGGGTCGACCTTTGTTCGAGCACTACCGGTCGAAGTCAAACGGTTCGCCCGGGAAGGTGGGTCGCGACCTGATGAGGAGGAGAATCCGAAGATGTCGAGGTTTTCCCATACTCGACGGAAAATTTTGACCACACCTCCCACACATCATTTTCACCTTCCGACCCTCCTTCTGGGAGAACAATTATGTCAGTCAGTCAGTGAGTGGTAATGTAGCTTTATATAGTAAAACTAGGTTTCGCGTGGTGCGCGACCTGCTAAAGCAGGTCGCGAGGCCGTTGTGCCTTTTTTTATAAATTTTAAAAAAGTTTTTAATTTTTTTTTGTTTTTCACGGCCGCCATCTTGGATTTAAAAATGTATGTTATTTTCTTAAACAGCACCACTTAATACCCAAAAAACGACACCCATGACGATATTTAGCAAAAAATTTATGTCCGCCATCTTGGATTTCAAAACGTATGTCATTTTCGGAATCAGCACCCCCGAAAACCTATTAAAGGACACCCATGACGGTTGTCGCCGACAGGCTGGCATGATAGTATTTTTACTCTTTTTGTCTTTGGACTTGACGTTCAGTTTTGTCATATTCAGTTAGGTTTCGGTTGTTCTTCTTAAATTGTATTATTTCCTTTTATTACATTATTTTTACGCCATAATAAGTTAGTTTTCCTCCCTTATCCTTCACATTTTGGTCCTTCGATTTTACTAGCGTCCTAAAGTTTTTTTTAAAACAAATTTTTCAAAATTCAAATTTTTAAAACTCAAAATTTTAATAATATCGTAAGCGATGATTACTCGCTCAAAGGTAAGGGAGGAGTCTTTAGCCGCTCAAAGCGAGCCCGCTGCGGAGGGGGGGCCCGCGCCCGCTCCATTATCTTCCCGCAGCGGTCGATCTAACTCGCATCGATCTCACGCGTCAAGTGTGAAAGCGGCCAAAGCCAAGTATAAATTGACGATGGCGGAGCTGCAGCTCAAGAAAATAGCTGCGGAGGAGGAGGTCGCACGAGCGACTCTGCAAGGAGAGTTGGCCGCCGCATCGACAAACGCCAAGAGTGTTGCTAGTCAGCACTCGTCGGTAAGTAGGCGCACTGCGTATACGGCCGCATGGATGGACAACTCTCCCCTTCATGTACGACCTGAGTTACAGGATTTACAGGTGAGTAATATTCACGACAATATAAATTATGAGCCCAAGATCGTGGGTGCGCCTAGCGCCCCACAAGATTGTAGCTTAAATAGGCTTATAGCGGCTTTGTCTGCCTTACCTAAAAACACAGAAAAGTTACCCGCCTTTAGCGGGAAGCCTCAAGAGTGGCTCATTTTCAAGCGTTGCTATGACGATACGAAGGGTTCTTTTTCTAATAAAGAAAACCTGAACAGGTTACGTACTGCGCTCTCCGGGGAGGCAAAGGACTTAGTTTTGTCTCTCTTATTAGTTTGCAATGACCCGGAAGACGTAATACGTACTTTAGAGCTGCGCTTCGCTCGCCCTGAGAAGATTGTACAGTGCGAAGTGGTACAGATACGGAACCTGCCCAAGTTGACTAACCCCGAATCTATGTTTAATTTAGCAGCTAAATTAAAAACTACCATTTTTATTATAAACTCATTAAATCAAAAAGCATACATATATTCGCCTGAACTTTTAGAGAATGTTCTTCATAAGCTTACACCTCTGTTGCAGAGTAAGTGGTGCGGTTATGCTGCTAGCCGGTACGTTCCTGGTGCCCCGCAGCTTGAACTGCTGGCGAGTTTTCTCGAGGAAGAGGCCAATAATTTGTCACGTTTTGGCCCAACCAATGTTTTTAGTGCATCGAGGCCACAGGTGGAACAGGTGAAACCTGCATCGAACTTGCGCCCACCCGTGGCGCCTTCGCGTCATCAGCATAACGTTCGAGCGCCGGTCTACAACGCCGTAGAACAATCGTTGCCTTCATCCTCGTCGCAATCGCACCCCATTTCACAGCCTGTATGTGCATTTTGTTCTGCATCCACTCATAGCATCCGGAAGTGTTCTGAGTTCACTATTTTAACTACCGTTGATCGGTGGAAGTGGGTTCGGGGCGCTAAGATTTGCCCGCGATGTTTAAAGAGCGGACGTCATAAGTGGTCGCAATGCAAAACAAAATGCGAAATCTGTAAAAAATCTCATAATTCATTGTTGCACGAATCATCAAATGACACAAACAACATGAATGACTTATCGACTGACACCGTCACCCATCAATCGACTGACACTGCCATCAATCATTCGTCCCATAAGCATTTTGATAAAAAAGATTCTAGTCAAATAGATTCTTCTACAAAAAGTTTTGATTTGACTAATAAACTTATTGGGAATCGGAACGTTGAAGATATTGTGTCTTGTTCTCTTCGTAAAGAAGAGCAAAGGAGAAAGGTATACTTAAAAGTTATTCCTGTAATAGTATCGGGGCCTAACGGGCAACGAAACTCCTTTGCCCTACTTGACGATGGTTCAACAACATCCATGATCGACCAAGACTTAGCAGAAGAACTGGGGTTGTCGGGGTCTGAGATACCAATGAGAGTGGAAAATATAGTAGGTGGACGAGGTACAGTTCACTCGAAAACAGTAGGTTTTGGTATTCGTGGTAAGAACTGTAGCGAGCTTTATAATATTCAGAGTGCACAAACCTTTCCGAACCTTTCTTTGTCTCCTCAATCAGTTAGTTCTGAGGAGATCGGTTCTCTCCCTCACCTAAGCGATTTAGTAGAGCACCTCACTTATGAGGACGCCACTCCAAAGATATTAATTGGTGTGTGCGATTGGCACTTACTTATAGCTCGGGAGAACCGCATAGGGACGCGATCTCAACCTGCGGCGGTTCGGACAGCTTTAGGCTGGGTACTCTATGGTTGTGTCTCAAAAGCTACGGAACCGATTAAATTTATTAACCATTGCACCACAGATAACCTGGACAGCTTAATTAGATCCTTCTATGATTTAGATAGCCTAGGAATTAAGCCTTTATCACCTTTTTCTGCTGAGGAGCAGAGAGCGGTCGACATTTTAGAGGCTACAGCAAAGCGATTGCCTAATGGCAAGTTTGAGATTGGTTTGCCTTGGCGCGACAATAGCGCTAGGATCCCAGATAGTTACCATCACGCGAATTCACGTTTGCTGAGTTTAGGTCGTCGGATTGCTAGAGATAAATCTTATGGGGATCTTTACAAACTAAACATTGAAGCATACGTTGAAAAGGACTATGCTGAGGAGTGTGTCGATACACATGCCAATCCTACGCGGGACTGTAGACGCTGGTATCTACCTCACTTTGGGGTGACTCACCCGCACAAGCCAGGTAAGTTGCGAATAGTACACGATGCTGCGGCAAAAACCTCTGGAGTCAGCTTGAATTCTCTGCTCCTTACTGGACCTGACCTTCTTCAGTCTTTATTGGGAGTTTTGCTTAGATTTCGCGAGGGTCAAGTTGCCTTGTCACGGGATATTCGTGAGATGTTTCCGCAAATAAAAATTTGAGAGTCGGATCGCGATTGTCAGCGTTATTTATGGTATCCTGATGGTCCCAAAGGTCCAGTCAGGGAATTCAGGATGTCATCCCTGATTTTTGGAGCATCTTCTTCGCCGTTTTCAGCTATATGGGTTAAAAATAGAAATGCTCAAGAATTCAGTGATGAGTTTCCAGAGGCTGCCAGAGCCATCGTTCATGATCATTATATGGACGATTTTTTGGGAAGTGCGGATACGTTGAGTGAGGCCAGACGTCTTGCGTCAGATGTACTTACTGTCCATGCGCAATGCGGCTTCGAAATGCGAAGCTGGGTCTCGAATGAGTCTGACGCTCTTCGGAACATTCCATTAGAGCTACGGAAGGATGACTGTGAAAGCATTAATCTTGATCTAGAAGATGCCGGAGTGAGAGTTTTGGGAATGTTTTGGAATTACCATGACGACTCATTCAGGTTTAAATTGGATTTGACCCTGCCCCTCAAAGATCAGAAATTGACTAAACGTCAGGTTTTACGGGACTTGATGAGAGTGTATGATCCTTTGGGTCTCTTAGCACCTTTAATCACGAAAGGTAAGATTCTTTTTCAAAAGACTTGGTTAACAGTTTCTGGTTGGGATGATCAGTTACCACATGATCAGTGTAAACAGTGGCATGAATGGTATGAATGGATTACATTGGTTCAATCACTTCGTATTCCGCGTTGGTATGCCAGGCAGAATGATGTTGTTGTTAAGGAGCTTCATGTCTTTACTGACGCAAGCGCTGAAGCTTACGCTTGCTGTGCTTATTGGCGCTTTACCTTTTCTGACGGGTCTATAAGACTTGCTTTTATTATGAGTAAAACTCGCGTTGCTCCTTTAAAACCAGTTTCCATTCCTAGGCTAGAACTGCTTGGTGCTTTAATTGGCGCACGTTTAGCCAGCACGATTTGCAAGGAAATTAAGAAAAAGCCTGATAAAACTTTCTTTTGGTCTGATTCTCGAACTGTCCTCTCGTGGATCAGACGTGACCCACGTACCTTTAAGGTTTTCGTTGCAAATCGTGTAGGTGAAATCCAGGAGCTTTCAAACATTACTGATTGGCGTTGGCTTCCTTCCGCGCTAAATGTCTCAGACGACGCTACCAGACTAGAGAGTAAGGATTTTTCCTTAAGTAGGTGGTTGTCAGGGCCGACTTTTTTGCTTGGTCCATCAGACCAATGGCCTTCGGAATCCACTGAACCTATTTCGTGCGAAGGTGTGGAAAGCAAATGTAACGAGATAGGCGTAATTCGGAATCAGATGCCATTTAATCTCGTTCCTATTGCTCAGCACTTCAGTTCATGGCACCGCCTTCTGCGGGTCACCGCGAGAGCCCATCAATTTATCCGCCTTTTGAGGGTTCGCGTTTCGGTTTCCGATTCCCGCATTCAGCGCCGTCAACATCCGCTACCTACTCCTGTTTGTAAGTCTGCACACCCACTTCTTGCCCAGGACTTCAAGAATGCAGAATTACATCTCCTAAGGCAAAGCCAGGTTGATCACTTCGACAATATTTGCAGCCAGAAGAACGTTACAGTGAAACTCTCCGCAGACGGTCTTTTAAGAGTTGACAGCAGAATTTCAGCAGCTTCGGCTGTCAATGACGATTTTAAGTACCCCATAATCCTCGATGGACGGAGTCATATAGTCAGATTGTTAGTACAATGGTACCACATTTGGGCAAGTCATGGCAGTAACGAAACTGTGGTTAACGAGTTGCGTCAGAGATTCTTTATCTTGAGACTGAGGCCCATTGTTCGCAGTGTCGCCGCTAGATATAGAGCGTGCCATTTGAAAAAGGCTACTGCACGCGTTCCCCCGACTGGAGATTTACCGGAAGAAAGGATTTTACCCCATCACCGACCTTTCACCTTTTGTGGAGTCGATTACTTTGGACCAATAGACTTCGCAGTGGGGCGACGAAGAGAAAAACGCTACGTAGCTCTGTTTACTTGTTTTTCCACTCGGGCTATTCATTTGGAGATCGTAAGCAATCTGAGTGCAGATGCCGCCATCATGGCTATTCGAAGATTTATAGCGCGTCGTGGTTGTCCAGCAAGAATTTATTCCGACAACGGAACGGCCTTCGTTGGTGCTAACAAAGAGATCCGGACCCAAATTTTAGACTTCGCCGCAAGTAAAAAGATAGAGTGGCATTTTATTCCCCCAGCCTCTCCATTTATGGGCGGGGTTTGGGAACGTCTTATCGGATCCGTAAAGCGCGCCTTGAGTTGGACCTTGGTGAACAAAGCGCCACAAGAGGAGATCCTGACAACCTTGTTAGCTGAGGCAGAACACTTAGTTAATTCTCGTCCATTGACTCACGTTCCTGTTGGCTCTGATGATGAACCCGCTCTAACGCCGAATCATTTTTTAATCGGATCGTCTTCAGGATTGCCAAGAATTGCGTCGGAACTAGGAGATGAAGTCTTTTTTGGAAGAGAGAACTGGCGAAAGGCTCTTCGACTGGCGGATCATTTTTGGTCAAGATGGCTGCGCGAGTACCTGCCGGTGTTGATACCTCGACGTCAGGATTTTTTTTTTTTTTTTTTTTTTTTATAATCATTGACGAACATTTTCCAAGGGGTGTGTGGCCTAAAGGCCGCATTGTGGCTACTTATCCCGGCAAAGATAATATTGTAAGGGTGGCGGATGTTGCAACTTCTGGCGGAACGCTTCGGCGTCCTTGCCGGAAATTAATACGTTTAGACGTAATTTAGACGTAGATATGTATATGTACTACATTAACTTAAGAAATAATTTTATTTATGTTGTTCAGTCAGTCTGTCGTCGTTCAGTTTGTTGGTGATGCATTGCATCACGGGGAGGGCTATGTCGCCGACAGGCTGGCATGATAGTATTTTTACTCTTTTTGTCTTTGGACTTGACGTTCAGTTTTGTCATATTCAGTTAGGTTTCGGTTGTTCTTCTTAAATTGTATTATTTCCTTTTACTACATTATTTTTACGCCATAATAAGTTAGTTTTCCTCCCTTATCCTTCACAACGGTATTTTCCAAAAAATCCATGTCCGCCATCTTGGATTTCAAAATGGATGTCATTTTCGAAATCAGCACCCCTGAAAACCTATTAAACGACAGCCATGTCGGTAAGATGGCGGTCGGCTGGTAATATGCTTGGTGACGCTTCGGGCTTCGCTCTACGCGGAGCTCGGCCTTCGGCCTCGCCCTATACGCAGCTCGCCTCGGCCTACGGCCTCGGCTCGCGCGTTCGGCTTGGTCTGCGACCTCGCCTCACCTTAAAAATCTAAACTTGTATGGCGGCCATCTTTGATTGGGGGGGGACGCTCCGGGCTTCGCCCTACGCGGAGTTCGGCCTTCGGCCTCACCCTATACGCGGCTCGCCTCGGCCTTCGGCCTCGCCTCACCTTTAGAATCTAAACTTGCCGCCATCTAGAATTGGGGGGGAGGGACGCTCCGGGCTTCGCCCTACGCGGAGTTCGGCCTTCGGCCTCGCCTCGCGCGTTCGGCTCGTTCTTCGACCTCGCCTCACCTTTAGAATCTAAACTTGTATGGCGGCCATCTTTGATTGGGGGGGGGACGCTCCGGGCTTCGCCCTACGCGGAATTCGGCCTTCGGCCTCACCCTATACGCGGCTCGCCTCGGCCTTCGGCCTCGTCTCGAGCGTTCGGCTCGGTCTTCGACCTCGCCTCACCTTTAGAATCTAAACTTGTATGGCGGCCATCTTGGATTTGGGGGGGGACGCTCCGGGTTACGCCCTGCGCGGAGCTCGGCCTTCGGCCTCGCCTTTTACGCAGCTCGCCTCGGCCTACGGCCTCGCCTCGCGGCGTGGCGTCGTGGTTCGGCTCGGCCTGCGGCCTCGCCTCACCACTCCTTGTATGGCGGCCATCTTGGAAAATGGTGGAATCGAAAAACTGACCAGATATTCGGAATCTTCGTCCCCCAAACCCCCCAGATACCGATTTTCGTCCGGATCGGAGCAACTTCATTTCCGGCCGCCATCTTGGATCCGCCATCTTGAAAAAAAATTTGACAGCCACCTGCTCCTCACCCCCCTGTAAAACATTTGTTCGAGCACACCCCACTTATGTCAAACGGTTCCGGAGATACAGCAATAATCATTTTGTATGGCGGCCATCTTGTTTTTGCGAAAATCGAAAAAATGACGTCACTGGTAGAATTCGACCAGGGTGTGGGTTGACCTTTGTTCGAGCGCCACCGCTCCATCTGCAACGGTTCGCCCGGGAAGGTGGGTCGCCACCAGATGAGAAGGTGGATCCGAGGATCTCGAGGTTTTCCCGTACCCTCCGCGCCACCCTCTCCACACCCCTAATACAAAGTTTTCACCTCCCGCCGCTCCATCTGGGAGAACAATTCTGTCACCCAGTCAGTCAGTCAGTCAGTCAGTGAGTGAGTGGTATTGTAGCTTTATATAATATAACTAGGTTTCGCGTGGTGCGCGACCTGCTAAAGCAGGCAGCGAGGCGGTTGTGCTACCCTATTTGTAGGGTCAAAAAGGCGATTATTCTTTTTTTGGTTTTTCACGGCCACCATCTTGGATTTAAAAATCGATGTTATTTTAAGTATCAGTACCCCCGAAAACCTAAAAAACAACACCCATGACGGATTTTTCCAAAAAATGCATGTCCGCCATCTTGGATTTGAAAATAAATGTAATTTTCGGGATCAGCAAACCTGAAAACCTATTAAACGACACCCATGACAGTTTTTCACAAAAAATGCATGTCCGCCATCTTGGATTTCAAAATGGATGTCATTTTTGGAATCACCACCCCCGAAAACCTATTAAACGACATCCATGTCGGTATGCCCGAAAATTTCATATCCACCATCTTGGATTTTTGGTGGGGAGAATCGAAACGCTCCGGGCTTCGCCCTTCGCGTCACGATTCCCCCAACTAAAATCCAAGATGGCGGATATGAAATTTTCGGATTGCGGTCGGCCGGTAAGATGCTTGGTGACGCTTCGGGCTTCGCCCTACGCGGAGCTCGGCCTTCGGCCTCGCCCTATACGCAGCTCGGCTCGGCCTTCGGCCTCGCCTCGCGCGTTCGGCTCGGTCTGCGACCTCGCCTCACCCTTAACTTAAAATCTAAGCTTAAATGTCGGCCATCTTGGATTGGGGGGGGGGGACGCTCCATGCTTCGCCCTACGCGGAGCTCGGCTTTCGGCCTCGCCTTATACGCAGCTCGCCTCGGCCTGCGGCCTCGCCTCGCGGCGCGTCGTGGTTCGGCTCGGCCTTCGGCCTCACCTCACCACTCCTTGTATGGCGGCCATCTTGGAAAATGGCGATATCAAAAATTTTACCAGATATTCAGATTCAGCGACCCCTAAAACCCCCGGATACCGAATTTGGTCTGGATCAGAGGAGATACAAAAATCTCGTTTTTGTATGGCGGCCATTTTGTTTTTTTGAAAATCGAAAAAATTTTGTCACCGGTAGACTTCGACCAGGGTTTGGGTCGACCTTTGTTCGAGCACTACCGGTCGAAGTCAAACGGTTCGCCCGGGAAGGTGGGTCGCGACCTGATGAGGAGGAGAATCCGAAGATGTCGAGGTTTTCCCATACTCGACGGAAAATTTTGACCACACTTACCATACATCATTTTCACCTCCCGACACTCCTTCTAGGAGAACAATTATGTCAGTCAGTGAGTCAGTGGTAATGTAGCTTTATATAGTATAACTAGGTTTCGCGTGGTGCGCGACCTGCTAAAGCAGGCCGCGAGGCGGTTGTGCTACCCTAGTCGTAGATCAAAAAGGCGTTCATACTTTTTTTGGTTTGCCACGACCGCCATCTTAGATATAAAAATGTATGTCATTTTCGTAATCAGCACCCCCGAAAACCTATTAAACGACACCCATGACGGTATTTTCCAAAAAATCCATGTCCGCCATCTTGGATTTCAAAATAGATGTCATTTTCACAATCAGCACCCCAGAAAACGTATTAAACGACACCCATGACGGTTTTTTACAAAAAATGCATGTCCGCCATCTTGGATTTCAAAATGGATGTCATTTTCGGAATCCGCACCCCCGAAAACCTATTAAACGACACCCATGTCGGCATGCCCGAAAATTTTCGGATTGCGGTCGGCCGGTAAGATGCTTGGTGACGCTTCGGGCTTCGCCCTACGCGGAGCTCGGCCTTCGGCCTCGCCCTATACGCAGCTTGGCTCGGCCTTCGGCCTCGCCTCGCGCGGTCGGCTTGGTCTACGACCTCGCCTCACCTTTAGAATCTGAACTTAAATGGCGGCCATCTTGGATTGGGGGGGGGGACGCTCCGGGCTTGGCCCTACGCGGAGCTTGGCCTTCGGCCTCGCTTTAAACGCAGCTCGACTCGGCCTGCGGCCTCGCCTCGCGGCGCGTCGTGGTTCGGCTCGGCCTTCGGCCTCGCCTCACCACTCCTTGTATGGCGGCCATCTTGGAAAATGGCGATGTCAAAAATTTTACCAGATATTCAGATTCAACGACCCCTAAAACCCCCGGATACCGAATTTGGTGCGGATCAGAGGAGATACTAAAATATCGTTTTTGTATGGCGGCCATTTTGTTTTTATGAAAATCGAAAAAATTTTGTCACCGGTAGACTTCGACCAGGGTGCCGGTTGACCTTTTTTCAAGTATCATCGGTCCAACTCCAACGGTTCGCCCGGGAAGGTGGGCCGCGACCTGATGAGGAGGAGAATCCGAAGATGTCGAGGTTTTCCCATACTCACTGGAAAATTCTGACTATACCTCTCATACATCATTTTTACCTCCCGACCCTCCTTCTGGGAGAACAATTATGTCAGTCAGTGAGTCAGTGGTAATGTAGCTTTATATAGTATAAGTAATATATATATAGTAACTAGGTTTCGCGTGGTGCGAGACCTGCTAAAGCAGGTCGAGAGGTGGTTGTGCTACTCTATTTGTACGGTCAAAAAAGTTTGCCTTTTTTTCACGGCCGCCATTATGGAATTCAAAATGGATGACAGTTTCGTAATCACCACCCCCGAAAACCTATCAAACGACGCCCATGACAGATTTTTTTAAACTGCATGTCCGCCATCTTGGATTTCAAAACGTTTGTCATTTTCGGAATCAGCACCCCCGAAAACCTATTAAACGACACCCATGACGGTATTTTCCAAAAAATCCATGTTCGCCATCTTGGATTTCAAAATGGATGTCATTTTCGAAATCAGCACCCCTGAAAACCTATTAAACGACACCCATGACGGTATGATGGCGGTCGGCTGGTAATATGCTTGGTTATGCTTCGGGCTTCGCCCTACGCGGAGCTCAGCCTTCGGCCTCGCCGTATACGCAGCTCACCTCGGCCTATGGCCTCGGCTCACGCTTTCGGCTCGATCTGCGACCTCGCCTCACCTTAAAAATCTAAACTTGTATGGCGGCCATCTTTGATTGGGGGGGGGGACGCTCCGGTCTTCGCCCTACACGGAGTTCGGCCTTCGGCCTCACCCTATACGCGGTTCGCCTCGGCCTTCAGCCTCGCCTCACATTAAAAATCTAAACTTGTATGGCGGCCATCTTTGATTGGGGGGAGGGCCGCTCCGGGCTTCGCCCTACGCGGAGTTCGGCCTTCGGCCTCACCCTATACGCGGCTCGCCTCGCCTCGCGCGTTCGACCTTGTCTTCGACCTCGCCTCACCTTTAGAATCTAAACTTGCCGCCATCTAGAATTGGGGGGGGGACGCTCCGGGCTTCGCCTTACGCGGAGTTCGGCCTTCGGCCTCACACTATGCGTGGCTCAGCTTGGCCTTCGGCCTCGCCTCGCGCGTTCGGCTCGATCTTCGACCTCGCCTCACCTTTTGATCTTAACTTGTATGGCGGCCATCCATCGGTGGTTTCAGTTACTCGTTCAGTTCTTCGCCGCTTCAAATCGTCGCTTTCGTTACTCATCTAGTGATGTATCGTCAGTATGAGTAGCATAGTTGCGTTGATGATTACTGTAAGCGATGCTATTTCTGTAAAAAAAAAGATACATATACATACGCACATGCCTATAATACCTATCAGGATAGACAGAGCATGGGATCACTTGATGCCACATTTGATATAAATTCTAAGGAGTATTAGATAGAACATGACGTATAATGGCGAGAGGTAATTAATTCAAAATCATCAAATTATTATTACTCAAAGTGTTGAATAAGTTGCAATATTTTACATTAGTTTAGACTTTAATGATTGTTTTTATTTACTTATATTTATTGTATAATATTTTTATTATTTACCTTGAATTTTGAGTTCATAAGTTAGTTAAGTCTTTGGTAAAATACTTCTTGATTGCTACAATGATGGTCCTTGTAAAATATCTTTATGTTTGCATTTTCATAGAATCGAAGATTGGATGTTGGTTGTACCTGAGTATAATAAATTAATCTGAAACAGAAAAAAACTATAATAAGTGTAGTGGTGCAGTTGTGATGTCATTAGTTTCACTTCAAACTAAAGATGCGTGAAGGCACAAAAAATCTGCAAAAAAAGCTAAAAAGGCCAGAAATAGGTCTTTTATTTATTATTGCAAGATAGTACCTACAACGTAATTAGTTGGAAGTTACTGAGCCCCCCCGCCACGGCAAGGCTGACATCTTGGGGGGGAATACACATATACATAAACTACAAATAAATAGATATTATAAAATAAATAAATTATTGAATATAATAAAAAAAACGTGTTTCGAAGGGAGGCCCGTGCCCCTCGTTGGGGACGTATAGGGCTGATAAAAAAATGTTAAGTGTAATGAATGTTAGTATGATGATTGAAGTGTAATGTTTGTGGATATTGAAGAAAACAAATAGATATATATATATATTCATATAAACAGACATACGCCACATACACACGTATATACACACATGCATACACACCTATAATATATACACACATGTATTGATAGTTAATAGATATACATGTATAGATATATAATAAACAGATATAAATATACATACAAGATATTTAAAGACCGTTGGATGCGGCTGGCGCAGGATCGATCGATGTGAAGGTCTTCGGAAGGAGATCGATGTGGAGGTGTGTGGAAGAAGATCTGTGTCCATCAGTAGGTTCTGACAAGACATACTTACTGATGATGTGAAATATTGATGTCACAAATAAGAACATGAGTACATGTATGTTCTGGTGTAATGTGTTGCAATATTATTTAATGAAGTTGGAACTAACAGTAAACATGAATTCATTCAAAACTGAAGTCAGGGTGTAATATCCATAGTAAGCAAACATTTTTGAATATAGAATTTACAAGCAAAGTGTAGAACGGTGTGTACTGATTAGACATCGATGATGCAAAGGTGTTGGAACCATTTCATCGTTAGAACAATGAATACCAATTTAGGAGGTCGAATGAATGAGAGAGAGCCAGATCGATCGATTGAAAGCGCCGAAAGAGTTTGGGTTGGTCCCTGAGAGGATGGAGATAGCAGGAGGATGATGTCAGAGAGTCGTTGATACTCGAGCTGAGTCTCACTCAGGGTTAGTGGATTGTGAGAAGACCGTATTGACTGTACTGACTCAGAGCTGGTCACTGGTTGAGGCTCTCACCATCAAACCACCCTAACACCGGTTTGTGGATCCGAGGTAGACGTTTGAATGTGCTGAACACAGACAGCGAAGACACGTGGATTCCCACCTCAACAAAAAGACTCCAGAAGTATTCAGCAACAATAACCAACAAAAAAAGAACAAAAAAAATAATTAATAATACAATCGAAAAAAAAATGTTTTTATGAAGTTATGGAGATAATCACGTTCCTTATAATCGATCAATAGGATACCTTCTGTATCCGAAGAGATCGTTGCCATGATCTTTCCAGCCGATTAAGATACCTTCGTAGGAAAGAGTGTAACTTGTCATGTCACTGCATCGACTCTCGCTTAGACTCAGGTTCGTAATGGTAAAACCAGGTTTCCTTACCAGTTACAATTCGGGCCATCATTTTGTTCTGCTCAAAAACTCGGCATATTTGATGCGCATCAGAAAGTATAATCAGGACTCATCTTGCACAGACTTAAGTCATAATAAGGCGTTAATGCAGGATGTTTTATTCTGATATGCCAATTAATGCTGTAAGTAATTTTTTCCCAATACAAGTTTTTCAACTTTTTCTATTTGTCAATCAGTATTGTTTGAAGTTTTTAACGGTTGTTATTGTTAAGCAGCAAAAACTTCAAGATGCGTGATAAAGGTAAACTACCAAAGTATTACGTTTATAAAAATGTTGTCATCAACACTGTATTTTGACTAAATAAAAGTCAAAAAAAAGATGTATAAATAAGTTATGTTTGTGACAGCTGAGCGGAACTGCGACAACCGTTTACGCAACCACAATCGTTTCTGGCACTTCGTCGGCCGCTACCGCAGCACGTGCGCTTCGATCGCTCGGCTCGTGCGTTGGGGTCGCAGTCATAACTTAACCCAACCAACCCTTAAAAAGCAACTCTTAACGGGTTGAAATCAACTCTTAACGGGTTGATTGGGATAGGTTACTAACAAACTCACTTGTCGCGGTTGCGTCTATCATGATGAATCATGATCGACACAAAATAACCTGACGACGCATCTGTCCGTCAAGTATGCTATTTATGAAGATTTTCTCCATGGCAGCTAGTTTATTTCCTGACTGACTTGTTTACTTGTTGATAACTTAAAAGCTAATGAATGACCCAATTAGGCTGAAGCTTAGTATACTTATATCCTAGCAATGAGTTGGGAATACGCATATTTTTATTTGATTTTTTTAGTAATAACTTACATTGCTAAATAAGTTAAAAAATATCTACGATGAAAAGTAATAATTTCATCGTAGATATTTTTTTTTCCAAAAAGTTAAAAGTAGCTAACCGAAACGAGAACTTAAAAAGGCCACTATTTTGGCGTGCTTCATAGTTTGGAACGAGTTAGTTGAGGAGATTAGGTTGGAATAACTGTGTGGCTTTTGGTTTATGTTCAACAAATTCATCATGGAATAACATTCTCCATCTATAAAACGTTCTATAAACCCAATAAACAAGTACTGTATAACAATCAATCAGTGACCGACATTTTGTTGTCATTGACTTTGTCGTCATAGTCACTCTGGCCTATAGCAATGCGTTTTGGATATTTTCTCCACTTTTGAAATATTAATTTCCTACTTAAAAATCACAATCAAAAATATTCAAATAGACGTAATTGTGAAGTGCCAAAGATCATTTGTAAAATATTTAATCCATATTTGAATCACATGCATATTCCCTATTAGCGCCTACCTGTTTATATCTACTTATTCACCCCCGCCATACCCACTCCTCGAACTACAAAATGTTGCAACATTAGTGTATGTAATTGACATGCATAATATGTAAGGTTACGAAAGCTTCGCTTCATGTATGACGTGATAAACCGACATTCTTAAATACCGTGATACATAGGGTGGAAAGACCAGTTTAGCTAATATTTAAATGGTGAAATCTACATGTAGGTATTTAATATGATCGACTGCAAGGTTTTTTCTTGAACACGTTAAGAATTTTTTGTTATTAACCTAAAGAAACAGCACTGTTGTAATTGTTTTTTTTTTAAATAATGTGTTTGAATAATTAATTTAAAACCTAAAAATATGAGAAAACATAAAACATATTTTGAGAAGAATTATAGTTTAGTGTTGTGGTCTTTACTGTCCTTATCACCTTTTATAAAGTACGTTTTATTCAAGAATAAAACCAAGAATTATGTATCACAGGGGTTTTCGATCATACAATTTTAGATAATCTGTTTATAGTTTTCTTCAAGTAATATTCGCACAATAATATAACGCTTCACTGTACAATTATAAACTTTATTTTGTTATGTGGAAAAACGATTGTAAAAAGTGTAAAAACACTTCGTCCCCTGCGCGGCAAAGATGTTAGTGACATTGACAACTTTGACGCATTGCGGCACAGTGCCGATATTTGAATTAATAGAACTGTCATAATCATACAACAAATATTTAATATGTATAAAAAGCTAAACTTGTAGGTATTTAATATGTTTTCTAACATGTACAGTATACAGAAAAACCTGTTTGATCAATGTCATGCTGTACACTTAATTGAAAAAATAGTGATGTTAGTACACTATTTTATCTTTACTCAAACAATAAACGTTATAAGAAACGGCAGTTTAATAAATGAGGCAGTAAAATCATGAATGTGCTGCAAAAAATTGGGGTGCTAATAATAATGAAAAGTAATAATTTGGCAACTAATATTATTAACTGTGAGGCAAAAAAAATCTGGGTTCAAAAAGTTATTAAAACGGCACAAAGCACGAAAAAGAAAAAAAAATTAATATTCACCATCTTGGATTCAAAAATGGGAATAAGATCCTATCCTAGAAGCCCTAGTAAACGAGTTCAGTATTCTTTAAACTACATATTTTTAATAGGGGTAGGTTTTTTAAATCTTAATATTAATCGCCAAACAATTAAGTAAGTAAGTGTGAGTGAATGCAAATTTATTTTTTGAGAACCTAAAATTCACATTATTTGTCGGTATATTAAATACGATTCATATTAAAACACAAGTAGACTACTAAAGTCAATAATTCCGAGTTTTAATTCAAAACTATGCAAATGTAGTGCTTTTAAATCAAAGTTAAATCGCAAAGTGGTCAGTTAGTTTTTACTAATCTTGGATAGTTTAAAATTATGTATATATTTTATTATTATATCAGTCATTTTACTATAATAAATTCAAACATACATTGAACTAGAATGTCAACAATGTTTTTTTAAGTGTAGGTACTCGTAGCTACTTCATTTTAAAAAAGGTTCTTATGCTATATCACGAAAACATAAAATATAGTTACTAAATCAGAGGCACATACGGTTACACATTTGCTCTTCAAACGATTTAGGGCCAGTTCACATCGCGAAGCTGCGCGCACATTTTATTAGAGCCACTCAAAATTTAATTTTATTTACTACATGAAAAGATAAACATTTCATTGTGAGGCATCTCGAGGCTAAATTTTCACATGTAATAAATAAAATTCAATTTTGAGTGGCTCTATTAAAATGTGCGCGCAGCGTCGCGTCGCGGTGTGAACTGACCTTTACAAGCGATATTAAAGGCGACGTCAAAATAAATATGTGTAAGTAGTTCAATGTGTTGTCGTTGTGCGTAAAAGTAACTATGGAATCAAATTTAACTATTTAACTTATTTGTTGATTGAGCAACCTAGAACCGCAAACATATACGGATCTTAGGGTTTTATTTGTTCTAAGAGGCTAGGAGAATGTTTGAAATCATTGTTGTTTTTTAACTAAAGCTTGCAATTGAAATGATTTGTAATGTTATGTTAAGTAGTTTATTTTTATTTCTAGTATTAAGAGAGAAGAATAGCATCGCGATTCTAAAGAAATAAGAATTTAGGAAAACGTTTTCCACTAACTAAATCATAACAGATCACTTTGATTTTGATGTCGATCGGTTTTAAAATAAAATACATTGCTTTTTGTACAACAGACGGCTTAATTCGACAACATTTTAATACTCTATAGCGAATTTTGAAAAATTGAAAAACTATAAACCTAGTGGTTTCATCGTGTTATTAACATACTAACAAATCATTCAGATTTGAAAATATTTAGAGGTGGAAAAACGTTTTCTCTTTTTGTGTGGATAAGCACGCACCTTAAAGTCGTGCAGATGACTGATTGAAACCAAAATGCAAATTTTATTGAACGTACATTACCTTTGCATACATTATGTTTATCTGCTTTAACAATTCTTATAAAAGGTGACGAGGTTACAACCGGGTGGGCAATATAACTTAAGACGTTGGACTTTGAAAATAGTTGAAAGTTCTTTTAGGGATAATATTGACTGTCGTACCTTAAATATCCTGTTATTTCTTAGATAGCGCGTTATAGGTATTCATAAATATTTTATTGGAAATATGATGTTAAGTAACTTAATAGAGCAGAAGAAATTATTTTTTTAGATGATCACAAAAACACAAAATGTTTCTTATATGCGGATGACCAAGCGTTGACCGTGTCTTCGGAGAATAAATTGCAGGATATAGTTACAATAATGAATGATTTGTTCAAAAGAAAAGAAGGTAAATGTTAGTAAGACGAAAATTATGGTTTTACTAAAGAGGATATTATGATAGTGTGCAATGTTAAAATTGATGACAGAATATGTGTAGGAATTGGTCAAAGATATTTGTTTATAATAAATGGAAAAAATGAATGCGATATTAAAAGGACAGTGAAAGCAGAAAACCAAATAAAAGGGCTTTGAATGACATTATGAATAGCTACAAAGTTTCCATAAAGGTTTATGTGGCTGTTCATAATGGCGTATTTGTGCCCACACTGATGTTTGGTATTGACTATAATAAGTTGTGCTGATACGATTGTACTACAGATGACCAGGAAAGACGTCTAACGCAGACAGCGGTCTGTTCCATGTATTTATTTATTTATTTAATTTATTTATTTATTGTAGAAATTATAAACTCTAAAAGTTTCGCAATTGGAACCAGATTTTCTTACCAATTGCTTCTTTGTAAAGTATATAATTTTTGGGTTGGGTGGACTGCTTTACTGTAGGTATGCCCAGACAGTCGTTGACTTTAGTATGTTGTACTGATATGATGGTACTGTAGATGACCAGGAAGCATGCCTAACGCAGACACCGGTCTGTTTCATGTAGAAATTATAAACTCCAAAAGTTTCGCAATTGGAACCAGATTTTCTTACCAATTGCTTCTTTGTAAAGTATATAATTTTTGGGTTGGGTAGACTGCTTTACTGTAGGTATGACCAGACAGTCGTTGACTTTAGTATGTTGTACTGATATGATGGTACTGTAGATGACCAGGAAGCATGCCTAACGCAGACACCGGTCTGTTTCATGTAGAAATTATAAACTCCAAAAGTTTCGCAATTGGAACCAGATTTTCTTACCAATTGCTTCTTTGTAAAGTTTATAATTTCTGGGTTAGGTAGGGTTGAATGGCAGATATAGTAGGTATCAAAAAAATTAAAAATTCTGTGGAATTGAAATTTTACAGAAGCATGTATGGATGGTGTACGATTGATTGGTAAGGTGAGAAATGGCGAAATTAAAGAGCGGTGTAGTCATGACAGAAAATATATTAATGAAGATGTGGAATGGCATTTTGTGATGAATCAGTGAAAATAGATTGACGAAATAAATAAAAATTACGAATATTTTTGGCAGGGTTGGAAGAGAGCACCCAATGCGAAATGTACTTAGGCAAAATTGATGACTTATTGAGAAAAGACCATGTTAGGAGCGCCAACTGTGGTATTCGTGGTCTCTTCTTTGTCAAGGTGAAATATAGGAGTTAGCAAGGTCAAGTAAACACGAAAATGACAAAACACAAGGATAAGTCTTACAGTTCACATTAGCCTATATGTGGCAAAAAGTTCTAAAATCACATGGCGTTCTGCCGTTCTGCCTACTCCACCAGGGATTGTAAACATTTATGTACCAACACCTTCATCCAACGGCACTCGGCGTTTCACTACTTCCCTGCTCGACCCTACCTGCGCATCTACCACGACCGCCACATTGGTGACCCACGACGCTTCCGCATCGAGAACACGACGAATCCACGTACCTCGTAGCCTACGACCTCAGCCCCGGGCTATTCGCTCACTAGTTGCCTCTTCGTGGACGGTACTGCTTGCTCACAAGTACAAACTTGCCGCACAGTATCGCTCCCGACGGCGCTAGCCACGTTAGCACCCACGGCACGGTACGGCTACCCATCGAGGGACTAGAACCTATGAGACATCAAACAAGCCCGTCAGACAAGCCCGTCAGACTGCCCGCTACGACCGACATTGTAAGCACGCACATTGTAGGTACACACTAAATTATATAGGTAGGGATTGCTAAGTAGGAACGCGTGAGAATGGCTAATGACAGTCCGCCGTTCGCAGGTATAGACATGAGTGCGCTGTCTGTACAGTCTAAGCTTACCGCATTCTGGCAAGAAATGCCGAGCGTATGGTTCGTACAATTTGAAGCTATAGTCGAACCGCTCAAGACTTCCGACGAACAAAAATATAGGTATGTCTTACAAAAGCTCAAAACTGACGAACTGCGCCATGTTAGCGATATTCTTAAAAAGCCGCCCGAAAAAGGTAAGTATACAGCATTGAAGGAACGGTTGATATCTGTGTACGAAAAGTCATCCGTCCAGCAGTGCGATTCTCTAAGCGCAAACATCGTTACAGCCTTGATCGCAGCGGCTGTTACAGCGGTGAATACACGTTTCGTATTCTACTTCATAACATTTTCAAGGCTGCCGACACTAGCGCCGCACGGCTGCAGACGGCGTGATATGGAATCACTTATTTGACATTTCTTATAGGAAATCGGTATTCTCTAAGCAAAACAGCCTCCACTTCAGCCACAGCCTCGGCGTACGCCTACGATTTTTAATGTCAAACTCAAAAGCTTCTATTTCGTGGCTGTTGGCAAGGCTTTTTAATTTATTTTAGTTAATATCGGATTAAATTGGAAGTGCTAATATCGGATTAAATTATAAATATGTAAGTACACACCTTTTTATTTATATTGTGAACCTAAAATTTAGTAAATTACTTATAAAGTTGTGGCCTATAAACAGAGGTTATGTTAATATTTTTATTTGATTAATGTGTTAAATTTAAAACTTATTATATTTCAGATCAATGATTGTGACCTTTTTATATTACATGGAGATGCTACATTCAGTGAGACCACACACGACAGTTTTGTTTTTAATAACACAGCCATAAAACATCACCTAGAACAATTAAACAGCAGAGGAGAGAGCATGTTTGTTAGGTTTGGAAAATATTTAACAATGTTAATCTCAAGCCTAGTTCACCAGAGGATTACTACAATTCACTGCACGGCACAACAACAAAGTGTCGAAAGGACAATTGGAATTTTGAAGGGCAGTGCAGATGCCTTCTAGTCCACAGAGATCTGCACTATGACCCAGATATGGTGTATAAAATAGCCGTTGCTTACTGTGTGTTGCATAATATATGTAATCGTGCTGGATAACCAATCTTGGAATTACCCAATAACTTACAAGAAAAAGAAAATCCCATCCATCACATATTGGAACAAACCCATTATGCTTTAATTTGATTGGTTTTTTTCTGTTCTAGTTAATAATGTGTGTTTTTAGTTAAAAAAAAATGCTGGATTAGCATTTTTTTTTTTTGGGTCAGTGAAAATAAAAAAAGAACATCAAACTAAATTGCTTTTATTGTTTGCCTTCTAAAATTAAGTACTTAATTACAATTATTTTCTCTTAATTAAATTATATTTATTTAATTTAGAACATATACCTACCTACAGTCGTAATATTGCAAACATAATATTTTAAGAAATATAGATATTAATAGACCTGAAGGTTCATAGTTTAACAGAAAAAAATATAGTATAAATTCCACAAAATCGAGCAGTCTCAAACAAAATAGTAACAAACCTTAGTTTCTGAGAAATGTTTTTACAATAACCTTGATTTTACGAGTTTTTTAAAAGTATTAATTGTAAATTGTAATCAATGTCACTTAATATTTTATTATATAGGGACTCGTCTGAAAAAAGTGCAATATACTATAATTTTTACGAGCAAATTATTAATAATTATAATGCTCAAGCTCATGTAGGCCCATACTAGGAAAAATTTGCGCTTTGTGTGACATGGATAAACACAAAAAAGACCCAGGACATTAAGCTAAAGTCATCATTAGTATTGAATTTGGAACCACTGTACTAATAAACAGGTCAACGTCGTACAGCAGATTGTTGAATGCAATGGCAATCTCCGCATCGGCGCGGCATTTTCAATGGCGCTCGCCATTTCGGAGCGGCCGGCGTTGCGATGGCGGAGACGGTCGCAGCAGACGTCGCCGGGCCGCAGACATTCCTCCCTGGGTACGCGCGCCTCGAAGCACGCGGCGTCGCTGCGGGGACCCACCACTTGCTCTGTGACGGCAGTGAGCGGTGCCCGCGCTGGGTCGGTGTCTCCACTAATATGAGGCGCCGCGCACATCCACCGCCCCTTGCTCCATCCGTGCGAGCTGTAAATTCAACGGCATTTAGTTATAGTAAAACATTACTATTAGTAAAACTATTCATATAATTACGAGTATTAACCACTAGTTTTCCGTCCGCAGCTCCGCCCGCGTGGACTACAGGTTATATTGTGCCCAATTGTGGGATAAAATGTAGCCTATGTCCTTTCCCAGGCTCTAATCTATAACTGCACCAAATTTCATCAAAATCGGTTCAGTAGTTTAGGCGTGAAAGACACACAGACACGCGACAGACAGAGTTACTTTCGCATTTATAATATTAGTAAGGATTAATATTATATTATTCAGTAATATCTTTTATGTCGTTAGTAAAGAATTTAACATGTAGGTAAGTACATAACTACTGGGAATGGATTAATAGAAAGGTGCCTATCACCAGTAGCAAAGGTTAGGCCACCAGCGATAATTATAATTCGTTGTTCTGGCTCTGTGAGCTCCACCACCTCAGCATCGTCCTCTGCCATGTTGGCCTTCCTTTTAACTGTAGCCTTTTTATCTTTCTAATACTACACACAACAAAAAAAAGATCTTACTTCACTGAACTAGATACAAACGTCTTAACACAAAATTAAAAGTTATATACTTAAATATGTGCAATGTGCATTACATACCTTTGCCCACTGCTTCCAATCTTTAACACACCCGTTGCCATCAGTATTCAATACTAGAGCGACTTATTCCTATCCATTTCGCATCCGGGTCCTAGCATTGGTTGTACAGGCATGCCCAGTGGCAAGATATGATCTCGTCTCCATCAGCCCAATAAATTTTTTGAATTGAGCTCTTGAGCTGCGGATGGTCCTGCATTACGAGCCACTGAAAATAAAGTTGATATTTATAAATTAGTACCACCCAAAAACCTATTAAGTAATTGACTTGATAAATTGAATATACTCACTGATTTTATTGACGAAAACATAAATAATTAGTAGGAAATACTTACTTCTTAATAGATTCAAAATACACTTCGCGAAGTGTTCACTATGTGGTAGTCACAAAGGGTATAGACGTAAAATGATGATGGAAGATTGTAGAATGCGTAAAAATTTCAAGTGGCTGGCGTGGGTTGAACCACAGTCCCATACTTAGTTAATAAGCATTCTTGGAACGGAGAGATTTTTTTCATCATTATTAAGTATTTGTTTACCAACAACTGTGTAACTTCGACCGCAAACGCAAGCACAAAGTTAGGTTAGGTTTTTTTTTAATCTGTATCGTTGTGCCTTTATTTTAAAGTAGTAAATTATTGATATTATACATTCAAGCAATTACTACATATCTCTTAATATAAAATGTGTACTTAATGTATTTTTTAATACGAGGAAATAGCCAAAATCTACTAGTCGAGAAATTATAGACTGTAAAAATAAGATTCGTCACCGCTCTAGCACAGCCTTGCCAACAGCCGTGAGTTCCCGCAGCCGAGAGATCGACGACGAGCAAGTAGAGCTTAGAGAATACCTAACATAACGTCGGTGCGCGCAGCGAACGATGTTACGGCTGCGACAGCCGTGATCACAGCGCTGAGCGCAGCTTTAAAGTGTTGCTTAGAGAATTGCATAGCTGAACTTTCAACAGCTCGTTAGTGGTTTAGGATTAGGCGATCAAAAGCCATCGCAGTTATTACGACAGATGCGCAAACTAGGCTCCGATTTAATTACCGAAGAGGGTATTAAATAAATAAAATAAATAAATAAATTGTTTATTCATTTACAAAAGGCATACATGATTAGCATTAGAGACTACAAAAATATTAAAAAATAAAATAAAAGCAAACTTAACTAATTAATTAGGTATACGCCTGAACTAGGTGAAACCTGTGTTTCAGGCAATATACGATGGGCAGGTACATAAGCTAAATCCAATTTATTTCTGATAACAAATACCTATTATATGACTAATGCATATAGGATGTGTGCATTTGTGTCTATATTCTAGCAAAAATAGTAATAAAACATTATAACTAATTAATTAATGACAATATTTAAGTACTTACTATCTATTTTACAATTGACATACAATTTTCGGTTTCGTCATAGGAAAACTGCTGTAAATAATCATAGACTAGCTTCTTACATTCGAATAAATTCTTATCGTAGATAGGTACTGATTTGTTTAGTTTGTTATAAAAAATGGACCGAGGAAGGTGAAAAACTTATTGCTGTAAAGGAATTTTGAAGACGAGCTTACTTTGCAAACGATGTCCTTTCGTCTTTTATTAGTAGTGTTAGGGAGGTATGCAAGTGCCTTGTGTTGTTTTAGGATAGTATTAAATATGAATAGCTGTCGTACAGTTAGAACTTCGCAGGATGCATACAGCATCTTAGTAGGAAAAAGATATGGTCGGAAGGTGGCTACTTTGAGTATCGCTCTTTGAGCACGTTCAAGCGGTAGTAACACGGTCTTTGGTGCTCCTCCCCAGGAAGTAATGCAGTACGATATAAAGGATTGGCATAAGGAAAGGTACACTAGTTTTATTAGGTTAGCACCAGCAAAGGTTCGCAAAGTCTTAAAGATGAAAATTAATTTACGTACTGTGGTATGCAGACCTTCACAGAGGATCGGGCATAACGCAACTTCTTTCTCATTCGATCATTTCGAAGAAGATAATTCGAATATCAATTTCAAAGGTTTGAAATGGTATTCGATGTCAAGATTCGAAATGATTGAAGATCTGGTCTTGCGCCATTCTTTGTTTGATCGTGGCGGATTGAATATTTGTTCTTTGCGGATTAATAATCTTAGCCCGCGATATAATTGTATTCGATGATAGGCGTGCAATAGCACTATTACAAAAAAAGGTGTCTTAGTTGTTCAGCTGTGAATTTATTAACGAAGTAAATGATTGTGATTACGGAGAAGCTGTTGTTAATTATAATCAAGAATCACAAAGAAGCCAGCTGCTGTTTTATTACTGCCCCCTAGAAGACACCTTGCAAGTGGTGTCAGGCGCTTAATGATCCCAGGATTACAAGCTAAGTAAACCTAAAATTTTTATTTTATTAATTGAAAATAACCTATTTTAATATGGATGTGTCGACCAAGTTTTGTGGCACTAATGACTCCATTGAAGAGTTTCTAGCCCAGTTTGAGGCACAGGCCATCCTTAAGAAACTCGAGGACGAACACAAATTAATTATAATACAGTCTGTACTAGCAGGTCCGGCCTTATCCTTTTATAAAACAATTAACTTCAATTTGTGGTCCATCCTAATCGTATGAAACGATTGGTCTTGAGACAATGACGTATGTTTTTTCTTAATGTTTTTGTTCTGCGTTGTGTAGATTTTTTTCCATGATATTGTGTTAATATTCTTTTATGTTTCAGATCTTGATTAATATTATGACGTAAGTTTGTTGTGATAAAGAAAGATGTCACAGACTCCATATTTCGGTTTATGGTAATGTTTTTCTTTTTTCATTGGGGTTTGTGATTGATTCATTCATCAATCTTTCTGGCATAAAAGGGGCGGTGTACGCCAATGCCAATTAATTTACCTTTGCCTAAAAAAAAAAAAAAAAGAATGGTTATTTGTTGATGACATTCTATACGTCAGTCATGTCACTGTCATGTCATAGCAAAAATTTTCTTTGTATAATTTTTTCTAAATTTTATTAAAAATCTTTCATTTTTAGCAGGTAATATTAATAAAAAACATCCCTGGGCTGTTAGTTAGTTTTTTTTTTTTAAATGTGTTAATGTTATGTGTGTTCTGTTCGTAGTGAAATGAAGACAACGATGGATTGTGAATGGAAGAATGCGGGAAGTCTCCGGCTCGGTTCTGCCTTCGCTTATGTTGGCGAATATGATGGGCGTCCGAAGCTGAGCATCCCAACCTCTTCCATCGTTAGCTGAGGCCCGCGCCGTGCAGCAGCAAGTTATAAGCCGTATCAAGACGCTGGTGCTACGCCGCGAGTTTCAAGCCCTTATTTGTACGGAGTGCTACATATCAGGTGCAGGAGTTTCAATGGAAGGACCATGGAAAGGGGAGAGTGACATAGTTCATGTCCCCTCTCAATGGCCCTCCTTTGTTATTGGCCTCTTTTCATTAATTTTCTTTTCAGCGGGTCCGCATGGGAAAAACTCCCTTGTTCCAATTAAGGAGGGGAGGAGGGTTTATGTTGGCCCTCACACTCAGTGGTCCTCCGCCTCTGAGGCCATAACATGGGCACTCCGACAAAATATGCATGTGAGGGTGAGGTCAATGCAATTTTGTGCACTCACATGTTATATCTTTTGGGCATACTGTGATAAGGGCATTATGGTACAAGGACGTTTCGGTAATAAAGGGACGTTATGGTAATATATGGAGACATTATGGTAATATGGGGCATTATGGGAATGCAAGTATAGGTGCAATGTAAGGACATGCACATGCATATAAATATTATTCCAGTTTCACTAATGCTCTGTTTTCAGATTTTTGTTATTGTGTTCTGATCTGTTTTATTTGTTTTTCATGTCATATGGACTTCGAGCAACGACGCTGAAGACACCCGTAGCTTCGAAGTTAGGCGCGTGTGTTAAAGTGCGGTTTTGAAATTTTTTAAGTACGCGTCTTTGACTTGGAGTCAGGGTCCACCACCACCTGGTGACCTTCGGCTTCATGTTCATAAAGGCAGTACCCGGGTGTGCAGCGTCGAGCTAACACTTGTTTACTCCTTTTAATTGTTAGTTAGGGACAGGTGCGGGTTTGATAGGAGCTATTAATATTCGGTCTTATTTCCCCATCATCCGAACAAAGAAGATCTTTATCCTGATGGAAGAAAGAAGACCGACCCGACCACCTGATCCAATGCAGCCCAGAGAGATGCTACTTCAAGGCCAGAGATGTTACTTCAAGGCCACCCCGATGGATTAAAAAACTTAGGGCCATCGTATAGGAAGTTAGGTAGGCCTGTTGAAAAAAATTTTCGACCGATCGGAAATTTTTCAATGGGGGGAGGCAGTTGTGGTATGCAGACCTTCACAGAGGATCGGGCATAACGCAACTTCTTTCTCATTCGATCATTTCGAAGAAGATAATTCGAATATCAATTTCAAAGGTTTGAAATGGTATTCGATGTCAAGATTCGAAATGATTGAAGATCTGGTCTTGCGCCATTCTTTGTTTGATCGTGGCGGATTGAATATTTGTTCTTTGCGGATTAATAATCTTAGCCCGCGATATAATTGTATTCGATGATAGGCGTGCAATAGCACTATTACAAAAAAAGGTGTCTTAGTTGTTCAGCTGTGAATTTATTAACGAAGTAAATGATTGTGATTACGGAGAAGCTGTTGTTAATTATAATCAAGAATCACAAAGAAGCCAGCTGCTGTTTTATTACTGCCCCCTAGAAGACACCTTGCAGTACTCTATTAGCTAGTTTTTCAATATGTTGATGAAAGGATAACGTGTTATCAATAGTTATTCCCAAATATTTGATCTCTCTTGTACTCTGTATTGAAGGACAACTACACATGTTATCCGTCTGATTAATGCAACAGTGAGCATAAATGTTTGAAGTGGAGTGATAAATGTTCTTAGTTCTCATAGAGAAGTTAATAAACTTGGTTTTATCTGCGTTTAAGGTGAGCAAATTGTATCGGAGCCAGCTATTAACTGTATTAAACCCTTGTTGAGCCAAGCTATGTACCTCAGCAATCGTGTCAGCGGAGAACAATAATGCAGTATCATCGGCGTAGGAAATAATTTTTCCCTGATTCAGTTTTAAATCGCATAGATCGTTTATGTAGATTAAAAATAGAGTTGGGCCAATTATACTACCTTGTGGAACCCCAAAGGGAAAATTTTTGTGGTCTTCACTGATTATATTATCTACTTTCACACACTGGCAACGATCGCTCAGGTAGCTTTCGAATAATTTGAGCTGTGTTCCCCTTATTCCTAGTGCATACAATTTGTTTAATAGGATGGGTACAGTTACCGTATCAAAAGCCTTCGCAAGATCAATAAATATTCCCAAAACTTGTTTCCCCTTTCCCAATTCTTCCGAGATAAATTCTGTAAGTTGGTGAACAGCGTCTGCGGTACATAACTTAGGTCTAAATCTATACTGCATTTGGGATAATAAAGATTTGTCCTCAAGGTATCTAATTAAAGTTCTGTTGATAATCTTTTCCAAAATTTTAGATATAGATGGCAGTATTGATATTGGTCTGTAGTTAGTTACAAAATCTCTGCTTCCTGATTTATGTATTGGAATAACAACTGCTTTTTTTAGGCACGTAGGGAAGATGCCTTCCCTTATGCATGCTTTAAAGATGTATGTTATGGGTGGAACTAAAATATGTTTAAATTTCTTTAATATCGTATTGGAAATATTATCGCAACCCACTGCACAATCGTCCCTTAAACCTGTGATGATGCTCTCTACTTCATTTTCATCCGTGTCTAGCAGAACAAAAGAATTTACACTAGTTTTCAAGGGAAAGTTTGTTACGGCGGCGGCATTTTGATACTGTATCTGCTCGGCAAGGTTTTTACCCACGTTAACAAAAAAGTGGTTCACATTATTTGCGGCCGAAATTTGCGAGGTATTAGTTGATAGTAAATTTGAAAAAGATTCGTGATTTTTTGCCGTAAAGGTAGCATTTTTAATGTGTTTCCATACCAACTTACTGTTATTGCCTGCTTTCTCTAACTCATTTTTATGAAAATCGGATTTCAATTTTTTTAGGATGTTGTTGCAAAAATTTTTGTATCTCTTATAAGAAATTAACAGTATTGAGTCTCCAGGAAGTTGTTTGACTTTCATATGTAACTTGTCCCTATGTCTGATACATCGGAGCAAACCGGGTGTAATCCAAGGTTTGATGTTGCGGTCCTTACTTCTTAAATTTACTTCCGTGGTATTATTTAGTATAGCACGCTGCACATTTTTTATCAAGTAGGTCATTGAGTTGTTTACGTCGGTGCTATTGTAAACTGAGTTAAAGTCAATGCTGCACAAATCATGTTCCAAACTATTCATATGTATTTTGTTAAATATGCGCGGTTGAGTTTGCTTAGGTTTGCTAATGATTAGGTTTAGTAGGGCAGCAGAGTGGTTAGTAATAGTGGACTTAGTAACTAACGTTGTGGCGGGTAAGCAAGTTTTGAGCATGACGTGATCAAGACAAGACCCACTTTCGTGAGTAGGGAATGTGTGACCCGGAAGAAGTCCGTGAAACGAACACAAGTTTAGGTACTCTTGGCTTGCAGAGTCCTTGCTACCTGGAAGAATATTTATATTTATGTCACCTATTAAAACTATGTTCCTGTAGGAGGATAAACTTTTTAATAGTTTATTAAGTGAGTCAAAAAAAACATTGATGTTTTTGAAAGCTGGTGGTCTGTAAATCGCTATTACAACGATCTCGGTGTTAACTTTCATCACTAGACAGTTACATTCATGGACAGCGGGCTCCTCCACAGAGACTTGAATGAACTTTTTTACGTAGAGTACAACACCGTCGTTTTGGTTATGTGTTATTTTGCTACTATAAGAATTATAGTTTTGTAAAACAGGTAGGTTGGGATCGCGGTTCGACAGCCAGCACTCTGTTAGAACTATCACATCACACTCAAAAGCAAGCCGATGCTGAAAAACATTAACACTATCAAAATTTTTCTGAATACTGCGAATATTTTGGGTAAGAAGCATTAATGACCTAGGATTGACGGAAAGGAATCGTCCACAGCTCTCGACATCGCACAGTTCAGCTTTAGACACAGATATATCATCTAATTCGGATATTATACAGTCAGTCATTATTAAAGATAAAGTAAAATATAAAATAGAATAAAGTACCTTACTGCTAAAACTGTTTCTACTGTAGCGGCGCTCTTAGGCCTATATTTCTATATTCGGCGATTTTTTTGGCCGGGCAGTCGTTATCACCTGTTCTATGGTTTGTAAGTTTTTTAAAGCGACAGCATGTCGCACACTTTGGCTGTGCTTCTTTTTTAGGGCATTGTCCCATTGAATGGCCTTGTTCAGCACAGTGCCCGCAAGTAGCAACAGTCTCTTTGCATGTTTTAGAAGCGTGTCCATACTGCTGACACTTGAAACAGCGCGTTACTAGAGTAAAGTCTCTAGTCGGGCATGATGTCCAGTTTATGAAAATGCGTTCCTGATTTATTAGAGCTTTATGTATGATGGCCGATACTTCAATTATATAATTACAAGCTTCAGCTTCTCTTTTGCCTGATTTGTGGCTGAGCTTAATAGAGGCAAGGAACGAGTCCCGTGTCATTGTTGGAAACTTGTCTGAAATATTTTGCTCGTAAATGCAGTTGAAAACTTCAGGAACAGTAAGAGAAGAAGGCACCCCTAAAACTATGATGCGGGGCTTACGTTTGTAGGGTTCGTCAACCCTAAGGGCAGAAGTTGATTGTAGAACTGTATTTTTCACTTTATCGATGTCCTCCTTGCTTTCAGTGCTAATTATTACACCCCCTTTCACAGTCTTACGAACTCCTCGCACTTGCAATTTAATTTGTTCCGGAGAGATAATTTTTTGGACGAGGTTTTTGGTTTCCTCACTAGTCAACTCAGTCGTCGGAAAAATGGCCACAGAGCTCTGGTTTTTTGGGCGCATGAAATTATTAGGTCCCTTCTTGACCATATCCGCAAAAGACGTGGCAGGACTTCCCTGGGAAGACTGGGCGGAGCTTACTTTTATCGTCTCTTGCATTTCCGAGAGACAGGACACAATGTTTTTATTTTCTTTCAGAGATTGTATAGTACAGATGCCTGAAATGGCTTTCTGTTTTAATTGCTGATACATGATTCCCATTTGGGCGGATGAGTGGCCTACCTGTCGGCATAGTTTATTTATTTTCAATTTCTGGTCTGAATTGAGTTTGCCTTCTGCCACAACTGAGCAAATCTCATCCAGGAATAGGTCAATATTGTTTAGCCAGGACTGAACATCTCTAGTGGATAATGCTCTAAGTTCTTCGTCCTCTTCCTCCGTTTCCGGGCCCCTAGGCGAGGTGGGTGGCGGGCTGCGGCGCGTCCTGTTACTCCGGTTAAACGGGCTATTATCCATTGTTTATCAGCTTTATCACTTATTAATGTGAAAGTACATACCGAATATTATACTGTTGTACCACTCACTTTGTAATGCACTAAAATGCAACTCAGTAAAAATTATAAACTAGGACAGTCATTAATAAAATAAATAATTAATTATTCATAAGTGATGCACGTCCATACGCACTGAAGTACAAGTATGAAGTATTAAAATTGAATGGATGAAACAGCTACCCGCGCAGGCTCGCGCGGTGCTGTCAGTCAATCGAGAATCATCGCTTAACGAACTCGCGGAAATGGCTGACAAGATGCTAGAATACACAAGTACTTCGACATTAGCTTCAATCGAGCAAAAACAGGTTACGCAAGACTAGGGTTTGCGATCCGGATATTCGGATATCCGTTTATCCGGATATCCGTCCTGGTTTTGGATCCGGATAATTTCTGTCGTAAAATCCGGATATCCGGATCTTACAGTTATGTCAGATTGACATGAAAACATACTAAAAAATAAACTGCGTCAGCTGTTTTCAAAAAGAAAACAGATGCGTCAGCGATGATCTCATGATGTCTTTGAAAAAAAGTATCAGTGAACGACAAATTCCTATATTAAGTGGCACACTAAAATACTTGCACAACTGTGCCAATTTTTATAAAGAAGGTCCTTCGAGTTACCCTTTCCAGTCCAGAATCCTGATAGTGAAGAGATATTAAAGTTCACCGCTAAAATAAATACGCAATACTTTTCGCCAAAGTCGCAGCCGGAGCCGGTGGAACCTACGCTCGATGACTCATCAGCACAATCCCAATCGCATACTGAAGAAAGTACTGCTAATTTGAACACAACCTTTTCAATCAAGTAACAGTTGCAGAAAAGGATAAATGAAGCCATTTCAGCAACACCGTCGACTTCATCAGCACATTGTGATTCTTCTAGTCAACTAGACATGGAAACGAAGGTTCGAGTTGAGATGGCTCTATATGACAATGGCGGCGAACGGGGTCTACATTTGTCGCGAGTGTACAAATTACTGAAGACTGTACCACCAACCAGCGTAGAAGCTGAGAGAGTATTCTCCGACGCAGGCTACATGTGTAATAAAATTCGTAGTTTTGCATAATAATACTCTCGATGCTTTAAGTTTTTTAAGATCATACTACCAAAAGAGTCAGGTGAATAAATAATAATGTTCGATAATACAATAGACAACAGAAGAGGGTTAATGATTGATCATCTACTTAGTCATGATGATTTTTTCAAAGTCATTATGGAAGGCAAGGTGGAAGGAAGGAGAGGAAGAGGGCGACCGAGAAGACGATTTAGCGACCAGTTGAAAGAAAAAATTGGAGTGTCAACTTATAGGGAACTGAAAGATATCTCTCAGAACCGAATAGAATGGAAATTGCTATACCGACAAGAGCGCGGCTCTTAAGAAGAAGAATTTTACAAAAATAATTTATGTTTACGTGCCTTTGTTGATTTTTATATCTTTAACGTTTGTGTTTTAACGTTACAAAGAATTATGTTCGTATTGTTTTAGTTTCTTTCTATTAAGTAGAATTTAAGGTTTGTTGATTTTGCATGTTGTTCCGTTTAACATTTTAGAAATGTTTTTACTGTAGTATTGTAAGGCATTATTTTATGGATATTTCAAATTATCTGTAATAAAACTTTACTATTTATTATAAATCTTATTATATTTTTAATCGTTTGTGTTTTAATGTTAACAAAGAAATATGATTTTGCATGTAATTCTGTTTCAAATTTTAAGAAATGTTTCTTTTTTATCGTAGCATTGTATAACGCAACGCATTATTTTACAGATCTTTCTAGTTATGTATGAATATGATTATATTTTATACTTTAGTGTTGTTGATTTTGTAAGTCTTTAATAATGGTAAGAAAATAATTGTTATTTCGTTAAGATTTAACTTTCCAAATTACTTATAAAGCTGTTATTATTGTTATTTACGATCATATCAGTCCATTAAGTTCAATAAACAATAATTTCCATACATTTTACTTGGTATTTTTATTTATTTTAAATATCCGGATATTATCCGGATATCCGGATAATCAAATTTCAAAACGGATAATATCCGGATAGCAAAAAAAAACGGATTTTGCAAAGCCTACGCAAGACTCATTAGCAAAACAAATAGCTGAGCTCACTCGCAAGGTCGAAGAAATGCAAACAAGTAGCCAGCGCTATCGCTCTCGCTCCAACTCACGACGGCGTGACATCAATCGGTCTCGCTCCCGCATGCGCTCTCGGCAGAGAGTGACCCGGGATGCGACCCACGGCGCGCCGACCACGACAAAGTGTTGGTATCACGAGTCCTATGGCGAAAAAGCGAAAAAAGCCAGGCGCATAGAATGGTTCGTAGAAAAGGAAAAGTTGCTATCAAGGGAAACTACAGGATTTCGTAAGGGTCAGTCTTGCTTGGACAACTTAACAAGATTGATATCATACATACAACTCGGATTTTCCAAAAAAAGTGGAACACTAGCTTGCTTTTTAGATATTGAAAATGCATATAATAATGTACTTATTGACAGGCTTATTCTAAAATTAGACAAAATAAATTTAGGCTCTAAAATCTGCAGATATCTGTGGATGTTCCTGAGTGATAGATGTTTAAATGTAGTAGGTGATGGTTACAATAGCAATACCATTTCTAGGCGCACATGCAAGGGATTGGCCCAAGGGGATCCTTTATCACCTCTCCTATTTAATATTGTTACAATGAGTATATGTAAAGAAATTGACAATGTAATAATCTCCCAATATGCCGATGACTTTGTAATATATCTAAATTCATATAGTTTAAGGGATAGTGTGGGGCATGTGCAAACTGCTTTAAACACGCTGTTAAAATTATTGTATGAATTAGGTTTGGAGGTTTCTATTGATAAAACTAAAGTATGCCTTTTTACGAGAGGAAGGAGATCAGATGCAGTTAATCTTAGAATTAATGATAAACGCCTAAGTTGTGTCGAATCAATTAAATATTTGGGTCTTTGGTTAGACAGGGCATTGCGATGGAGCAAACACATTAATGAAATCTGTGAAAGGTCTTCCAAACTTCTAAATCTCTTAAAAGTGCTTGCTGGATCGGGATGGGGGGTCCACCTCAAACATCTTAGACGGCTGTACATATCGCTCATAAGAAGCAGATTAGATTTTGGATGTTTCATTTATGCGAACAGTGCTAAAACACACTTAAATAAGTTAAATAAAATTCAAAACCAGGCTCTGAGGGTTATAGGAGGATTTGTGAAAAGCACTCCTATTCATGTAATGGAGAGTGAGTGTTGTATACCCCCGTTACATATAAGACGCCTATACATAGCACACAAATTTTATTTAAAGTCATTGTCGTGGTCTAACAATAGTACAGTTAAATGTCTACAAAATATAGGAGATTCTCGCTACAATATTATTGGAATAGAAAAGTAAAACCTGTGTTGGTTGTTATTCACGAAGAACGTAATGAGGAATACATTCACTGTTCAAACCCTCTGTTAATGTTCACGCTTAGTACATGGATAACTAATATAGACTTAAATAATTTAATTTTTATAGACCTAGAGTGTATGAAAGAAGCAAAGAAAGTGTATAATTATACTGTGTTAAAATATAATATTATAGAGGAGCTATGTACAAAGTATAATAACTGGTACAAGGTGTACACGGATGGATCAAAAAGTGGTGATGGTTTAGGTGCCGCTTATTATGATAAACATCTGCAATTTGCTGAAGGTTTTAAAATTCAATCAGATGTGTCCATTATGTCGGTGGAATTGTTTGCGATCTCGGAGGCAATATCTTATGCTATGTCATCACTAACCCAACACAAGTGTGTGGTTATCCTTACGGACAGCAAAAGTGCTCTTCAGCACTTGGCTCGGTGCGCCTCTGGACACAAAGGTGTTCCGATTGCCTATTCTGTCCTTAGGAAGTTGAACGAAATTAACCATATGGAATTTACTCTTAGATTGCAATGGATTCCATCACACATAGGAATACAGGGAAATGAGGAGGTTGATAAGATAGCCAAGACTTCGGCCATTAACGGTGCTGAGATCTTTATTAAGCCACATTACACGGAATCACTTAATAAATATAAAAAAAGGATACATAACATGTGGAAAGAATACTTTGACTTAATTTCTAGAGAGAAAGGTATTTGGTACAAGACTATGCAAAACGAACCTCCTCACGTCCCCTGGTTTAATTCCGTCGAAGCAGATAGAGCCAGGATTGCGACCTTAAATAGGTTGCGTTCCGGACACATCCCATGCAATAAGTTCTACTATTTAATGATAAAAGTGGACTCCCCAAATTGTGAGACTTGTCAGGTAGTAGAGGACGTTTATCATATTTTGTATGGGTGTGCCCGGAGCGAGCCGGAAAGGGAGAGGATCCTCCAATGCTTGAAGTTAGACAGGATGCAGGTTGGGGTTTTAAATGACATTTTGTCGGATCCTGGCTGTACTGCAGCCAAAATGATATGTTCGCTATTAAGGTAGAGTGATAGGTTAATTAGTTTAAGGCACTATAGGACTGACATTTACACTATGTAACAAGTCCTTAATAATAAATAAAGAGAAAATATATATATATATATATATATATATAGCTATTGCAAATGGCTATTGGTTTAAGAATAAAATTAATGAATACAGAGGATGGATTAAAGGGACTTAACTAAAGGGTCTTCTTAGGGCCGCCGGAATATCCTCAACAGAATTGTGGCTGGATCAGGTAGGGGCGAACGTAATTCGTGTGAACGTCAATCATACTTCGCTAAGGTAATTTTCGGTCCAGCCTTTTAATAGGTTGTCATAAAAACACTGCAACTACAAAAAATCCAAATTAGACTAGGATGCCTAAAAGGCCACTATTCCCGAAAGGACACCAAAAAGGAATAAAAATTAAAATATATGAGTATTTTAGTATAGTAAGAAAGTCAAGCTAGTGTAACCTATACAAGAAAGATATTCTCCCCTTGCAGGTCGTGAAGTAATCCCTCCAGGTCAAGTGATAACCAGATTTGATTTAAACCACGAGACCCAGGATTCTCGTAACTGTTGCAAGAACAGCCTGATAGTGTATTTGTCTGAGCGTGAAGTAGATGTTGTAAAAATTGTACTGTATAGCGTAGGTAAGTTGAGTAGGCGTGTGAGAACAAAAAAAGGGAAAAAGTAAAAAACTTACATTTTGATAAACAATTAGATTTCCACTTTTTTAAACCGAAAGAATAATTTATCTCCTTTTTCGCTATAATTGTTAGCCGTCGTTAGTAATATAGAACATGAATCCATTAAAGCAGTTGTTTACACACAAAAATCAGTCATATCTACTCAAAAAATTTTGTCGAATGAAATGACAACTTCAATCCCAAATAAAAAGCGAAAATGGAGCAAGTTCTAAAATTTTGAAATCTATTGAATAAAAAAGAAAACTAGACCGGAAAGAATTAATGAACATAAAAAAGATCGCAAGCAGAAATGCTGCAACACAGGGGGTGTTCTATAAAAAAATAAAAAACTTTGAACACCCTGTATACCAAAAAAAATTTTGCCAACCCTACATGGAAAAAATAAATTAAGTTTAAGTTTAGATTAAGTTTACGTTAGTTTAAAGTTAAAGTTGAAGTTAAATTTAAGTTTAAGTTAAGTAAAAGTTTAATTATACCTAGTTAAAAAGGAAGAGGTTGATATTAAATAAAGGATCTTAAATAATACCAACAACTAATAACCGCGTACTAACATAAGTAGAACAAATACATTAATTAAAACTACTCATACGCGATGACAACAAAGTTAATTAACTCGATTTGAAAATTACGAAACTCACAAAACGTGCAATGTCACAAAACATCACAATAAACTAATTAACCTAAAAGGAGAGTAGCTGGGAACAACATCCAAAGCTATTTTTCAAGTACCAATTAAGAACAACACGCGAGCAATACCTAGAAGTTATAAGAGAAATAAACTCAGCCGGGAATCCCAAACGAAACGACTCAACATTAAAAACTAGCCCTAAATAACTAAGACTAAAAATTATCAACAGTTGAAACTACAATCACTAATAACCTAATACGTAATACTTTACGTAAAAGTTTCCTAAAACTTTCAAAATGACAACAACTGTCGACAAATAATTAAAGTAGACGAAGTCAGCCGAGTAAAAATACCACAGACCTAGACTTCAAAGAAAATAATGGACTGTCAGTCAACTCGGACTTGACAGTCAAAAATAATGGTTGACACCAACTTATTTTTTCTGTGTCAATGTTGCCACCAGAACGGCCATAACATACCATAGATGAACCATAAATATAGTTAAACTATGGCATGCACAAATTTAAGACCACAAAATAAAAAAAAATTGCCAAAGCAAAAAAAAGGTAAAATGTATTTGTAAAAGAACACTGACTTCAAAGACAAAACTCGAACAAATTGAACCTGACAGGCAACAATGGCTGTACAGCCCACCCGAACAATGAAAAAAAAATCTTTGCCTAAGGGCAAAAAGATATAGACCCAAAGACGACCAAATAAACCACAACGTTGACCGCAAAGATGACACCAAAAAAACATCAACAACAATTATCTATATATAAAAAATAGCTCACAAAAAAAGAATCCGTAGGTCTCGAAAAAAAAAACGACTTGACAAAAAAATAAAAAAACAAGTACTTTAACTAACGACGAAAAAAGACGTTATTTGAGTATATCTTTAATATGATAAGTACCAGAGTAAGGAGAATTGACATCCTGTAACTCATAGACTTGGCGGGAAATTCTACGAACTACACGACACTTAGTGAATCTGAGTGCAAATTTACTCGAAAAATAGTCAGCGCCTGACGAACGTGAGAAGTTTCTACGCCACACAATATCACCAACATTTAAAATGAGGGGGTTACGACTTTTATTATAATAACTCGCATTCCATAAAAACGCCAACGAAAGACTATCTGAAACCTTAACAAAAACCTGATCAAGGGAAGAGAGCGCAGCCGCACGTTCAACGCGACTCTCAGCTAAATCAAGGCCTCGAGTCTCGCCTACACGCCGAGAACTGACATCTAAATGTACTTCCCTTCCAAACATCAGAAAATTGGGGGTAAATCCAGTTGCCATATTTATGCATGAGTTCAAATATAGTTTCACTTTGGGTAGTGCCTTGGCCCAACTTCACTGGTCATTTTCAACTAAAATACTGAGACAAGTGACCACAGAATGGTTATAGCGTTCCACAGGGTTTGCCTGCGGGAAATAATATGGGGTATAATAAGGTGAAGGAATACCATAGGAAGCCAAAAAATGAACGAAATTGGTTACTATGAAAAACTGTTTCATTATCACATAACAACGTAGGCGGAACACCATAGCACAAAAAATATCCCTCTCAAGAATGGTAGCGATCGCTTGACTATTAACCTTTTTTAAAGGATTTAGCCAGACGTATTTAGTGAACCTGAATACATCAACTATAGTTAAAATACAGCGATAACCATAATACGCCAGCGGTAGCGGATCAATTATGTCGAGAGAGATCGATTGCATCGGTTCCGTAACCTCTTCAGGAAATAACATGTGGCCTCGGGGTTGAAAATTTGAGATCTTGAAAGCTTTACATGTCTCACAAGCTCTAAGCGCTTCTGAGACAATTTGAAACATGTTTGGCCAATAGTAAAGGGACTTTAACTTATAGTAAGTTTTATTGACACCTGGTTGAATAGAAGGTTACTCGTTATGTACCTCAGATATTGCATTTTGATACTGTTCTGAAGGCAATACTATCCGCAATGGGTCTTCAGACAACGGAAAATCAGAAGACATCCTACGGAGAAGTATTCCGTCATTAATAACATCTGAGGGTTGTTAAAAACACCATCATAAATCTTTTTATACCGAGGATCAGAAGCGTTAAGAATTCCACCATTATAAGAAATAATGCCCACATTTATGGGGTTACGAGACAGTGCATCAGGAACAACGTTATGAATACCCTTTCTATAAATAATGTCAAAGGTATACTGAGAAATAATGGTCGCTAATGGGATCAGGGAAATCTTGATTGCTCGCTGGGCAACATTGGGAACCGCAAACTATGATGTATACCCGTGAAATATGGGTACATAAACGGCAATGGGTTAATAAGACTACACATAACTAAAAATAAATATTAATTTATGTACTGACAAAACGTTAAATGAAAAAATTCTAGAACCAAATTACCAAGTTTAACCAAACCAAATTAAACCACCAAACCAAAACCAAATTTAACGATTAGAGTCTGTTCAGTAAGAAAACCGTCGTGAGAATTGAGGGCGCCACTGTATTTATTTGCCGATTTTGTTATGTAGACAACACTGGTACGTCATTATAGCGCGGACATATCATCTTAAAATTTTGGAACAATATTCGAAGAAAAAAAAGACGTCACACACTCAAAAGCCCACAGCAAGGTTTTCCCTTGTGTCGTGGGTCCCTTGGGACACACATAAATAGACGGACACAAACATCCACGTCCCGAGAACAAGCACCTGCTTTTTACACAAATGTTTGCCCGGCTGGGTATCGAACCCAGGACCCGCCGAACAAGAAGCAAGTTAAAGTTTAACCGTATAAAGTTTATATTTTTAGTGGATAAATTACCATACCCCTAAACAATTGCTGATATAAATTGCAAACTATTCACAAACACTCCTTACTTTAAAGTGGTCAAATGCCAGTCGTACTGCAGCCGTTTCGCCATTTAGTAGTGTTACTTTGGCGATGTTTATGCATGATTTACCAATTAACGTTCGCGTGGACGTCGATCTCACTTATTTCCATTCCTTTATATTTATTCACCTAAAATATAACAAGCTTGGTTATGGAAAAACTAACGTAAAAAAGGTGGCTTACCTCACAAAAAATACTATTAAAAATTACTGGAGTTATTTTTTATATCAAAAACCTCCGTTTTCTCAGCTCCCGTCACGGTGAAATTCAAGTTTCCATCACGAGTTACTGCGACGTATAATAATTTTACTGCAAATACTCATAGTGAGCTTGTTGATTTTCAACGTTTGATGATAAAAAATAATAAATCTTTTAAATAAATTTGGTTAACCGTGATGAAAGACGTCACGGAAAAATAAATATTGACATGGTTTTTGTAAAAAAAATGGGGAAAATATTTTATGTTTATTTTTCTGGGTACTATTTACGTTCATATGCCTACTAATATAGAGCTCAAACGTTACCTGCCGTAGTGAAATTTTCTTGTTTTGAACATTTCCAAGACAATAGATTACTACGCTCACGCTTAAACTCATCAAACCGTTTGGAAACAGTAGTAAGAGAATATTGTTTATAAATAAATGCCAATCGAAGTCTATTATAGCTTTGTTGGCGTGTTGCAAGGCTTTAAAATTGCTTCTAATTTAGACAAAAAAATGACAATAGAATGTAGTGTATCAGATTAGGTCAACAAATATTTATTTGTTCGAGTTCTTTGATTTCAATCATTTAAATTTGTAAATATGATTTATTTATTTTATTTATTCTTCCTGATCAGAACCATAGTCAAACTCCAATTCTAAATATTCAACGCCAGACATAGTTGAATCACTTTTGAAATTGACAGACATATCAAAAGAATCATCTTCTTCCGAACTTGAACTGCTTGAATCGGCACATGGATGATAAATTCTTTCTCGTTTTCAATTAAGCGGTCTTCATCCCACTATTTTTGTTCTACATGCAGCACATGATCACATTCTTTTCGCCAATGTTCTGCAGTAACATTTTCAAAGCATTCATGTATAATTGGTAATAATTTTTTAGCTGAAATGTTGATGTTTTTTGATGCAACTTGTCTTTTGACAAGGCTCCAGATCATTTCTATTGCATTAAGGTCACAATGATAAGGGGGCAATCTAATGAGAGTATGACCATTTTCTTCAATTATTTGATCGATTACATATAGTGGTTTCCCTTTATATATTTTTACTAAGTCTAAAAGTTTTACTTTAAGAGCGTCAGCAGGATAATCTACTCCATTAGACTCCAACCATCTTTTTAAAGTATCCTTCTTATCCTTGCTAGTTGGGGGCTTATTAATGCGTGCGCAATGATACGACGCATTGTTTAATACAATGACAGACGATGTAGACAAGTTTGGCAACAGTTTTTCTTTTAGCCACTTAGTGAAATTGTTTTGATTCATGTCATGGTGGTAATCCGCTAAAATGATTTTAGTTTTCGACAAATCCATCCCTGCTGCCTGCGTCAACTACAATGTATCTTTGACCAAGGGAAATCGCTTTCGAAACACCAGGTTCATCAGGACCTTGCCAACACTTATTGACTTCGGGTGACGTATGAATTTACGTCTCATCAACGTATATTATGGGTTTACCAGCTTCTCTTAAGCGTTTGATTGTTCGCAAGTATTTAGCACGCCAAGCCACTAAATCATGTCTCTCAGTAAGAATTTTTCGTTTCGACTGTTATTTTTTGTAGGAATAACCCAGTAGTTTCAAAATTTTTGATAAAGTAGCTACACTACCGCAAAAGTTTATGTCCTCCTTGAGAACCCGATGCAGTTTTCTCAAAGTCGGAACTTCCTTTCTTACTGCATAAAACTCTCGAATTTTGTTCCAGATAACACACTTATCAAAATCATCACATCAATTATAACTTTTTTCGGTCTGCCTTTACGGTGTGTTGCTTGAGTATGCCACACACCATTATTGGTCGAATCTTCTTTTTTTATTTTACTTACAGTTTGTTTATTAATACCTGGCACAAAATACTCAAGTTAGCCTTATTTACACAAAAATAAACGTACATATTATCATTCAACATATTAAGTATCAAAATTCTTTACTCGGGCTATTGATCCTAACAAATTCAACTAAATATTTTTGTAATACTTTATATTTACGTGAAGCACTCAAATTATGTTGAGATCTCTATAAGCCAGGGATCGGAGATTACCTGGGAGCTGGTGGGAAGTCTATAAATATTAAAATAAACCTGTGAAACGATTCCACATACCACATATTGCTGCAACACGTTCAGTGATCTTGTTGAGGTCGATTATGGTGTGTTTTGCTGCCTTTTCTTGCTGGCAAAACCCTATGATGTTAAATATAATTTTCCTAACGGTACTGGGTAAATTTTTACCACTGTTCGACATAATAACTAAAATTTGACGAAGAACACACAAAATTATCGCAATAAACAAAGCTGTGTCAAGTTTGTCTTCTTGACAAATAAGTGATTTGTATTGCCATAAACAAATCAACAAGTAGTTTCCATTTTATTCCGCGACGGTTTTCTTACTAAACAGAGTCTACAAACAAAAGAAAAAAATTATGACGTGCAAAACGTGGAATACTCAAATTTGATGTTCGGTCACCTTGTAGTCATCAAAGGAATGCTGATGAAAGTCCCGGTAACTAACTAGTTTTGCTAGTCGCGGGCATTACACGTGGGGCAGTTCTTGGTAGTAAAACCGGGACACCTACAAATGAAACAAATAACCCCAGGAATAGAAGGACACGTGTAGGGCTTCGTTTGAAGCCCTAACTATTGAATTTTATCTTTTCCTTTCACTTTTTGTTTACCATGGCATGTTTGGATAATGTTGTCACAGCTGTCTTGTCATCGTTCTGTCCTCGAATTCTATGTCTTTGGTTTATGCCATCATTCTATGCTATGACATCATTCTATGTCGTTGGTCTTAGGTTTATGCCATCATTCTATGCTATGACATCATTCTATGTCGTTGGTCTTACCTTAACCAATTTAACCATTGACATAGAATGATGCTTAGACTGGCCACTTACTTTTGTCAGTCTTTACTTTTTTTTATATTGGGACTTCAGATTTGAAGTTGGGAAAAAACGGGGTGTGGAAGAAAATCACCTTTTTTCGTCCTGGTGCTCTGAGTAGAGAATACCAGGACCTTCTAATTTAAAGACCTCCCTGGGTCAGTGCTTGGCCCAGGGACTGGAAAGTTTACTATACCGTCTTGAATTTTTACCGTAAATTCAGTGTAAATCTTCTTACTAGCTATATTCTAAATCTTCTAACTAAAGACTACCTACCCTAATCTATTTAATATAATTATACCGCACCGCTACGCAGTGGACTTATCTCCATCGTGACGGAGATTCCTTTCAGCCTATAAATTTTCCATCTAACACGCCTCGCTAGTGGCAAATAGTTAACCGGATTTGGGGTCCCGTCAGGATTTTATTTGGATTTTAACTCGTGGAGATCACCCGTCCTGGACCTATGGCTTAAACAGTATCGTTTACACACCTTTTTAATAATTTACTTATATCTAGTACTACGAGCCATAGTGTGGATAGGTTAACCCATTGGTCCCAATAAATTCCTCAGTGTTTTACCCTAGTTCATTTTTTTTTCTTTTAGCCTTCCTCTTCCACCTAGGTCGTTGCGTTTGCCTAGGATTCTAACCCTAAGGACCTAGAATCCTCGACGCAATGCCTAGGTACCCTAAACTTGCACCTAGGATTTAGTGACCTAAACTCCTAAAGCCTAGGTGTAATTCGACACTACCCTTACACTATTCCTTACTCTTAACTCGTGGTATCCACTTAGAACACTAAATCCTAGGTGTAATACTACAGTTTGGCGCCCTTCTTTACGAACCTACCCCCCCCTCTAAATTCTAAAACACCACTTACTCAAGTGTATTTAAATTAAAACACTATTTAAGGCACATTTCGATAATTTGTTTGGATTTACTACCTACGATTTACTTGTTACTACTTACTATTTACTACCTTCTATTAACTACCTACTATACTACCTACTACTTACTTACTACTTACTAAGTACTTACTTACTACTTAATTACATACTTAGTACTTACTACTAGCACTATAACACTTATTCTATTACTTATTATTCTACTACACATTATTCTACTTATTCTATCTATTACTTATCTACTCTTATTCTTTACCTACACATATTTTACCTTACACAACTTTTTTCATTTTGTTAAAGGACATTGTGAAAAAAGGTGTCTTTTTGGTATAAAGGACATGGTGCAAAAAACTAACATTTTGGTTAGAGGGACATTCTCGTACCTAAGTGAGTTACCCTAATTACACTATTGGCTCTAGACTTGTAATTCTTAGTTTAATATTGTAATTCTGAGTTTAACATTGTAATTCTTGTTTTCATATTTTTGATTTATAAACTTAGATTTTAGTGTTTATTGTAACTTAGTTTTAATGTTCATGTCGAACAAATTTTTAAATTGTTAATAATTTTTAACTATTTAATTTTTAAAAAGAACACCTAATTTAAATACAGTAACTTGATATTTAAAAAAAATACAAACCTTTTAAATTAAGAAAATCTTTAAATTGTTAATCATCCTTAACAATTTACCTTAAAATAATTTATATGTGAAGTAAAAAACACAACCTGTTAAATAATAACAAACTTAAACTGTACTTTTATTTTTACCAAATGTTATTTTTTTTCTCTCTTAACTTTAACTTATGTTATCTTAATTCTACTGACTATTCTTTAATTTTACTGACTGTTCTTCAATTTTAACGACTGTTATTTAATTCTAATGACTGTTTTACTATTTTTCTGACCTATTCTACTATACTATAACTTAAACCTATTTTATTTTATTCCAACTTTCTTTGTAAATCTGCAATATGGCTCGTCGTATTGATTTCAATCTACTAAATAAAGCGGAAGCCGAATACGAGGTTAAAATCCGTAATGAAGAACCGGCTCCTACTGTGCCGCGTCTCCATCAACAATTGACACAACTTTCTCATATTTCTTCTGAAGAGATTGAATGTTCTCCATTACCCTTGCTGTTGATCTTGATCAATTAGATCATTCGCTTAAATACGCTGAACTCAAGTTGGATCTAGGTAAGGAGCAATTCGTTTCAAAGATCCAAACTTATATAAATCATATTTTCTATAGGTTTCAACCTATCGACATCGACAGTTGTGACGATGACACATTTAGCCTCCCAAGGCTAGAACCCCAATTTAAAACTTTATTTCAAGTGAGGAGGAGTTTCACCCCTCTCTTCAGGATCTCCCAACAGATGACTGCGTTCCCTCACCTAGGAACCAGCCTTCTAAGGATACTCCCCTTCCTAATTTGCATTCTTACACTAAATCTTTAGGCGAATTGAGGAAATTTTCCTATTCCGGTGATTCTTGCCCTAAGTCTATTTTGTTAAAATTGGACTTATCGGGGTATTCCTAAGGAGTCATTAATTAAAAATGATTCGGAATTTCTTTCTAGTAACGCTCTTCATTGGCTCCGTTTTAAGCTTACTCGGAATCCAGCTTTGACTTGGTCCGACTTTTCAACCTCTTTAGTTCAGGACTTTAGCGAATACGATTGCGACTATAAAATTCTAACTGCAATTCGAAATCGCACTCAAGGCTCTAATGAGAATATCATTATTTACATTTGTTGATGAATGGAATGTTTTCAAGACTGACTAAGAAATTGTCTGAGACAGATCAACTAGACATTCTTAAACGTAACATACGTCCCTGCTATTGTATCTATCTAGCCTTGGTTAACGTAAATTCTATCGATTCTCTTATCTCTACTTGCCGGAAATACGAGGAATTTATTGATAAGAATCGGAATTTTAACGAACCAAAGTCTGATTATAATCCTCTGGTCTCAGAGTTTAACTATACACCGCCAGTTTCTCCTAAACCCTCTTCGTCTTTTAACACTAATCCTTCTTCTTTTAAAACTAATTTCTCATCTTTTAAACCTAATTTTCAAAATAGGAAAGCGGTAAATGCTACTTCTTCACAATCTCCTAGCTCGTCTACTATTATTCAACCTTCTGAGGTCACCTCAACTACTCCTATCTTGGATTCTACACCATCAACTAACGCTACTTACGTACCTTCTGCATTTATCTACATTGTCCTCGTTGTCGAACGAACGATCACTCTCTAAAAGCTTGCAAACAGCCTAGGATACCCATTTGTTTCAAATGCGGTCTAAAAGGTGTAATTTTCCCTAATTGCCCTAAATGTAACCCTACCTATAATTCTAATTCAAAAAACTATATTCTAACTTGAATCCTAAACCTGGTTTTGATAAAGCTGACTGGAATAAATGGTTATTGACGATTAAAACCTTCTTAGGTTGCTATAGGATCTCTTCATTTTTCTACAAGAACGAAAGTGATCACAACCGTCTTTTCTTAAAGGTTTCTATCAATAATAACTTATTTTCTGCGCTTCTCGACAGCGGCAGCTCTATCACTATCTTGGGCAATAATTCTCATTTTGAAATTTTAAAACTAGGTTTTTTTTTTAAGTGTTATTATTAGCATCCACAGACTTTATGTCCGTGCCTTTGTCTAGATTAAGTTTTCCTGTTAATACTTGATTTTAACTATAATACATTACTTTCCATAGAGGTTTACAATTTATAAATAAGTATAATAAATATATGAATACATAATGTATATTATATGTATATAATGTGTATAATATATATTTAAGCGAGTGACGGTTCTTCGCTGTTGCATTCAGACCTCAAGGCATCCATGACGGCTTTGTCTCGACTTTTGATCGCCATTTTGAGGTTGTAACTGACCACTTTTTCCCTGTCTGCCGCCTCTGCTTCTTTGATGAATCTGCCTATCGCATCGTTACCATCATCCGCATAATATTTGCAACTGGCGGTATGATGCGATATGGCAACTACAGCATGTGGGATACTGTCGTGTAGCTCCTGCCTGGTCGTTGTAGTACGCACGATCACCACCTTTTCGTACGTCAACCTTTGAGCCTCGTGTATGGTGAGGATGCGTGATCCGGTGCCCGATCCGTATCCCTGGTTTTGTAGAGTAGTCTTTTCTACCTGTGTATGAAAAAGGTACAGGGTTTCGGACTGGGTTCGATCGATCTGTGCATCTGAATACCTTTCGAGTTTTAAGGAAGCCGTACGAAGTTTCGACGAGTAAATACCACTGTAGACTTCTCTAAGGGCAAATGCTACGTCAAGAGGGTTCCTATGGGTACACAAAAGCTCCTACGTTATGGTACTCATTATTTCAGGGCGGGTGTATTTTAAAGGAAAAAGATTGTGTCGGTCAATATAGGGTAGTTGGTTTAAAAAAAAAACTAGGTTTTGAGTTGTTCAAGTCAAACCCTATTACTGTCGCTACGGCAAATCGTCACAAAGTAAAATCTCTTGGTTACTTCGATCTTCCTATAACTTTTAATAATCACTGCCATATCATTAGAGCCTACGTGTTCCCTGAAATGTTTCAATCCTTTATCTTAGGCATTGACTTTTGGAAAAAATTTAATCTGATGCCAAAATATTTATTATCTTTAACTAACAAATTTAACTCATGTTATATTACTACAGGTCAGACTGATAAGGTCTTACCATATGTTAATCTTAGTGATTCTCAAGAAGTTATTGCAGACAGTATTATCCAACGCTTTAAGGATATCTCCTTTGAAAGCAAGGGTGAACTTGATCGCAATGATCTTATTACTCACCGGATTGATACCGAAGATGCTCTTAAGATCAAGCAGAAATGCTATAGACTCTCTCCTGAGAAACAAAAAGCCTTGATCGATGAGGTTGACAACATGCTAGCCTGGAAAGTCATTGAAAAATGCGAAAGCCCTTGGCTTTCTCCTGTCCTTATCACGCCTAAGTCTAACGGTGAATGGCGTTTCTGTGTCGATAGCAGAAAACTCAATGCTATTACCCGTCGTGATGCCTATAGCTTTCCTTTCATAAATGAAATTTTGGACAACTTTAAGAATGCTAAATACCTTTATAGCATTGACACTGCTAAAGCCTTCTGGGAAATCCCTTTGGATCCAGCTGATAGAGATAAATCTGATTTCTATGTACCCGGTAGAGGAATGTATAGATTCGTTGTCATGCCCTTCGGACTTACAAACGCTCCAGCTACTCAGCAACGCTTGATGGACAGATTGTTCACTCCAGAGTTCGAAAACAAAGTATTATGTTATTTAGATGACATTGTGGTCATAAGCGAGAGATGACATTGAGGAACATATCTCCCTTCTACTGAGAGTAGTTGAGAAACTTTCGATGGCTAAACTAACCATCAACTTTGAAAAGAGCAAATTCTTTAGAAGCGAGCTTAAATATCACGGTTACATCGTTGATGCTATTGGTTTACGGGCTGATCCCTCTAAAATTAAAGCTATTCTAGACTATCCTGTTCCAACTTCTCGTAAGGAAGTTAGGGAATTTCTAGGAACTTGTAGCTGGTTTCGACGCTTCATTCCTAACTTTAGTACTATCTATGCCCCTATTACTAAACTTACTTCTTCAGCTAAGAACGCTCCTAAGTTCGTCTGGGATGCTGAAGCAAACGCTGCCTTCCTTACACTGAAAGAATGTTTTGTAACTACCCCAGTTCAGCCTGCCCTGATTTTGACCTTCCTTTTGCTGTTCATTGCGACGCTTCTAACTTCGGTATTGGTGCTATTTTTACTCAAATCCGAAACGGTAAAGAAGTTGTTATTGCTTATATGAGCAAGTCTTTGAATAAACACGAAAGGAACTATTCTACGACGGAACGTGAGACATTAGCAGTTATCACGGCTCTTGAACACTGGCGTTGTTACTTAGACTCTGGTAAACAGTTTACAGTCTACTCTGACCACGCTGCCCTAAAATGGTTTACCAATCTTTCTAATCCTTCTGGCAAATTAGCCCTTTCGACTATTCGCTTATCTTGCTTTAATTTTATTCTTAAACACAAGAAAGGTAAGGATAATTTAGTTTCTGACCTTCTTTCTCGCTCTAAACCTTCAGACTTGAACTCTACTTCTACTCTATAATTTCAGGCTTGTCCAGTAACGGGAAACCTTATTTCAATTTCTTCTGAAGTAGAACGTTACAACAGGTTACTTTTAGGTTGTCAGAACAATTCTGATTGTTTTCCTAACTATACCCCCAAAGACGGTAAACTTTACCGTTGCATTCACTCTCCTTACTCTCTAAATAATGACTTTATTTGGAAGGAAGTCCCTCCTCCCTCTTTAAGGCAATCTATCATCAAGGAAGCTCATGGTCCTCCTTCTAATCCACATCTTGGTATCTTTAAAATCTACAAAAAACTGTGTTAACCTACTATTGGCCTGGTATGTTCAAGCAAATAGCCAAGCCAAATTTATGTAATGTGTGTTTAGCTTTTAAATACTCAAATCACTCACCTTACGGTCCTATGGGAAAACCTAAAGTCTGTTCAAGGCCCTTCCAGACTATCTCTCTAGACTTGATGGGACCATTCCTTATGACTAGAGCACGCAATCAGTATATTTTGGTTGTCAATTGCTTATTTACAAAAAATACACTCTTATCTTTGCACTTAAACGCGCTACCGCTTCTAATGTGATTGAAAGACTAGAGAATCTAGTATTTTTGGTTCATGGTGTTCCTCAATACATTCTTACTGATAATGGTGTACAAAATAAAATTTAACATCGATAATAAAAATATTGTTTTAGGCGTTTTTATTGACCTCAAAAAGGCCTTCGACACGGTCAGTCATGAAATATTGTTGTATAAACTAAAGACGGCCGGGGTCACTGACACTGCGCTGGATATGTTTACTTATATGTTGGATATGATAGACGACAAATTGTTCAGATAAATAATTGTAATAGCAAAGCAGAAACTATTACCTATGGAGTGCCCCAAGGGTCAATCCTGGGCCCTTTACTCTTTTCCGTATACATAAACGATATTCAAAAACTAGGGCTGCACGGTCATATTACATTGTATGCGGATGATACATGTCTCTTCTACTTTGGTTCCTGTATACATTCGATTATTAGTATTGTTCAGAATGATCTCGAAATCTTACTAGGGTGGCTCCAATCTAATCTGTTAACGATCAATATTTCTAAAACTTCGTATATTATCTTCAGAGCAAAAAATAAACATGTTCCTATGCATGATCCCCCAAAAATTAATAATATACCCTTGCAAGAAAAAAGCCACGAAAAATATCTGGGCCTACGTATAGACAAACACCTTACATTTATACACCAAATTGACCACATTAAAAAGAAATTGTCATCATTAATTGGATCGCTGAAAGGTATGACTAGATGCATTCCGCGAAATATACGGTTTACAATTTATAATTCGCTAATCAAGTCCCATTCACTATACTTGATAGAGGTCTGGGGAACTGCTACTAAGTCAAAAGTCAGTGAGCTTCAAATATGCGAAAACAAAATAATCAAAACTTTATTTCAATACCCCTACCGAACGCCCACTTGTAAGATTTACAAAGAAACCTGTCTCATGAGCATTAGGCAACTATATGTTTACCACACCTGCATACTGGTTCGAAAAGTACTTAATAAACAGATACACACATCTATCTCCCTCAGACAAGCAAAACACGTTATGAAGCGGGTAACACGACGCGGTAGTTATATTGTTACACCAAAAATTAGAACCAATTATGGCAAGCGAATGTTTACTTTCGAGGGAGCACAACTTTTTAATCATCTACCTTCTGACTTAAAAAATATTGACTCAGATCGAGTTTTTAGGGCAAAACTAGCTGCTTATGTAGCTCAAAATGTAAATTTGGTGTAATGTTAATTTTGATGTAGGTATTCTACCCAGTTATTAACTTTTGTACGGCCTTATAACTGCATAAACATATTATTTGTGGTTTCTTATGTAAGTGACGCCATGTTTTGAATAAGAAATAAAGATCTTTAAACCTAAATTCAGTCAAATGAATTCCGTAACTTACTTAATAAATATAAGATCCCCTATCAAGGTCTTACTCCTTACGACTGTCCACAGGTCAATCCTACTGAAAGATATAATCGTACGATTGTCACGGTACTAGCTTCCCTAGTCAATGAGGTTCATAGATCCTGGGATTTGCACTTGCCTAAAATCCAAGCTGCAATGAATAATGCTGTAAATGTCGTTACGGGTTTGTCTCCTGCCTTCCTAACTTTTAGTCGCGAGATCATTACTTGTGGGTCACTTTATACTCATGACTTTAACATTGATGAATTAACGTTCTTGCCACGTGACCTCTATGCCCATAATCTTGGACTCTTGTCCGCACTATTTGACAAGGTGGAAAAAGCTCTACATATTTATCACCAGAAGAACTCACTACGCTATGATTTACGTCATTCCTTCAAAGAATATTCTGTTGGCGATACCGTTTGGCGCAAGAATTATGTTCAAAGTAACGCTGGTACCTACTTCAGCGCGAAATTAGCGCCTAGATACATTATGTGCAAGGTCGCACTTAACTTAAGCTTTTTCCTCTTGTTTATGTACTTGAAGATCCTAATGGTTCCCTTATTAAATGGCACATTAAGGACATCAAAGTATGAAAAGCTACTTATGCAAATACTTACTTCTTATGTAAATACTTACTCCTCTTTACACTTTACTTTTCCTCTTTTTCTTTCTTCGACTTCAATATTTGGCTTCGTTTGGCACTTTTTTCTTATTATTTCTTTTTGTTATCTCTTGGAGCGGTTAACAAATCCTTAAATAAGCCCTTGTCATATTCTTTTTTATCTCTTGGAGCGGTTGACAACTCCTTAAATAAGCCACTGTCATATCTTAACCCTCCACATTAGGCCCCTACTGCCTATGGTTGGGTTGGGTACTACTGTTTCTTATTTCTCCTCAGCAGGCTCCTACCGCCCACTGATGGATGAGATGCTATTTCTATTTCTTCTTTTTTAACCTACCACGTTAAGCCCAATTGGACTGCTTATCGTTGGTTTGGGTGTTTCTTTTCTGAAGTTTAGTATTCTTTCTCTACCTTCTTCCCTACTCTCAATTGGTTGCATACTAAACCTCCTTTCGTTAAAGAAGTTTTGTAGCTACAGAAACTAACTTCCTATTTTCTATTGGGTTTTCGCAAAGAGCGGCTGACTACTCTTTAAATAAGCCTACAGTCCCGCCTCTTTATAGGCAAGAGCGGCTGACAACTCTATAAATAAGCCTGTTGGTCATGTATTTCATATTTTGAAGTACTATCTCCGGAGTACGCGTCATTGAATGTGAACCGTACCCCAATTAATGTTAGTGTGAAGTATGTTTGCGAATGAATATATGATAGTGTTATGTGAGTGGTTATGTTAGTGTGAAGTATGTTTGCTGATGAATATATGATAGTGTTATGTGAGTGGGAATTTTGTTTCCCAAAAATTTAACAAAAAATTTTTTTCTAAAGTCGAAAAATTTTCCGGGGTTGTTGGGGTAATGTAGGGCTTCGTTTGAAGCCCAAACTATTGAATTTTATCTTTTCGTGTCACTTTTCGTTTACCATGGCATGTTTGGATAATGTTGTCACAGCTGTCTTTTCATCGTTCTGTCCTCGAATTCTATGTCTTTGGTTTATGCCATCGTTCTATGCTATGACATCATTCTATCTCGTTGGTCTTACCTTAACCATTTTAACCATTGACATAGAATGATGCTTTGACTGGCCACTTACTTTTGTCAGTCTTTACTTTTTTCTTACATTGGGACTTCAGATTTGAAGTTGGGAAAAAACGGGATGTGGAAGAAAATCACCTTTTTCCGTCCTGGTGCTCTGAGAAGAAAATACCAGGACCTTCTAATTTAAAGACCTCCCTGGGTCAGTGCTTGGCCCAGGGACTGGAAAGTTTAATATACCGTCTTGAATTTTTACCGTAAATTCAGTGTAAATCTTCTTACTAGCTATATTCTAAATCTTCTAACTAAAGACTACCTACCCTAATTTATTTAATATATACCGCACTGCTACGCAGTGGACTTATCTCCATTGTGACGGAGATTCCTTTCAGCCTATAAATTTACCATCTACCACGCCTCGCTAGCGGCAAATAGTTAACCGGATTTGGGATCCCGTCAGGATTTTATTTGGATTTTAACCCGTGGAGATCACCCGTCCTGGACCTATGGCCTAAACAGTACCGTAGACACACCTTTTTAATAATTTACTTATATCTAGTACTACGAGCCATAGTGTGGATAGGTTAACCCATTGGTCCCAATAAATTCCTCAGTGTTTTACCCTAGTTCATTTTTTTTTCTTTTAGCCTTCCTCTTCCACCTAGGCCGTTGCGTTTGCCTAAGATTCTAACCCTAAGGACCTAGAATCCTCGACGCAACGCCTAGGTACCCTAAACTTGCACCTAGGATTTAGTGACCTAAACTCCTAAAGCCTAGGTGTAATCCGACACTACCCTTACACTATTCCTTACTCTTAACTCGTGGTATCCACTTAGGACTCTAAATCCTAGGTGTAATACTACACACGCCCGGAAATCGTGGCCTGATTGATTGCACTTAATACAAATAAAACGTGTCGAATCAACTATCGGCGCAACAACTTTACGAGACTGAGCGTTATCCGAAGCTTGCTGAGGCGGCTCGTAAATCTCAAAGTTTGAGACTACATCTAACAAGGCGCCAATGCTATCTATCCTGTTTGTAGACAAACAAGGCCTGTACCGCGAATTAAGGTTATGTTTTATGATAGGTAAAAGCGCAAAATCATATGAATGATAATAATAAAATCACGGGCAGATTGCGATTCCATTTGTTTTAAATCACGGAGACGCTGTTCTAGGTGGTAGTCGTAGTTAGTTTTCAAATAAGTTTTATAGAAAAAAGACTTTAACTCATCGAACGTCAAAGAAGGTATTCTAATTGTCCTGAAATATAAAAGAGCCGAACCAGAAACAAGTTCGTGGAACCGACGCACAATATATGTCAGAAGCAAACATCCGTTCTTCGATGAGCTGAAAGAAATCCTTCACGCAAGTTTGACCATCAAAGCAAATATTCCACTTTGACAAGCTTACGTCGCGGGTGAAAAGCTGGTTGAGTCACGTAGCTTCATGAGCAGAAACAGACTGGTTGTTCAATCTCTGCCAAATAGGACTAGCGCGATAAGGCGTCTCACCAATATCTTGCTCGTAAGCGGCCTCTTCCGGGTCAACATCAATAACTGTGTCCTGATTCAGCGACATTTTTAGACAAAGTGAAGTTTGTTGTTAGAAATACAGCAAAAAAAACGATACCGTTAAGTAAACAGATCGTTAATACAAGTCGTAATATCTGAAAAAAATTCCCTAAGAAAAAAAACCTAATTAGGGGAAAAAAAACCTAATAGGGGAAATAGGGTGAAAATCGAAAGTGAAAGAAAATACCTTAAATACGTGGGAAAAACCTGTTAAACTCGTTGTTTACTGCGTTTAACAACTAACTATGGGAAAGGGTTAAATAATTCTTTATTTTAATAAATAATAACGTGTTTTATACTACTTAAAATTATTTTTACTTTAAATAACACATGACAAAAAAATCAATTAAAATATGGCACGAAGTCACACTAGAACGTCGTAAGGGTTAAAAAGTCCAAAACTGGTCCGTCGTACTTCGTGGGGCTAACGAGTAAATGTCAAATCATTGTTGTTCGTCAATCCATGCACACACATCTAACATTCCTAATGGGGTAGACAGAGCTTCAGTGGTTGATAGGTTATCTGAAACAAAAATGATACAATTATGAAATGACAGCGGCACGGAACGTACCCACCGTATAAGCAAGAAAAAAAAAGAAAAAAAAACAATGCCACGGAATAGTAAATGGATAATTACTTACCTCAAATAGATGGTTTTTTAATCGCGGGCGCCAGATCTTCAGCGATCAATTTACGGGAGGTAATCGCCGAAACACATATTGAATAAAGAAGACGATATTTATAGAAATACAGGGTTTAAATAAATTTAAAAAAAATACACAAATTCGACACTGGGACCAAAATTAAACATGAAAATTGCACAATAATTTTTAAAAAAAACTTAACAGTAGAGTAGGCCTATCGATTTAAACTGCAAATTATAATTGGAAGTTTTGTTTGGGAAAGAAAAGCTGTTTAATTTAAAACAATAATTATAACAATATTAAAACAATTTGTGAATATCCCTCACGCGGGTAAGCGTTTTAAAATACTAAAATATAATCGTTAACAGGTTTCGCCCTTGTCATAATCTACTTTGCAACAAGTAATATGAGTCTGTAGTTCTCCATACGAGACAAAGATGGCGCTAACCTATAAGCACAACGTATGTGCTTAGTAAGGAAATGAGAAATTTCGCTCAAATGGGTTCAAGTCCCATTCGCGCTGAATAGTTTTCTTTCCCTAAAAATAATTTGTGAATAATTATAACATATATCAATCAAATTTTGTGGCTTAACTATATTTAATTGGTATCTGAACCAAATAGGAAGATTAATTTAATTCGTCGACGAACAAAATCCCTACCTATTTGTCAGATATATATATAGAGCTATCGCAAATGGCTATTAGTTTAAGAATAAAATTAATAAATACAGAGGATGGATTAAAGGGACTTAACTAAAGGGTCTTCTTGGGGCCGTCGGAGTATCCGCAACGGAATTGTGGCTGGATCAAGTAGGGGCGAACGTAATTCGTATGAACGTCAATCGTACTTCGCTAAGGCAATTTTCGGTCCAGCCTTTTAATAGGTTGTCATAAAAACACTGCAACTACAAAAAATCCAAATTGGACTAGGATACCTAAAAGGCCACTATTCCCGAAAGGACACCAAAAAGGAAGAAAAATTAAAATATATGAGTATTTTAGTATAGTAAGAATGTCAAGCTAGTGTAACCTATACAAGAAAGATATTCTCCCCTTGCATGTCGTGAAGTAATCCCCCAGGTCAAGTGATAACCAGATTTGATTTAAACCACAAGACCCAGGATTCTCGTAACTGTTGCAAGAACAGCCTGATAGTGTATTTGTCTGAGCGTGAAGTAGATGTTGTAAAAATTGTACTGTATAGCGTAGGTATGTTAGAGCAGGCGTGTGAGAACAAAAAAAGGGAAAAAATAAAAAACTTACATTTTGATAAACAATTAGATTTCCACTTTTTTAAACCGAAAGAATAATTTATCTCCTTTTTCGCTATAATTGTTAGCCGTCGTTAGTAATATGGAATTCACATAAATCCATTAAAGCAGTTGTTTACAGACGAAAATCAATCATATTATCTACTTAAAAATTTTTGTCGAATGAAATGACAACTTCAATCCCAAATAAAAAGCAAAAATGGAGCAAGTTCTAAAATTTTGAAATCTATTGAATAAAAAAGAAAACTAGACCGAAAAGAATTAGTGAACATAAAAAAGATCTCAAGCAGAAATGCTGCATTACTAAGTACTTACTTACTACTTAATTACATACTTAGTACTTACTTACTACTAGCACTATAACACTTATTCTATTACTTATTGTTCTACTACACATTATTCTACTTATATCTATTACTTATCTACTCTTATTCTATTACTTATCTACTCTTATTCTCTACCTACACATATTTTACCTTACACAACTTTTTTCATTTTGATAAAGGACATTGCGACAAAAGGTGTCTTTTTGGTATAAAGGACATTGTGCAAAAACCTAACATTTTGGTTAAAGGGACATTCTCGTACCTAAGTGTGTTACCCTAACTACACTATTGGCTCTAGACTTGTATTTCTTAGTTTAATAATTTAGGTTTATAAACTTAGATTTTAGTGCTTATTGTAACTTAGTTTTAATGTTCATGTCAAAAAAATTTTTTAATTGTTAATAATTTAAAAAAATTTAATTTTTGAAAAAAAACACCTAATTTAAATAAAGTAACTTGATATTTAAAAAAAATTCCAACCTTTTCAATTAAAAAAATGTTTAAATTATTAATAATCCTTAACAATTTACCTTTAAAATATTTTATACGTGGTGTAAAAAACACAACCTGTTAAATAATAACAAACTTAAACTGTGCTATTATTTTTACCTAATGTTAATTTTTTTCTCCTAACTTAAACTTTTGTTATCTCAATTATACTGACTATTCTTTAATTTTGCTGACTGTTCTTCATTTTTAATGACTGTTCCATTGTTCTTTAATTCTTATTACTGTTTTTTCTACTTTTCTGACTTATTCAACTATACTTTATCTTATTTTATTACAACTTTCTTTGTAAATCTGCAATATGGCTCGTCGTATTGATTTCAATCTACTAAATAAAGCGGAAGCCGAATATGAGGTTAACAGTTATGACTATGACTCAACTTCTCTCGATTAATTTTTCTCCTGCCTTCCTAACTTTTGGTCGCGAGATCATCTTTTGTGGGTCACTTTATACTCACAACTTTAACATTGATGAATTAACGTTCTTGCCACGTGACCTCTATGCCCATAATCTTGGACTCTTGTCCGCACTATTTGACAAGGTGGAAACAGCTTTACATATTTCTCACTAGAAGAACTCACTATGCTATGACTTACATCATTCCTTCAAAGAATATTCTGCTGGCGATACCGTTTGGCCCAAGAATTATGTTCAAAGTAACGCTGGTACCTACTTCAGCGCGAAATTAGCGCCTAGATACATTATGTGCAAAGTCGCACGTAAGCTTTCGCCTCTTGTTTATGTACTTGAAGATCCTAATGGTTCCCTATCTAAATGGCACATTAAGGACATCAAAGTATGAAATGCTACTTATGTAAATACTTACTTCTTATGTAAATACTTACTCCTCTTTACACTTTACTTTTCCTCTTTTTCTTTCTTCGACTTCAACATTTGGCTTCGTTTGGCACTTTTTTTTACTCTTTAAATAAGCCTACAGTCCCGCCTCTTTATAGGTAAGATCGGATGATAACTCTATAAATAAGCCTATTGGTCATGTATATCATCTTTTGAAGTACTATCTCCGGAGTACGCGTCATTGAATGTGAACCGTACCCCGACTAATGTAAGTGTGAAGTATGTTTGCAAATGAATATAATGATAGTGTTATGTGAGTGGTTATGTTAGTGTGAAGTATGTTTGCTGATGAATATAAGATAGTGTTATGTAAGTGGGAGTTTTCCTTCCCAAAAATTTAACAAAAAATTATTCTCTGAAGTCGAAAAATTTTCCGGGGTTGTTGGGGTAATGTAGGGTTTCAAACGAAGCCTAACTATTAAATTAGAATTTTATCTTTTCGTTTCCCTATTTGTATACTTTTGCATGTTTAGCTTGCATTGACACAGCTGTCTTGTCATCGTTCTGTCTTCGAATTCTTTGTCTTTGGTTTATGCCATAATTCTATGTCGTTGGTCTTGCCTAAACCATTTCAACCATTGACATAGAATGATGCTTAGATTGGCCACTTATTTTTGTCAGTCTTAATTTTTTTTGCTACATTGGACTTAAAATTTGAAGTTGAAAAATCAAACTGGGAGCTGAAGAAAAATCACGTTTTCGTCCTGGTGCTCTGAAAAACTTCTAACTATAGTCTAGTATTTAATAAATACCGCACCACTACGCAGTGGACGCTATTCTCCAAAACGACGACCTAAAAGTCTTCCAAACAAACACCGCTGTACAGTGGACTTATCTCCGTCGTGACGGAGATTTCTTTTCATCCTATATCCCTACCATCTATCACGCCTCGCTAGTGGCGCTTACCTACGGCTTAATCAGTATCGTTGTCACACTTAATTTTTTAACTTACTTATATCTAGTACCACGAGCCATAGTGTGAATAGGTTAACCCATCTATCCCAATTAAATTCCTCAGTGTTTTACTAGTTTATCTTTTCTTTTCACCTTCCTTTTTCACCTAGGTCGTTGCGTTTGCCTAGGATTCTAACTCTAAGGATCTAGAATCCTCGACGCAATGCCTAGAAACCCTAAACTTGCACCTAGGATTTAGTAACTTAAACTCCTAAAACCTAGGTGTAATCCTACACTACCCTTACATTATTCCTTACTCTTAACTCGTGGTATCCACTTAGAACACTAAATCCTAGGTGTAATACTACAATATATATATATTTTTTAATTTTGGCGTACGCTGGCAAGCGGCTACCGTGTCGTTCGCTATTCAAATTGGAACTGTCATCTTCGATTGACAGATGTGACCTCTTGAGGCACAGGGCCCTAATCGCGCTAATTTTGACGATTTTACCAAGGAACAATTATTGTTAAATTTTTCATTTTTGTTAACGATTTTGTTCAATTTTGTTATAATTTGTGTATAAAAGCAATCGTTCATAACAAAAAAAAAACGGCCAAGAGCGTATCGGGACACGCGCATTGTAGGGTTTCGTCGCAGCATGGTTCAAATATGCAGCTGGCTTCTTAATTCTACGAGCATATTGACGGTTAAACCGCTAATAATGTCTAAAAACGAGGTCACAAAGAAAGAAGGTAAATAAAGGAGAATTTTAAATTCCAGCACCACAAGGAAAATGAAAAAAAAAAATCATCTGTTTAAGAACCACCTGGCGTGGATGCAAACGGTTGTATAAAAATCGTTTACATTACGTGTTCATTTAAAACTGGTATACTATCGTTACGGTCATAGTTAGAGATGAAAGAGACTAAAGTCTTTTAAGGCTTATTAAAAAGTCTCGCCTCCATCTTACAAGACTTGACTCTAAAATTAAGATTGAAAGTTCGAGTTTTTATTAATAAGACTTAGTCGTTTTATTAATAGACTAAAAACTGAAACGACTCGAGTTGTTTTCAAAAGACTGAAAGACTTAACCAACTCCAGTTGATTTTAAAAGACTTAAACGACTCGAGTTCTTTTATGTAAAAGGGTTCGCACCGCAGTTTGTGTGTGATAATCAATATATCTTTTGTAACCTATCAACCCTTTCACTTTCACGCCTAAACCACTAAATACAATTTGATAAAATTTAACAAGGGGATAAAATTAGATATTTACGTTCTATCAACACATACCTTTTTTTCATACAGTTAATCTTGCATCCACAGACTTGTCCGTGCCCTTGTCTTGTTACATTTAATATTATTATTACCTATTTAACCTTTTTAACACATTAACACTCCATATGTGTAAATGTATCGTGCAAATCTGATTTGTTTAGTGTATCAACTTCCATTCTAGCAGCTGCGAAGCGTGGGCAATCTAGTAATATGTGCCACACAGACTCGCTTACGCCGGGATCAAACTCGCATCCGGGATTGTCCTTTAATTTGAACCGATGTAAGTACTCCGCGATCCCTCTGTGACCTGTCATACCTTACGACTGTCGCCTTCCCAGACAATGAGTCGCCAGTCTTTTAAGTAGTTTAGGGCGACTACAGCACCTAAATTACGATTTTATGATGCGTAGATAAGCATGACGCACTGCATTAAATCGAAGATAAAAAATACGGTAATATTCAGGACATAAACTAGATAAGTAGTTTGCTGAAAACATGATTCAGCACTTTTGGTTCGATAGAAAAAGCTCACAAAGTCACCTCTAAATACCAATATTGTGTATCTTTTAAGCTGTAAAAACGACAGTAAAATGCACACAGGAACTTGAATTTGCTATCAAAATGTTTGTAATTGAACACTCTTGATAAGTAGCTAACGCATTTTTCGATTTAAGCTGTTACCTTTCCATAAATCTCATTTTTCTAACTTTCGAACATGTTTTTACGCACGTACGCTTTCATAGACCGTAAACTTCGTATATGGACACTGTCCGCACTGCCGGTCCAGGCTTTTTGAGAGACGGAGATGGCACTATTCCTATGTTTGCTGCTATTATCCGGTGCTGTAGTCGCCTTAAGCTGTTTAAGTAACAGCTCAGCTTTTTACGTTAAAAGACCTCGACTAAAAAAGCTAGTCTTTTATAAGACTGACTCAGTCTTTTAGTTCCCAACCTTTAGTTATCTAAAGGTTGGGAACTAAAAGACTGAGTCAGTCGTGAGGCATTAAAACTAAGGCGAGTCTGTATTAAAAGCCTTAGAAGGCTGAGTTTCTTTTATCACTAGTCATAGTCAATGTTAAAATCTCCAGATAATATAGTATCAAAAAATGACATTCCATTCGATGGTATTGGCGAGAAAAGAAAAACCCTTTCACGTGTTTGGGAAACATCCGAATTTTTTTTTCCAAAATTTTATGTTTTAGATCTGTCGGCGCAATCAATATCTATGACCATGCCAAATTTCAGCTCTGAGGTACCAAGGATCGAATATTAGTCAATGTATTCTTGTTAATCCCAACAGTGTTTCGCACTTGGTCGACTATTACTAGTGTGGGTTTATTAATGTAGGTTTAATGTTCTTAAACGTCACAGAAGGAGGGAGTTCAAGTGAAACGATTAAGTTCAGTTCACGAAAGTCCGGATATATTTGAAACACACAAATTGTTACAATTGATGGTCGGAAGATTTATGAAATCGCTAACGCGTGTGTGCGCGACGGGCGAAGGCAGGACGACTGAATCCGCGAGTCGAGCCGCTTGCGCACGTTCCTCACTATACCTACATATATGCTAGATAGGTCGCTACATCATACCCCCCTAAAATTTGGTACAAAGAGAAAAACAACAATCCAAATTTTACACAATAATTTCGAATTACAAACTTTCTATAATAAAGCAACTTGCTACACGCTAGACCTGGCCTTGCTATTCTACACCCTGCGTTGCGTAATCATTGTATGGAATGCAAAACAATATGATAACACGAGTACTTGTTACATTCAACTGAGTGTTTATAAAATACAATATTGCTCACATGACTTAGTGGTTAACTTGGTGGCTTACTATCTAAGGTCTTGGGTTCGATACACAAAAATATTTTTACATAATATCATTAACAATTGCTACATTTATTCTATTATACTCTAGGCTTAATTGACATAATGCAGTTGAAAAACACATCTCAAGTATACCTCACCCAAATGCTAAGTATATGTATGACAATAACACAGTATGGTAAGTACACTGGACTATTAATAAATGTATTGCGTATACTGTATAGGTACAGCAAGTAAGTTAATGGTAAGTTTACATTTTAATAGGACATAATTAGTGTTTATTGAACTGGTGACTGTAAAAATATTTGACTAATTGCTTTCGTGACTGTCTTCTAATACTAAAAAATGAAGTTGACAAAAAAACAAAACTTATACTAAGACTACCTGTTTAGGTACGTTGATCTTCGAATCTGGTGGAATTCCCGTGGGCATTGGCAAGTTGGACATGGCTGCATTATTGAGCATGTCACTTACTTTTCTGTCGCAGTACTTTTTGACGCGATTGCAACATCCTCGTCCACAAAGACAGCAAATGAGTAGCACGAAGCAGACTGCTCCTACTGTTAACATCATGCCGTACAATTCGACTTTGACCCTTATCTCGTCGACCTGTTGGTTGACTCCTGCCTGGGCTATTATAACTTCTTCATTCTTGGTATTATAGTTACCCATTGTAATTTTTAATATTACAGACGATTTTCACGTTATTTGCTTTGACGCTGCGATGTGTCTGTCGAAAGTGAACACCGGACCAATGCAGTTGGATTCTTATTAAAATTTAAATGCTTACCTATTACTAAATTTTTACCTAAAACGAACAGGCATTTTTATGCGACGTCCGCTTCTCGACGTTTTAATTTCTGGGTCGGCGATTTCGCTGTGTTTTTCGCTCACGTTGCCCGCGCCGGGTATCGTTGGTGCGCTGACGTCATCCGAGTCGTTTAAAATGTAGGCTGGTTTTAGCCGATCTATTGAAACGTTACTTTTGCGATTAGGTAATTGCAGTTGGAAAACCTTTGAATCCCTCCTAAGGACTTGATAGGGACCGTCATAGGGTGGTTTCAATGGTTTTCGCACTGTATCGTCCCTAACAAATACGTGTGTACACGACTTAATGTCTGGATGTACAAACCATTTTCTGTTATCGCGATGTTCGTTAGGAATTGGCTTTAATTTTTGAATGACGTCACGAATGTGCTGTACCTCAACTTCCCCAAGCGCTGACTCAGTGGAGGAAAAAAACTCGCACGGCAACCGTAGGGGTTTACCGTAAGTATATTCCGCGGCACTGACGCCGTTGTCGCTGCGCCCTGCCGCTCGTAATCCAAACAGTACTGATGGTAACTCGTCGACCCATGACCTGGTGTCTAGACGAGCCATCAACGAAGCTTTCATTGACCTATGCCATCGTTCGACCAACCCGTTGGCCTGCGCGTGATAACTTGTAGTTCGAAGTTTTTTAATACCTAGGTATTTAAGTAAATTCGTGAATAGATGGCTTTCAAACTGACGTCCTTGATCTGACGTAAGTCGGTTTGGACACCCGAAACGGCATATCCAACCATCGTAAATTACCTTGGCAACTGTATCCGCGGTTATATCTTTAATAGGGAATGCTTCTGGCCAACGTGTTGCCCGATCGATGACAGTGACGCAATATCTATATCCTTCTTCCGATATGGGCAGCGGTCCCACGATGTCTACGTGTATATGCTCGAACCTACCTGCACTTTGAAATTGTCCATATTCAGATATAGTGTGTTTACCTATTTTCGAACGTTGACATGGAATGCAAGCCCTTGTCCATCTGTTTATATCAGCATTCATGCCGGGCCAAAAGAACCGTTGTGCTACCAGTTTGCGTGTGGCTTTAATGCCGGGGTGGCTAAGTTCGTGCACACTATTGAAAGCTATGCGTCTATAGTTTTCTGTCAAGTAAGGTCTAACTCGTGACGTTGAGGTTTCGCAAATAATCTTCGCGTTACAATTTGGCAATATAATTGATTTTAATACAATTTTACTTTCCGAATAGTCATTTGACAATCTATATTGTTTTAAACAGTCGTCTAACTTTTGCGATTCTGCTAATTGTTCGTAATCAATGTTCGTGGGGCAAGAAATTGTCGCGACGCGCGATAACGTGTCTGCTACTACGTTGTCGTTACCTTTAACGTGTCTTATGTCGGTCGTAAATTCGCTAATGAATAACAACTGTCTGGTCCTACGCGGTGTTTCACCATCGCTAGATAGCTTTGTAAAGGCGTATACTAACGGGCGATGATCGGTGTATACAGTTAAAGGCCTGCCCTCGAACAATTTGCGAAAATGCCTGATGGCCATGTAAATAGCTAGAAGTTCGCGATCATATGTGCTATAGCGTTTTTGAGTTGCGGATAAGGCTTTCGAAAAATAACCTAGGGGGCGCCACAAACCTTTTTCAAGTTGTTGTAGCACGGCTCCCACGCACGTATCCGAGGCGTCACACATAAGCGATAACGTCGAATTAGCACACGGGTGTGCTAACGTGACAGCCTTCTCCAATTGCAACTTACATTCGTTGAACGCTGCCTCAGCGTCTGGCGTCCAACCGATCGGCGTGCGATCGTTTTTTTTTGCGTTATGTAAATACCTTGATAGAATTGCCTGACTGTTGACTGCGTGTGGAATGTGAGCTCGATAAAAATTCACCATCCCTAGAAATCTGCGAAGCTCGTTTACATTTGTTGGCTTGGGAAATTCCTTGATAGCACTCACCTTGTCTGTCATCGGTTTGATGCCATCGGTAGAAACGTGATAACCCACAAAGTCAAGCTCCTGAACGCCGAAACAACATTTGTTAAGGTTAATAGTTAGCCCGTACCTTTGTAAACGCTCGAATAAAAGTCGTAGATGCTCTCGATGTTCTTCCTCGCTATTACTAGCAATTATGGCATCATCAACGAAGGAAAAAAGAAAATCTAGGCCTTGTAAAACAGTGTGGTGCATAAAACGTTGAAATGTTTGTGCCGCATTTCGAAGGCCAAACGTCATGCGCGTAAACTCGAACAACCCGAAGGGTGTGATTATCGCAGTTTTCTCTACGTCGGCGGGATCTATAGGGATATAGTGGTACGCTCGATTAATGTCTATGCGAGAGAAAATCTTTTTACCTGCGAGTAGGTATGTAAAGTCGTGGAGTCTCGGAATTGGGTATCTGTCGGGTTTGGTGACGGCGTTGAGCTGCCGGTAGTCACCGCACGGTCGAATGCTCCCATCCTTTTTCGGTACCACGTGAAGCGGGCTCGCCCACGCGCTTTTAGAAGGCCTACATATCCCTAAATCCTGCATTAACTGAAATTCTTCTCTTACCTTTTTGAAGCGATCGGGTGGTAGGGGTCTCGCTTTTGCGTACACCGGCGGTCCTGATGTTTCAATATGGTGTCTGACGGTGTGCTGTGGGGTGTCTCGAAAACATTGTGGTTTGGTAATTTCTATAAATTCGCCTAATAAGTCACGATAAGGATTATTTTCGTCAATTGTTTTTACAGTCGTTATGTTACATTTTTTTATGCTGGCTACTACATTCAAATTTGTTATCTTATCGATTAAACGCTTGGAGCTCAGGTCAACAATCAATCCAAAATGGCTTAAAAAATCGGCTCCTAAAATTGGTTGACTGACCTCTGCTATTATAAAATTCCATCGAAATGCTCGTCTTAATTTGATATCTAGTAACAATGAACATGTGCCGTAAGTATTTATTTTAGTGCTGTTCGCGGCGTACAAGGAAAAATTATTTTCTGTATTAACATTTGCCTGCATTTTGCGTTTAATTAAATTGACAGGTATTACGGAAACATAAGCTCCCGTGTCGACTAAAAAGTTTAGATTACTATTCCTATCGAAAACACATAATCGACGGCTGTTACCTTCCATGCAGTTAACCGTCGCTGACCGCACGGCGTCTAGTTTTCCTGTTTCTTTTCCGCCCAGGAACACGGTTCACGGCATTTTCGAGCCTCATCCTTGAAACGGTAGTGGTAGTAACAATATGGTCGGTTTCCCTTACGTGAACTGGAACGTCTGCCGCGCCGACTTGAGTTGCGCGATCCATTGCTTGCCCTTTGTGGTTTTCTCGCGCCTTCTCTCCACTTGCGTATCTCTGCCACTTCCAGCGTCAGTTTAGCCACGGCGTCGACTAGATTGCTAGATTCGTTCGGTGTGACGGCCGCTAACTCCAGAGGCTTGCTTGTCTCGATGACCTTGTCCGCTACGTCCGCTAGGGTCTCAGCGTCCTTGATTGCCGTAGCTGCCAGGACAGTGCGTACCGCCACGGGCAGATGGTTTTGCCACAAAACTAACAGCGTCTCCTGGGGCATCCTTGTTCCTGCCAGGGTGCTCATCCGCCGCCAGAGCTGCGATGGCTTTTGGTCCCCTAGCTGCATATCGCTTATTAATTTCTGCAATCTTTTGTTTTCAGACTCTTCGTAAACGTGCAGTAATCTTTCTTTAGCGAGTGCGTATTTTTCGGTTTCCGGCGGGTTTTCCAAAATGTCAGCTATTTGCTGAATAACGCTTTGCTTTATTATAGAAAGTTTGTAATTCGAAATTATTGTGTAAAATTTGGATTGTTGTTTTTCTCTTTGTACCAAATTTTAGGGGGGTATGATGTAGCGACCTATCTAGCATATATGTAGGTATAGTGAGGAACGTGCGCAAGCGGCTCGAATTGCTTGAACCATAGGTTGGGCTGATCAGTCCAGAACTCCGGAATCCTTGCAGAGACTGAAATCAGGAGGATGTCAGGTTTTTCGTCTTCCGGTTTCGGCATGGCTGTTTACTCGAACAGTTAATGTAAACGTATATTTTTCCGACAGGGTCCCGTCGCGCGCACGAAATTGAGCCGCCCCGCAATGTACACTGTCCACTGAACTATATCACGTCGGGGTCACCAATGTGGGTTTATTAATGTAGGTTTAATGTTCTTAAACGTCACAGAAGGAGGGAGTTCAAGTGAAACGATTAAGTTCAGTTCACGAAAGTCCGGATATATTTGAAACACACAAATTGTTACAATTGATGGTCGGAAGATTTATGAAATCGCTAACGCGTGTGTGCGCGACGGGCGAAGGCAGGACGACTGAATCCGCGAGTCGAGCCGCTTGCGCACGTTCCTCACTATACCTACATATATGCTAGATAGGTCGCTACACTAGGAAAGTTTTTGATCTCGAAAGTTAGTGACTTATATAAATATAAAGGTATAGCGAATTTAATATTTGAATAAATTATTTACTATTTAGACATAACTGTGAAACAATTTGCGAATAAAGATAATAGTATATAGCTTTTTACATTTAGAATTAAAATTGTGAACAGATGGGGCCCAATTATACTTAATATAAGGGAAAAATAATTTAACTATAAAATAACGGATACCAGGAACACCCAGTAATGAATTCACGAAGGTCAACTTTGATTATAATATGTAATAAAGATAACGAGACTTGTTTACTTTAAATATCGTTGGTACCTACAAATTTGGACCACTAGTGTGCCTATTCTACTATCGGTTAACATTGACCTTTAAACTGGGTTTTCCTCAGAAAGTCACAATAATAATAATAATATAATATTGCCAATATTTAAAGAATAACTACTACTGTATGACTTAACATGGACCTATTTTACCTAGATCTGTGGTCACTACAGGAAAAACAAAATTAATTATTCATACAATACTGTTTTCAAACCACGTCTCGAGTCACAACGGATTACTGTGAGTGAGTAATTTTGACCTATTAGTCCAAGATAAACTATAATAGACTATAAACTTCACATTCGCTAAATACTTTTCAACTTTTGTATTTATTATTGTCTTCCTATGTCAATTGCTATCGTTTAACTTTATTTTTATATTTTGAGTTGCAAGGATAATATGAAATCTGTGTAAAAGGAGAAAGTAATTAAAAATGATTAATATTATGATTAAATAACTTTAATTTAAGGTAAAACACTTATTATAATAAAAATCTTAATACTGAAAAACTAGTCTTAAAAATAAATCACAATATCAATACTAAGCCTTCTTAGAAGCTAATTTAACATATTCCAAAATAGTAAGTTAACAAAATCTATAATATATTGGCATAGACAAGCAATAGCTTCTCTGCTTGCGAAGGTCCCTTACTACTGAAGCTAGGTCGATCGTCGCACTCTCGTTGTATCTCGATATGCTGATGTCTAAAGCGCAAAAAGCCCCAGTGCGATTTAATCCAGCAGAGCAGTGGACCACCATAGGAGGAAAGTTAAAACTTTTACCGTCAAACTCTGCATATACTTGCGCCTTTCTGACTTTAAGAACAAAGTTAAGAAAGTCTAATTGACTTCGAGGCACGCTTTTATGAGGCCAATCGGTGTAAGCGAAGTGTGTGAGGTCCAATGAGTCTGCACTGTCGTCTGTCACCCGCAGCTTGGTCACTATATGGTCACGAAAGGTCTTCACTTTCCTTGTTTCAATAATAAAGTCACCGAAAAACACTGTCCTTCCTTTCTTTGGGCTCCAATATTGATAACAGGCTTCCTTTTCTTTTTCCTGTGTCTTTGTCAGCATAACGATGACTCTAGATTGATACCCAAACACCATTTTCCAAAAATCTTCGGCTGTTGATTGAAGTGGACCCTGACAGCACAAATACTTGCCCCGAGTTTTGTACCCGTTGACGTGATTAGCGTTGATAAAATCACTTTCTCCATAGTCTGCTGGTAAGATCACCCTGTTATGATCAAAACAAGGTAAAAACCAGTATCTGTTCTTCAAAATATTCTTCGCCTGCATTGAGATGCTGCGACTGTACTCAACCTTCTCGTCTAATATTCTCCGATGCTCTTGTTCGAGGATCTTAATTATTCTTTCTTCATTGTAACAAACGCCAGAATTTTTTTTCGTACAAATCCCACCCATTTTAAAAATTTATTTTCACAGGATGAGAGTCCTTGTTTCTACTACAGATCAGTATCGAATGAAAATATCATACTGATCGGGACATATTTATACTGTTGCATTTCAGCATTAATATTAACTTTTTTCTTCCTGAATGGGTAATCTAACCAATATGACGCACGAGGTTCCAGTCTATTGAATTTGGTATTTATTTCAACATCGCAAAAAATTAATTTTAACTATCAAAATTCCTGTGTGGTTAATGAACAAGCCTTTCAGTGAGTTCAGATGTTATCATAAAGTTCCATTCCTTTTATGGTCTTAAGAGTGGTATTGTTAAATTTAGGTACAATTAAAAAACCTTTATATAGAGTGTAGGCTAAAGTGGTGATATTACGCATTACGTTTCAGTATATGAAATTAACTATTCTTTTATTATTGTACATTATTAATTTTAAAGTAATAATTTCCTCTATAGTAAGTGACTCACCATAATGCAGTCAACTGTAGGCAGTCAAAGGGCCAATATAAAGAGTATTTCCACATGAATTATATCATAACTTTATTTTGATTGTACAAACAACATCACGGTAAAAATGAGTACCAACGCAGACTCTAATCGACTAAAATCGGAAATTGCCCAGCTCAGTTCTCAAATACAGTTGTTGGAGAGCCAACTACGTAATGTAGAGACTCACAGGGATCGCCTTAAATGGGAATTGGATATAGCTAAATATCACTATCAAAGTGCACAACGCCAACTCCAAGCTATGGAGAGTAATTGAGCCTTATCTTCTAGCCATGGTCGAAATTATGTGAGTACCATAAACTATGATTTTTTTTCTGATACTTGGGTCCTTTGAAAATAAAATTACAATAGAGGTAGTTGATAAATGATGTTGTCATTCGCTGTCTAGACATCTATTTATATATTCGAATATGATTATCTATTTCAGTAAACGGCAGAACAACCTTGAATATTGCCTATTAGATGTGCATAGCTGAATTTAAGAAGAAAAAGGGTGTAATTATATCGAAAGCTCTGCAAAAGATAAGACAGGTGAACAAAGACTCCATCAGACAAGCAGAGAATTATCTTTTTTGTTTCACCGCTTTATATAAACAACGCATTTTATGATAAAGAATATGAAGTAATTTAGGTTGGCAACAGGCCATATGGGAATTGACCACGCGGTCATTCCAATTGCGATAACAATTTGCCTACGGGAAAACCCGCGATGGAAGCTATTTTTGTTTGTAAATTCCCCAATATCAGTTGAGTATATAAGAGTCTTCCAGTAGGATGTAGTATTATTGCGATTCGGGACTTCAAGAAGTAACGTCTTACTTTCTCTTAAAATGGATTCTGACAAATTGAACGGCATATTCGGTCCAGATCCTACGAGAAGAAACTGTACGATATTCCATTTGATTGCTGACTCTGACTGTGACGATATTCTTGATAGAATATTTAACTATTCTAAAGATAAAGCCTTTCAACACATTCTAAAACTAAAGAATGACGACGGAAGTACGTGTCTCCATACTGTCGTAGGGTCCCGAAGTGGAAGTGATGCTGAAAATATGACATCGTTGATGGTAGCTATGGGAGCAGACTTAAATGCTCAGGATAATGCAGGAGATACTGTTTTTCATAAAACAGTGAGACAGAGAGATCACCAGCTGGTACAAGGATTATTAGAGTTGCACGCCGATAAGGACATTATTAATGGAGATGGGTTGGCGGCTTATCAAATTGCAGAGCAAAACAATGACGAAGAAATGATGAAGATGCTTTTTATTGTAGAAAATAATAGCTGTGAGCGTTCAGTGAGCCCGTCTGTTTCGATGAGCTAAAGTGAAATAAGAGATTTTTTTTTCAAATTCAAGAATTTAACTACTTGTATTTTTGCTAGTAAAAGAGTAGTGTCCAAGCTTTGATATTATGAGTCGTAATTTTGAACTGTTTTAGTTAATGGGTGAATTTATAATAAATATAATTTTATTTAAAATTAGCAATAAGTTTCCTTACAACTAGTTTGTTTTATACCAATTTAATTTAAATAATTTTTCAATTGTTTGCGTCAATGTCAATCTATTGCTCGTGTTATTAAAAGTATATCAGGAAAATGTACGTCAGTATGTAACAACGGCATGAGTCAAATCACAATGCATACGCTGACATTTATTGGCAACATAAAATCAGTTGCTTCAAAACACTTTGTTATTGAAAACAAAGCATGCTAATGCAACTGTCGCACTTGGACCCGCTAGTTGAACAAAAATGACTCTTATTCTGGGGTTAAGAGAGAAAAGATGATCTTTTTATAGCTATGCAATTATTCTTCAGTGCAAACGTGACTTTTTACGTCATTTCAGTAAAGCCATACATTTTATATGTTGTTTTCAGGCTAAAAAATAAAAGTATTTTTGTAGAAGTTTATCAGAGGAATTTCAGTGAAGTACCTAAGCCTTACTTAAATTTCCTAATTAACATTACATGTAAAACATGTGTTATTTTTTTACGCCTAGTAATAAACGCTTATCAGAGGGTCGTTTCTTTAAAGCTGTTAAAATTTTATAACTTTCAAAGTAAATTCCTGCGTAAAAGCATTAACATTAATCATTTAATTATTTTAATGCAAGCCGCAAGCTGATGTAAACGCGAGGTATGGTTAAAATAAAAAATGATGAAATTTTACACTTTATATCGTCAACACAAAGGGTCTAGAATTATGTCATTTCAAGAATTACATGAATACTAGGCCCTTTGTTATGAAATGTCTTTAACATCGTAAATATTAATAGCTGTGATTCATAGAACTGTAAGCAAAATAATTTAAAGCATGTCGCACTCTTACAGCGAAGAAATTACAAGATATTTATGATTATAGCGCCGCTAGTGGGTGTAGAGTGTGTAGTAATAAGTAATGTAATTCAGGTTTTTGCGTCATCAGTAGTTTAATTGATTATAAATAATGCGTCACTAAATATGCTTCCTAATGGCCAATGCTCCCATGAACGACCCAATTAAGGGTATGAATGGTTGCTTATTTTGATATTATTCCAATGTATATTATTTATGTCATCAAAAAAATAACATAATTAACTCACATAGACCGATAATTAATTTGGTTATGGAAAAATAGGTTCGTTAGGTTTTTCCAAATGATTTTAATTGATCGCTATAGCTGGACGATAGCTTTATTCCTCATGTTGACATCTGACACTGGTACTGATAACAGACTTGACCTTACAGTTAATTGTTTCTTGGAAATAATAAATTCATATCATATCTTTGGCCACGTATTGTTTTTTTATTAATAACTGATCAAAAACTGACTTTTTATTGCTCCTAGACACACATCTAAAAGTGTTTTAACATAATGCATTGTATTAATAATGTATCAATGACGTAAGTTGGCATAGGTTATTTCGGTCACATTGACTCCCAAATCCAGACTGTTTTTTGTTGTCTTATTTTAAAAATTTGGAGCAAACTAAATTTATGTATGGTTAAAAATTTCCTGTTAGTTGAACAAAAATGAGCTTTATTTTGTAACGCAAAGGACTTTACATTGCCTACTAGTCTGATTCATTCGACCACAGTTAACTGATACCTTTTGTATCGTAATCTTAATTTATTACCTCGGCGACTGTAACCCGACAACCCATAAGCCCCAGGGTACCTATAATTTGTTTATTTCGTTGTGAAGTTTCTTAACCGTCATACGTGCATCAGGATGTATTCCTCTGAAGAAAGACTAGAGCTTGCGAGAGAAGTCCTTAAGCTTCAGGAGAAACTTAACCGTTTGAGGCTTAAAAATCCTCAAACAGAAGAAGCTAAGCAAATAATCGACGAAGAGATCCAGATAACAAGACAACAGTATGAAAATAAGAAGTATGAGTTAGTCATAATGTGTTCACGGGAGCGGTTTGTTGAGGATTTAGTCCAAATAGTTAGGTAAGTGCTCTTGCTCTGTTTTTATCAATCACACGTACAATTATTTAATAGTGATTCATTAAAGGGTCGGCGATAGTTCGCAGAATACTTAAGTAGATCATTTGCATACTGAGGTGATTGGAACTATAATTGTTTTTGAATTCAGGGGACGTGGGCGATTATTGTCTGAGCATGTGTGGATTTTACCTCAAAAAAATAGTGTGCGTATAAAAATGTATAAGCTTTTTGAAAAAAAATAGTCTTTGGTTAACAATCCACTGGTACAAACGTACTCTGGAACTTAGTTAAAGTGTGATACGAGAAATGCACTTCAGGTAATAGTTTCATGCAATTATTGAATTTGAGATGCATAAAAAATCCCTCTATTTAACTTTTTAAATTTATTGATTAAGAAAGTAATTATGCAAATGTTGTACTGTTTAGTTTTTAAAAATTCCATGTTATAAACTAATTGGACTAAAAATTTGATAAAAACATTAACCTTTGTTTACTTTACGATATAAGGTTGATTACTATTACCTAGAGAGCTGCAATAAAGTTAATTTAGGGTCAAAAGCATCGTCCTACTTAAAAACTTAGTGCGTAAATAGTTGATCTAGTTAATTAAATTTGGAGTAATTAATCCATTTGGGAATTAACGATAAAAATAACAGACCAGAAATACCCTGTGTACGTAGAACAATTAAAATACTAGAGCCACAGGTGGTTATTTAATTTATGCTAATTAATGGACAGACATGTGCGTAGGGTTTTACAAGGGTATAAAAAGGTTTTTTACTCCAATATAAAGTTAGATCACAAAAACAACTGCCTAGGAAGAAACAGTTTTTTATTTTTATCAGTTAAAGTGCATAGTTTTTTTCTTTCTAATAGAATACGCTCGAGACAAGAATCCTGCACCCCAAACATGAATACCAGCGACTTTCTCCAACTGATGGACCAACCAAATCTACAGACTCGTATAGAAGAGGAATTTAACTCTATAATTTCGGAGCAAGAAGAGCAGAAAGGCTGTCTTCCATTGGCCCATTATCTTCGCCGTGAAAAGCTCAATGATGAAGTTAACTCGAAAGCAAGCTTCGTTGACAGTTACAATACCCACCGAAAATTCTTGTGCATAAAAAATCCATATGTGAAAGACCGTGACGTGTTTTGGCAAGCAGTGTGGGACAACAAAATCCAAATAATAGTGATTACGTGCCAATTGATTGATAAAACCTATCAATATTGGTCTCCCAAAGAACGATATAGTGGGTAAGAAATTTAGGATTAAGACTTGGAAGATTATAATCTTTCCTCACTACAATTTGACTGTTTTATCTTTAAATCAAACAGGGCCTAAATACAAGCGAAGCCGTCCAATTTTTCACTATCAATACACCGCTTGGCCCAGGGAAAAATTTGACCATCAACCAGACGCCTTTGTAGAGTTTTATAACTTTGTTAATCACATGTATGTCAAGTTGAAAAAGCAAGTAGCTGATAAGACATTTATTCCCCCTATGCTGGTGCATTGTATCGAGGGTGTTGGCAGTTCCGATGTATTTTGTGCGTTAGATATGTGTGTCAACCAATTGGAAGCTACAGGAAGTGTATCATTGCCATATACCCTCGAAAAAATGCGACAGCAAAAATTAGGATCCTTTTGCCGCTCAGATCTCTATGTATTATCTTACCAATTAGTTAAAGCATATCTTGATAACAATTAGCCGATCTGGCTCTAATGTAAGTTTTGCCTTTTCAATATTTTATAGCTCATTCGACTGATTATAAAGTTTACAATGTAATTAAGAGCAATATTAAAATTGCTACTAGAATATAAGATTATATAATCTCACCTCAAATGTATTTCTAAGAAATCTGTGCCTACTGCGATTAATTTCTTTTTAAACAAACAAGTTTTATGGTTTTGTTATTGATGATCCGGACTTATAAGATATCACTTAATTGTTTCATTGAATGGACTTATCAGCAGTGATTCGTGACCCGGTAGTGTCATCCCTTGATTATAATTGAATATAAGCGCCAGTTGATAGATAGTTGTCTATAGTCATCCTCGGGACTTCATTGCATACAGTCGCAGCGTTAAAAAATTAAAAATGCATGTAAACCTCGAAGTGAAAGACCAAAAAGTAGCTGCAGTGAGTGAGCACGAGTTTAGAAGCAGAAGAAATCAACCCAATTACTTAGAAGCTGTGAAGTCGGAGCATAATTACATTTATGTCACAGCCACAAATTGGATCATTTGAGCACTTTTCAAAGCCAGAAAATGAAAAAAAAAATCGTTATTTAGACATCGCCTGCTGGGACAGATCTCGGGTGAAGATTATGCCTAAGGAAGGTAATACCGACTACATACATGCTAATTATGTTGATCATTGTAGAATATCGAAAAAGTTTGTGGCGACTCAAGGACCTCTGAAAGAAACTGTTTATCAATTTTGGCAGATGGTCTGGGAGCAGAATTCCCAGATTATTGTTATGCTAACAGAATTCCAAGTAAATGGGAACGAAAAATGTGCCCAATACTGGACTGCTTCTGGTGACAAACAAGATGTTTTTGAAACCAATGAATTTTCAATCAGAACAATTAGGAAGACAAAAGACAATTCAGGATACATAAGGTCTATACTTGAAGTCTCTAATTCCACCACCGAAGAAAGCAGGCTGATACTACATTATCAATACTTAGATTGGCCAGACTATGGAGCTCCTTCCAACAGCAAATCGTTTACAAAACTTATTTGCGATGTAAATGACCAATATCGGAGTACTTTAATCAATCAAGTGAATAGACAAGCCGCTGGACCTATTATTGTTCACTGTAGTGCTGGAGTTGGAAGAACAGGAACTTTTTGCGCTATAGACTCTTGTATCTATCTACTAGCAAAGACTAGAGAAGTCTCAGTACCTCAAATAGTAATGAAGATACGTGAACAGCGGTATTTAAGTGTTATAGCTGTAGAACAATATGTATTTATTTACACTGTATTACATGAGTTTTTGGAGATATTTGATAAGTCTCCTGAAATGATACAATTTTTTTGTGAGCCCTGACTGATGTATTCTACACGTTTGTATTAATTATTTCATAAGGTTTAGAAAGTAATTAAATTACTAAGTGTGACTCTGTAATAAAACTGATCCAATATTGTACTTAGAGGTAATATTGTAATTAGAATTTTGTAGTTTAAGTAACTTTTACACAAATCAGTATTTAGATTGACAGGAGTAGAACCGATGACTGTAAAAATATTTTACGTGGGCAGAAAACGGATGTTCTGTGACTGATCAATGCCTATAGTTCTTATCAACGAACATTGAGGGAAACCAACCCGTAACTATGATTCAGAGTAGGTACTTCTGATAGGAATTGTCACTGTAATTTTCTCAATATAAAACGATGCGCATGCCTCTTGTTTTAGGTATTTGAAAAAATAGTAACAGGGTTATATATTAAATCCTTAATTTTATTAGGCGTTAAAAAAATTTTTTACAAATTCCTTACATAACTTTGGTATCTTTGGTTTACTTATAAATTAAAATCTTACTAGAAATCACATAAATCTTATACTAATTTATCTATGACTTAATTTATTCTAGAATAAACTTAATACTAACTTACATGTAAAAAAATTACTTAAGATTCGTTACAAAATAGAAAATACTTGTTTTATTCTAAAGGATAAGTTCTAAAATAACACCACAAAACCAAGTGAATAAAACTTAAGTAATTTACATCTTTTGAGCTGTCAAAGCTGTCAAATCTGTTCTTCTTCAGTTCCGAAAGAGTAAAATACAAATCAACTCTTCTTGTTTTTATAACTCTTGAAATTTCTGTGTCTATGGCACAGAAGGCCATTGTCCGTCCCATCCCATCACTACAGTGGATCACCATAGGAATATTGGTACGAGAATTTTGCTTCACTGCGAATTTATTGTATAATCGTACCATCTTCACTAACTAAAGAAACTCATATTCTGGAGGTGAGATATACTTATCCTGCCAATTTTTAAATAAAAAGTGGTTAACAAACAATTCATCTCCGTTTTCGTGTGTGACACAAAGTTTTGTAAGTTGGATTTCCTGGAAAATCATCTAAACTTTAAGAGTTTCAATCCTGAACTTTTCGCAATGAAACGTACCTCCTTCTTCGGGATTCCAGTAATAAATGCCATCCTCACTATGAACAGGTGCATTGAGCATTACAATGATTTCAGATCGATGTTCCCAAATCATTCTCCAAAACTTATAGATTGTTGCTTTTGAATATGGCGTCACAGTAGTAATGTACTCCTTTGGTTGTTGAAACCCGTTGATATAAGAGGCGTTTATGAAGTTGGTGACTCTTTTTTCTTCTGAAAGAACCACGCGGTTGTGGTCGAAGCACAGCCTTTTTTCATATCTTTTATCTTCTAAATCAGCAGCAGTTATACAGGCACGAAATGTTCCTTCTGTTTTTATATTCCTTATATTTTGGTATTCTTGATAATGATATTCAATAGAGTTTTCACCACCGACTAATCTGATGAAGTCTTCACGGGTCAAAGCTTTTGACTTGTAAGAACTCATTTTTATAGAGAGCACTGGTTTGATATGTGTGAATTTCACTAAATCACAGTGCAAACTAAAGAGTTGTTTGTCATTAACGGTCATTTATGATCTTTTTCCTCATTATACATGAATACAATCACAAATGACGAATGATGGATATGACTACGTCATATTGAACCAATTAAAAATATATTTTCAATGAATGGCGCACTTTTTTATGATTTAACGTCATTTGAAAACCATAAATGGGTTAAAGTTAATAATAATATTAATCATCATAAATTAAACCGTAGGAAACAACTAACTGTTGGATGATAACGCTGTTGTATGTTTAATTCTTGGAAATCCAACCATATCTTCACTACAAGCTCAAAAGTTGAACGCTTTATGATAAGGGGTCCTATAAAGCACCAGTGGACGTTGATTTATTTTTAGTCTTACGAAACCAATCGTTGTAGTCACACTTCTACGTTTTACCAAGTGAAAAGTTCATTTTTTGCTATGGATTTTAATCTATCAAGAATAATGGGAGCTGCTGAATTCGTGCAACGAGCTCACCATCCAGATAAAGTCTCTCAAGAGCATTCTAAAATTATTGCAATACCGATAAGTGGCACCTGTGAAAACTTTCATAAGCCTGAAAACCAGGACAAAAATCGGTTTTTATACTTTCCCTGTTGGGACATTACTCGTGTGGTCTTAGCACAAAATAGCGATGGTTCGGATTACATCAATGCCAACTTCATAGCTGGATTCAACCTAGATAACAAATTTATAGCAACTGAGCTGCCGATTAAATCCACCTTGAACAGCTTCTGGTCCATGATTTGGCAGCAAAACTCTCGCATTATCGTCCAACTGACCAGCCCCGGAGAACCAACACTGCCGACTTCATATTCAAGGAAGAGAATATCTATTTAAATTATCTCTTCACCAAGACAATTTCAAGTCTCACTCACATTCAGACTGGAGAGAAAAGAACGATATATTGTTTCAAGTTTTTAGATTGGCCCGAAAACGGAGCTCCTGATGTAAAATCGTTTCTGGACTTCTTATTAGTGGTCAATAAGCAGTACCAAGAACTTTTCTTCGAAACAGTGACAATCGGGCAATCATCGGTAGGCCCAATTGTTGTCTATGGAATGGCAGGTGTGGGAAGAACTGCAACTTTTTGTGCTGCAGATTACTGCTTGTATCAACTAGTAAAAACAGGAACCGTATCAATACCATCAGTCGTGATAGGTATAAGGATGCAGAGAAATTTCAGTTTTTTATCTAAAACCCAATATATTTTCCTAAATTACGTTGTACTTTACTTTTTAAGTACTATTCGATCTTAGAGTCAAATGTTCTTAGAACTACGATCACATTTTACGGCAAAGACGCATACTTAATGAATCTCCAAATTAAAGAAATTTAGTTAATAAGGAAATTAATGTTTTGTTTATTTTAAGTTTACAATAAATATTTATTACTCTTTAAATTATTTTATTGCTTTTTATTTGACTATCAAAAGCGATAGTTCCTCCAAATCACTCAGAACTAACACACATACGAGTAATTATAATTTTTAAAGGTAAAAAATGCAAATATGCTCAATATCTTATCACTCAATATCAAAAATTTATCCAATACACAAACAGGAGATCACTATTAAAAAAATTAAAATTTTGAGTTGAAATACTATAGGTTAGGATCCTAGATCAATAGTCATAATTTCCGTGAGCCCTAGGCTTAAACATGATATCAATTTTAAAAAATACAGCAGGAAAAAGACTTCACTAACTTATAAATAGTTCAATTTACAAGATGTTATTTTTAAACAACCGACTGGAGACTAAAGAGATAAGATTTGATCTGAGTCCGATCCCGGCGTTGGAAAACCCGAATGTTAAATAACAGGGAGATCAAATTGTTACTAAGCGGCAAATATCTTGAGGAAAAAAGGTTCCAAAAAGAATCACTTTTCAGGGGTTTTGAGTATGCTAATTAACACACAAATTTGCAGTTGAAAAAAAAACTTTTTTAAATTTACGGTTTTATTGGTTTTAAATTTTAACTTTCAACAACGAAATCATCCCTGTTTACTCGCAAACTTGAAGGGCCAACTTATCTTATGTGTGATAGTTTCCCTTTTAATTTCGTAGTATATTCTACCAACGTGAATAGAAACAACCGTTTAGCAGCTAAACTTTAGCTGGTAGTGTCCCCCCCGGACACTTGTTTTTAACAAAAAAATTCACTTTAAAAATATATTTTTTCGCATACGGAGTACAGAATCGAAAAACTTTCTTAGTAAACCCCTTCTATCTTTTAAAAAGCTATCCTATGACATTCCATTCGATGGAATGCACTCGATGATATTGGCGAGAAAAAAAAAATCATCGCCCTTTCACGTCTATGGGAGACACCCGAAAAAAATTTTTTTTCTAAGATTTTACTCTACAGTTCTATTGGCGTGATTTATATGTATGATCATGCCTTTCAGCTCTGTAGTACCAAGGGTTTCTTAGGAAACCCGCGGACAGACGGACAGACGGTCATGGCGAAACTATAAGGGTTCGTAGATTACTACGGAACCCTAAAAAAGAACGTTTCAATAGGAACGTATGTGTCAAAATAACGATATTATTTTGACACATACGTCAAACAAAGAAGCAGTTGTAGTAAACATTTTTGTTGCAAACAAAAAACTATGATAAATTAAAAAGCTGAATTTTTTTTATTGAATGGCCCAAACTGTGCCACCAATAACATCAGATCTGTAGCCCGGGGACATTCATATTACAAAAAAGGTTACTGTTTGTCTTTGTGAAATTATTAAAGATTTCGCCATTTTATTATACTAAAAGTGAGGTCTTAATGACCGTAACCCGCCGTAACCATATGTAGTGAAACAGAGAGCAAGTTGAAGCTATTTTAGATGAAGATCTTAGAAACAAAATGAAATAGATTTAATTAAAATATTTAAAAACCCTGTATACTATTCAACCCGTTCCGAGTGAGTCGGTAAGACGAAGAATAATAGCTGCAGCACAACAAATTCACAATACTCTGACTACTTATGTTGTAAAAAGTAAAATGAGTAAAAGTATGCCTATTTGTTGTAGAAACAGGGGTAGTCACTTTGAAAATGAACTCAAATAAATCATTTTTTTCGTGTATGTTATTTGTGTTTTTTGATATATTTTTTTCGACTTGCTCCTATTAGATTGGTCCTCTTTATTTTATCAGCTTTCGAATAAGGCATAATAATCTCAAATCCCTGTGACGATTTGAGATTATTATGCCTTATTCGAAAGCTGATAAAATAAAGATGTTTTTGTGCTTGTATGTACGGAACATTGTCCAGTGAGTTTTTGTTTAAAACTCGCTTTTTTGTGTAATTTCCTCGATTTCATTGTTGAATTTTCAAACGTTTTTCTATATAGTGCTAAAGTTTATGTCAATCTAGTACATTTAATGGCTCTATCAGATTTAATGAAATATCAGTTACACAAAACTAATCAAAAATATCAGGATACCACCAAGTAATTATTTTATTAATTTTTATATACTTAAATAAGTTATTGATTTTTTTTTAAATAACTTACTTCCAAATTTTTCTGAAATGGTTCACTTTCAAGACTTTCGCATATGGTACTCCTTTAGAAAAACACTGCAAATTCCATCTTCTACAGCCCTTTCAAAGGAATACCTCTAATTTCAAGTCGCCCTGTATATAGTATATAAATATAGTAAATACTTTATCCAGCGAAAAATTCTTACCCTACCTTCTCTTTACATATTCACAACGGCACTATTTGTCAGGAAACAGATGTAATTATTCACATTGAAACGAGACAAACACGTAAAATACAATTATTTAAGATCAAAATACATAAATAATTTGCAACAAACACACTCAACGATGGAGCTGTACAGATCGGGTCCTTACTACTCAGCCGTAAAAATATATAATAAAATCCCAGAAACCATTAAGAATGAATCTGACTATGAAATTTTCTCCAATAAGCTGAAACAGTACTTAATTGAAAAATTTTATTCTAAAATTGACGAGTATCTAAAATGATTGAATTACCTCTCCAAAAAGAAACATTAAGAAATTTTGACTAATTAATTTTACTAATTATGAGAAGGTACTTTTTTAATTGTAACTATCACATTGACTGTAATTAATTAATTAATTTAATTGTCATTTAAAATATTAGAATATAATTAAATTTGTCATTGAATTTCGTATTGAATATTATTACTATGATTATATTAACATACCTTGAATTTATTAGAAAAATTTACTTAGACTTAGAAAAAAAAACGGACATAGATGATTGTATATAAAAATAATAATAATGAGAAAATATTGTATTTTTTAAATGACTATAAGTTTGCTGTACCGTGTACAAGGTTTCAAATGATGAACATGATAATTAGCTTAAGAACTTATTGTACCATTTGAAGGCAAATAAAGAAATATGAAATATGAAATATAGTATATATAGTAAGGAAGTAAGGATAAACAACAACTATAAGGTAAACCGTGCTGACACATTCCCGCCCACACCTCTCTCGGCCCCCTTTACTGCGGGGGCTTAAAACAATTTACGCTTAAAAATTAACAACAACAAAAATAAACAAAACATAACAACAAATGAAAACTCTCAAACTGCAAAATTTACTGATCGCACTCGCACACTTGTGAGAGAAGAGTGACGTTTGACCTGTGCCGTGACATTTTATGTTTGCAACCTCTGGCTTCAACGTTTATGTTTGAAACTTCAAGAATGAAAAGTCTTTTATAGGTTAAACTTTTCGAAATGAATATTTTATTTGTATTAATTTAAGTTTCGTAGTATAAATTGTAATTACAATGTAATATTATTAAAAATATGAATAAACACTCACATTATTGGGCATTTAGAACCTAAAAATATAAATTAAAAATATAATATGCAATTATTAGATTTTTTTCGTTCGCCACACATTAACGTGACAGATGAAAGACTCAAATTTTACAAGATTCTAATGCTAAAAAAATGAAACGTATAGTTGTTTTTAAAAGTTTATTGCGGTGACCTCATTTGCTCGATTTATATAAAAAAGGAAGGAAAAGAAGGAAAAAAATGTTTGCTTTGTAGTGGGATTTATTTGATGATGCAATGGAAGAGGATGCGGCAGCGGAGAGAGCCGCAACATGGCGGAATAATAACGCGGCCAGGGAAGGGCTGCCTGTGATTACTGAGGCGAAATTCAGGAAAATATATCACCTCTCACACCAGCAGTTCCTAGAACTGGCCGAGGAAATAAGGCCACGTATGTCTCCCGTCTATCGCTCGGATGCACTAGACATGGAGACTAAGGTGAGCGTTTGTGTTAAGTACCTTGGATTATCCTAACTAAGCACCTAAGTTCCTAAGTATGAATAAAAATTATCTTGCTCCTATCCTGATGGATCAAAGAAAACACTACTAAAATATACGTAGTTGCCCATTCAACATTTAAAAGAAATTTAAATATTTTATTTCATAAACACTTTAAAGACAATTGTATTAATAGGAATAGGGAACTTCTAGTAGGCAATTAATTTGCCTGATGTTGGAGAACCCGGCTCTTCCATAGCTCTTTAAAACAACAAAACAAAGAGAGTAAAAAGTGCAGTACACGTATTGATCTTAATTTACGCGTTGTTTTTTTTTCAAGAAGTAAAAAATTGAAGGTATATAAAATCATATAAATCATAATCAAAGCTCAGTCTCTTAAAGTGAGTCTTTTAGTAATAGAGATTCAAAGTGGCCGAAAACGCATACTGTTATTCTGTTCGTGTTTACATGGGCGATGTGATGCTGATTTGAACATCAGACTTCTCACAGCCGCGGTCTTTCCTTGATAGTAAGGTTTGGGAGAATAATTACATGATATTTAATGTACAAAGGCCAGCCCATCAGGTTACTTCATTTTCATTGCAAAACCGCTCTTATCACAACAGCACAGAGTGCACTCATGTGGTAACCTGAGTTGAGGCCGTCCGTACAAAATAACATTATAATCTTATGTATTTTTATTCATAGGTGATGTGGGGGGGGGATCCCTAAAAAAAAGCATGGTGATTCTAATTTTTAATGCAGAGCCGGAATCCCCAGAAAGTTATTTCACGGATCTCCACGTTTCTGTATGATCCTTGGTAGAGCGATGCATAGGGGTGCTGAAGGCTCGGTGTAGGTAAATTTATATAGTAATTAAATAAACTTTCATTTGATTAAGGGACTTACTAAACTACTTATTTTCAAAAATTATATATTTTTTAAGGTGTCTTTTGGCTGACAGAAAACTCAATTGTGCGCCAGCGACTGCAGCTCAAATCGTTAGTGTCTCTTGTGTTCTACACAACATTGCACACGCAGGGGGCATCAAATACGAGCCATTGTCGGCTCAAGAAATACACCGCGAGCGCGAGTTAACCGCAAGGGCGTCGTTCCCTCCACCTCGAGTATCCCGCTCCCTCCGTGCTGGGAAAACAATCGTTTGGAGTCCAGCAATTTACAAACACTTTGTTTTTTGAATAAAAACTTATCCGTAGTTGATGATTAAAAACATTTCCACATTTCTTGTAAAGTGGGTTTTATTGCCTTGGATTTATTATGTTTATCTATTCGTATTCGCAGAATATTAAAATCGTTATTTCTATTCGGATTCGTATTCGTAAAAGTAGTATTCTTCACGTGAGAGGCCTGCGCAGGACAATAAATGGCGGTGTTATCATAAGCACCGACACCAAGGACGACATCAAGAAACTGAACCAATCGCCGCAACTGATGACTTCCGGTCTCACTGTGGATGAGCCCCATAAACGAATACCTAGAATCGTGATTATCGGAGTGCCCACATCTATGAAAGAAGCTGAGGTCTTTAACTGTATTTATCATCAAAACTTGGCCGATAAGATTCTCAATATGACACTTGAGGAATTTTTGACCTCCATTAAACTGAGTCATAAATCGGGAAAGAAAGACGGTGAGACCTGCAACTACGTAATTGAAGTCCCGGCATTTGTACGCAAAGCCCTTATTACGAAGGATAGAGTCTTCGTTAATTGGTCATCTTGCCCTATCAGAGACTTCACTTTAGTAACAAGGTGCTACAAGTGTCAGCAGAACGGTCATGCAGCCAAAACGTGTCGGCAGGAGGTACACATCTGTGGTCATTGCGGTGATATGGGTCACTCTATAAAAGAATGTTCGAAGAAGGCAGAGCCAGCCAAATGCGCTACATGTATGCACTTTAAGAAGCCGAGTAACCATAAGACCGGTGATGATGAATGCCCTGCAAGAAAAGTTGCAGAAACTCGTTATATAAACTCCGTAGATTACGAAGGTCCTTAATGATTTTTATTTTTATTGCTTCAGTCACATTCTAATAATTTACCGAAAATACTTCTCTATTTAAAAATAAATAAAAAATATATTATACAAACAGTATGATTTTACAATATGTATGCATTAAAGTGTTGTGTACTGTAGCCCCTAAATTGCTGATTCCTAAGTTTTTTTCTTCATTATGCAGAGCATTATGTATGTAGGTCAATGTTGTAGTCATCTTATTTGATTATAATTACATACTTCAGAAATATATATTTGCCTGCAATTTTGTTTAGATTAGTAAGACATTATTGTTAACTAGATCACCAATTATTTTTTGAATATTATCTCTGCCCGTAGAAGGTATTATTATTATGTATAGACCATATATAGATAAGTAACTAGGTAGTTTTATTTATGTTTAAAATAGTAATAATAATAGTAACATAACTTATTTTTCCAGTATCTTAAGACTTTTCAAACAATTTTTGTTTGGGTTATTTAATCCTAAATTTAGATCTCTACCGCCTGAGATACATGCATTTAGCCTAGTTCAGGCATAGTTATTAATTTGTCTTATTATTAATATGTTTAGTCTTAAGTTTCATTTATTGTCACTCTAGTTTTCCAATAAACAATTTTATTATTATTATTATTTTATTCATTGCATCACTAGTTGATAGCTCTGATCCAAAGGTTGCAAGTTTAATTCCCGACTCACAAACATATTTGAAAATCGTTTTTTCAAATATATATTTGTGAGGGGTTTAGGTAAAACCCACCTAGCATTCCATCTAGGACTTTAGTCCCATAGCAGTTCGATAAAGTTATGTAGTCTATGTTATCCAGGCATAATATAGTATACTTGGTGAAAGATTTTTTTCAAATCAGTCCAGTAGTTTCGGAGCCTATCTATTTAATGCAAACAAACAATTAAATCTTTTCTCTTTATAATACGTATTACTGTAGATGTAGATATTAATAATAAAAAAAAACGCTACTCACTCAAATTATATTCCCTTGTGTTGTGGGTCCCTCAGAACATACACAAAGACAAATACAAATACCCGTGACACGAAACATCTGCTTATTACATGATTGTTTGCTCCGACTGGGAATCGAACCTAGGACCCGTTGATAGAGGCAGCGCCACATACCAAGAGGCTGCAGTTCAGGAAATGGAAGTAAAGTACAGTAGATAAGAATTAAGCAGGTGTATATTAATTTTATTTATAAACAGTGGTAAAGGCTTTCAAGTTAGACACACGAGTAAACAAAAAACAATAGGTACAATCAATCATATTCAAATTAATATGTCATATAAAAACTGCCAGTGTCCTTAGAAAAGGCTTTATGTACAACACCTCCCCGTAATAAGGACACTAAAATATGAATATAAAAACATCTATCTACATTAACTACACCTTAACCTATACCTAACACTAACATCCAAACTATACACGTCAAACTATACACATCCTTAAAATAAAAACAAATGACAATTCAAACTACATACATACAACTAAATTACACCTAATGACTTTGTACATTTTTGATGTTTTAACTTCTGAAGAGGTTTGGTTAAAACATCAGCGGGCATCTGTGTAGTGGATATGTATTTGAGAATGATGTCGTCCGGATGTGATCGTATGAAATGGTGACGAATGTCTATGTGCTTGGTGCGAGAATGGTAGGTGTTACTGTGAGCTAATTTTAAAGCACTTTGGTTGTCACAGTACACAGTGATAGGTGAGTTAATGAAAAACAATGTATTTACAATGGACCTAATGTAGATCGCCTCTTTGCATGCCTCGCTGAGAGACATATACTCAGCTTCCGTCGTGGACAGGGCGACTGTACGCTGTTTACGTGATTCCCATGAAATGGGACCGCCACTTAGCACAAAGACGTAGCCTGTGTGTGTACGATCTACGATCTACCAGACTAGATCCAAAGTCGGCATCGGCAAATCCTACCACAGAGGGGGCGGGTTGCCGACTGAAATTTAATTTCTGCTATAATATTAGTTTTGTTTTCATTATTAACAGAATTCGATTTCTTACTTGCTTTTTCTATTACGGTACGGTTTAAAGCAGGCTCCTCGTCAATGGAACCTAAAGGTTCGTGAAGCGATGAAGTGTCTCTCTATGACACAACTAGAAACGGAGCACTGTATTTATTTCAAAAGAAATGGCAACGATCTTTTAATTGTAGCGGTATTTGTTGATGACTTCTTTATCTTTAGTAACTGCGATTTGATGAAAACTGAATTCAAAGTTAAACTTCAGGAAAAGTTCGTCATCAAAGACCTGGGCCCATAACCTGCAGTTCAGGAAATGGAAGTAAAGTACAGTAGATAAGAATTAAGCAGGTGTATATTAATTTTATTTATAAACAGTGGTAAAGGCTTTCAAGTTAGACACACGAGTAAACAAAAAACAATAGGTACAATCAATCATATTCAAATTAATATGTCATATAAAAACTGCCAGTGTCCTTAGAAAAGGCTTTATGTACAACAGAGGCAACGCCACATAAGCCAGCGCCACATACCAACCAACCAAATCGGCCATTGTAATGTATGTATTTACAAAAAAAAAGTAATGCACCAGTACCAATCCTTGCTAAGTTTCAGATTTTAGATGGCACCGTGTAATTTGTCCAGGTTCATCTCATTACCCCCGACAAAAAAGAGGGGTGTTATGAGTTTCACGTTTGTATCTGTGAGTCTGTGTATCTGTGTGTCTATGTCTGTGGCATTGTAGTTCCTATACAAATGGACCAATTTCGAAGTTCTTTTGTTTGAAAGCTAACGTAATCGAGATGATTTTTAACCAACTTCAAAAAAAAGGAGGTTCTCAGTTTGACCTATATGTATGTATGTATGTTTGTTCGCGATAATCTCGCGTTTGGTTGAACCGATTTTGATGTGGTTTTCAGAAAAGTATTTGTTACATTCAGGAGAAGGTTTTAGTATATTAACCGACTTCAAAAAAAGGGTGTTCTCTGTTTAATCAGTGTGTATGTAAAATAAATAATACATTATAATGATTCGCTTAAACTTTTGCAAAGCTTACACTTCGTTTTATTAACCGACTTTAAAAAAGGAAAAGTTTATAATTTGCACTAAAAATGTCTTTGCACCGACTTCAAACAGATCAGTAGGTAGTGCAGCATTTCTGCTTGCGATCTTTTTTATGTTCTTTCCGGTCTAGTTTTCTTTTTAATTCAATATATTTCAAAATTTTAGAATTTGCTTGATTTTTGGATTTTGTTTGGGATTGAAGTTGACACAGTCATTCGACGAAAAATTTTGTGGTGATATGATCATTATTTATTTTGCATAGAAGACTAGTGTAAAGCAATTATGTGAAGTATTTTATAAGACATTCATTAACTATTTTAAAAAAGGTCCCAACCTTGTAAAGGAAGTGGAAATATTATTTTTTCTATCAAAATGTAAGTTTTTCACCATTTCTATTTTTTTATTCTCACACGCCTACTCAACCCTACTTACGCTATACAGTACACTTTTACAACATCTTCTTTACGCTCAGACAAATACTCTATCAGGCTGTTCTTGCAACAGTTACGAGAATCCTGGGTCTTATGGTTTAAATCAAATCTGGTTATCAGTTGACCTGGGGGGATTACTTCACGACCTGCAAGAGGAGAATATCCTTCTTGTATAGGTTACTCCTTACTATTCTAATAAATACTCATATATTTCAATTTTTCTTTCTTTTGGGCTCTTTCGGGTTTCGTGACCTTTTAGGTATCCTAGTGCAATTTGGAATTTTTGTAGTTTCAGTGCGTTCAATATACGACATTAAAAGTTTCAGATCTTCAGCGATAAATTTAAAATAGAGATCGCCGAAACACACAAAAAAATAAAGGAGACGAGATTTAAAAAATGAATGAAAGTATTTAATTAAACAAAAAATAATTACAAAAATTCGACGTTGTCCAGGTAAAATATTGATTATGAAAATTGAACATTTAAATTAAATTTTAAGGTGTAACATACAGGATAACCTAACACGCAAAACAATTTTCAACCTATGAATATTTTGTTTGTAAATGAAGTGTAGGATAACTTTGAACAGTTACAATACCATACATAAATTTAACACATACATAAATTTAAACACATGGCCAAACAATAAATCATTATCTGCTGCAAATAGGTAAAATCAATTCAACGTTGAATAAATACCCCACCTACTTGATAGATAAAACTAAAACTGTTACAATTGGCACATTTTGACAAAAATAAATTAAGTGAATTTAAAGTAATGGATAAAAAACTTAGCTACTGGCCTTCCAGAGGCCGCTGGTCAAACCGCTATGGAATGGAGGCAGGATCAGGTGGATTGGGTTGCCCAAATTGGGTACACGTCTGTCTGAACTCTCAGCGGTAAATTGCTGTCCAAACTTTTAATGTCGTATATTGAACGCACTGAAACTACAAAAATTCCAAATTAGACTAGGATACCTAAAGAAAAAAAAATTGAAATATATGAGTATTTATTAGAATAGTAAGGATGTCTAGCTAGTGTAACCTTTACAAGAAGGATATTCTCCTCTTGCAGGTCATGAAGTAATCCCCCCAGGTCAAATGATAACCAGATTTAATAAACCATAAGACCCAGAATTCTCGTAACTGTTGCAAGAACAGCCTGATAGAGTATTTGTCTGAGCGTGAAGAAGATGTTGTAAAAGTGTACTGTATAGCGTAGGTAGGGTAGAGTAGGCGTGTGAGAATAAAAAAAAATTGAAATGGTGAAAAACTTACATTTTGATAGAAAAAATAATATTTCCACTTCCTTTTCAAGGTTAGGACCTTTTTTTAAAATAGTTAATGAATGTCTTATAAAATACTTCACATAATTGCTTTACACTAGTCTTCTATGCAAAATAAATAATGATCATATCACCACAAAATTTTTCGTCGAATGACTGTGTCAACTTCAATCCCAAACAAAATCCAAAATCAAGCAGATTCTAAAATTTTGAAATATATTGAATTAAAAAGAAAACTAGACCGGAAAGAACATAAAAAAGATCGCAAGCAGAAATGCTGCAGTAGGTACTACATAGCACATCAAATGATATTGTATTTATTTTTTGCTTTTTTGAAGTTGGTTCAATTTTTTTATAAAAAGTTTTAATAGTTACATTTGATCAAAATTGGTTTAGCCGTTTAAGAGTAACCTATAAGCAATAAATGTAGGGAGTGACACAATTTTTTAAATTTATCCTTACTAATATTATAAATGCGAAAGTAACTACAGACATAGTCTGTCTGTCCGTCTTTCATTTCTAAACTACTGAACCGATTTTGATGAAGTTTAGTACAGAGATACATTAGAGCCTAGGAAAGGACAGGCTACATTTTATCCCACAGTTGCGCACGATATAACCTGTAGTCCACGCGGGCGGAGCCCCGGTCGGAAAGCTAGTAAATGATATTAAGAAAAGATAAATAATAAGTGCCAAGATTAAGAGTTCAATTTAGAAGTCAAGAGGCCTACTTAGTCATTTCTATTCTACACTATAAGCCAGTATTTAAATAGTGCCCGTATTAAAAATAATTGTAATTTTTCTGGGTACTTTGTGAAAGATGAGTTACAAGCCTTATGTTTAGACAAATATGATAGATTATAAGCATAGACTTAGGATTATATACCAAACTTATTAAATAGATTTGTAGATTTCTTGAATAAATAATGAAAATAAAATTTACCTTACTTATACTATACCTAATCCCTAATTATTGTTGTTTGTTTACTGTGTTGAACATTTTTGATAGTTATTAAAGGCTTTTATGTTATTGAATTTTCACGTGTTCTATGTTATAATTTAATTAATACATTTTCTTGATTTATTATGTTAAATAAATTATTTTATTCAAACCCTCTGTATCCTGGATAAGTGTTGTAATAGCTTCTCAGTCAAAAATCTTGAGGTATTAAGTCGTTATCGAACTGCCTAATATACACCTAGGTACTTAATGTTCTTAACTTAAGTCAAATATTTCTCAATTTACCCCAGAATAGCAGAAAAAGCACTTCAATTGTACCTATTTACCCTTCTCAAGTAAATATTTGTGTGAAAGGGGATTTTCTGCTGTAGTTGCAATAAAAACCAAAGTATATAAATAAAGACATTGGTAGTATTGATTTGCGTTGTGTTGTGCGATTTCTATGGTTAAGCCAAGAATTGTAAACCTCGTCAAATCCATGCAAACTCATCCATCACATTCCCAATAAGTAGGTTCTACTTACCAAATACCTTTTGTATGATTTTTGTAAAACTTTAATTAGCATTAAAAATACTTATTTTGTTATTCAATACTTTTTTATTCTGACCTAATAATCTGGACTGGAGCATGGGGGACGCGGAATTTGTTTTATGGTCGAAAGGGGGCGCGTCTCAAATAAGTTAGGGAACCCCTGTTCTTACAAGTACTTAAATCCTTGTTAAAGCTATGCCAATACCTACCCACAAATAGTGAAGAAATTTGATATTATATTGACTAGTTTCACTGTCTTATCTAAAATATGTGAGTTTATTTGGTAGGAAATAACTACTAAACTGATTTAAAAGTTCTTTCACCAAAAATAGCTCTTTTATCAGCGGGTGACATAAGCTACAAAATTTTCCCGAATCCCCATGGGAACGAAGTCTTGGGCGGAAAGCTAGTTATTAATAGTACTTCACTATGATTTGGCATATTGCCTTTTAAATAGAAAACTCAAGATTTGGCTTTCTTTAGCCTTCATTTAAATTAAGACTTTGAGTAGAAGAATTTACTTAAGAAAGATTTGCCTGTATGGCTCCGACCTTTGCCTATCCGGATGGATGAAAAAAATTACTACTCAATATAATCGTTACGTTGGAAAAGTTCCTCTTGATGAACTTTTACTCTGAACAATGTAATCGTTATTTTGACAGATAGTGAACGATTAAAACTATCCCCCTTTTTTTTAGAGGTTTTTGGCCTGGCTACCAGACGTTTGGGGATAATTTTGCCACTTTGCTCTGTTTTTCGCGAGAAAATACGGGTCTGTTTATTTGGTTAATAAAATAACCATTGGTTTGAATTTTTCACAGCAAAAAATAAATCCAAACGATTATAGATTACTATTTTCTCATTTTTCATTTTTGTCACACCCTGGTGACAAAAATGAATACGCAATTTTAAACCAAACGAACAATAATTGTTGTGCAAAATACCGCGATTAGGGCCCAGGTATGATCAAGCCACCCAGTACATGCACAATCAAGAAAATTGACAAACAAAAAACCTTCCAAATGTGTTGTTGTCTATATTAAACCCTTAAAATTAAAATAAAATAAGAAAACCCTGTTTCAATATGGAACACCGATTCTTATAATTGGTTACCAGTTTTTATTTTTTCTACGTGGAACGAAACCCATTTCAGTTTTTTAAGTTTATGGCAATACCGAATTCGAGTATTTCAAAAATGCATAAAAACAAGGGTAGTAGAATTTTATTTCGCAGACGAATTACACGAATTCAAAATTCATTTCTACAGTTTCAAAAATACGTCTCATGTTCTTTTTCAACCAAATGTTGAAGTTGTATTCTTATGAAGCAAATGACACCTCTTTCTTTTCCTTTTTTCAAAAGAATCGAATAAATTACTTACAGTTTTTTCCTGCGTCGCCAAAATGTAGTAACTGTTTTATTACATACTAAGTATGTATGTTTATATATTTATTATTTACATGTATGCTACAGTACATAAATGACTAAATAAAGGTTTTCTTTACACCCCACCGCTGCCGGCAACGTCACGCTGGCGTTTTTTGGTATACCGAAATAATTTCGGTTACGGTAGCGATAAAAATAAAGGTATAATATTATTGTAAAATGATGAAGACATCGGTTAAGGTATCGGTATAAACGGTAGCGTAACCGTAATTCCTAACCATTTTGACTCTACCTTTAAATTGATACGGTATTGAAATTTTATACCTGTACCATACCGTTATACCTTAACCGTTTTCAAGCCCTGATTAGAAGGGATTACCAAAAAGGCTGTCCACGAACCCGCATTGGGCTAGTGTGGTAGATTGGGCCTTAAGCCCCTTCACGGTTTCGAAGGGAGGCTGTACCCTTTGCTGGGGACGTAAATGGGCTGATGACCGTAGCAACCCAATTGTAAGTTGAAAAATCCTAGTGAACTTCATCCGTTTAAGGTTATATTCATAAGTCATAAGTTAATTTTTATGTATTAATGTCATGTAATTAAGTAAATATGTATAAATGTCATGTAATTAACCCTAGAACCCTACTACAGCACCCCAGAACCTAGAACCTACAGCACCCCAGAGCATTTTATATTGTGTATGTATATTTTTGTTTTAGTCGTACAATTGTGGGTATTTGGGTATTTTACTTGGATGTTACGAGCTGCCTATTGATCAGTCGGGCGGCGGCGTACGTAGTGTTTAGAAGTGTTTACAGCTGACTTGGGGTACTCACGCACCCCAGTGTAGGAAAATAGTAAGTTTTTGATAATTGTTTTAAATATGTTTATACTTATATTTTATAGTGTCGCTTATCACTTTTAGTTGACTTCTTTGATTTTTATGTTGATTCTAGATAGCATCTACCTAGCCTTTAAAAGATCACGAAATTAACCTCATACTCGAAGGGGAATCTGGTGAAGAAAAAGACATAGAGGATCCGCAGAACATTGTGCCGGTGACAGAAGAATGTGCATGTTTTATGGATAGCTAAATGCAACTGGAATTAACTTTTGGGTCTTGTATTAATGTTCGAGAGCAAAAAATAAACCAGACATTAAGTATCGACGCACATTTTTGAAGAAATTGGGTATGTCTCTCATAACTGAACTTTTGGAAGAGCGTCTACAGAAGCGAACTTCGAGGCGGGATATAAAAGAGGCCATTGCATCTATCATCAAAAAACCTATTCCAGAGCAAAGTTTGGCTACCGAACGTCATGTTCAAAGACGTTGTGGATTTTTTCCCAGAAAAAAAGACAGGAAATGTAAGAATGTAAGGTCACAAGTGAAAATTCCAATTTGTTTGGAACATCAAATTAAAGTGTGCCAAAAGTGTTCAGATTAATTAGTTATCCCAATGTTCTTGTTGGTTTATTTAGATAAGGTCCAATAGTACATAAATAAATAATAATACTTTCTGAAAAACTTTTTTTTTACACACCATTCGATATATCTTTGGGGTGCTGTAGCACCCCATGTAGGAAAATCGTTTATTCAAAATAAGTGTAGGGGTCTAGGGTTAAGAAATCGAATTACATTGTTTCTAACCTCTTTAGTGTCGAGATAGTATAGATAGACAATTAAACATCTAGAACGTAGAAGGGAGTATTTTTATTTGATAAATAATAAAAGTTTGGCAAACGATATCGCAGGCGGAAAGCTAGTAAAAAATAACAACTTACACATTAATATGAATACTGTGTGATCTAATGCCTATATCGGTCATGAAAATAAATGTAGGTGTTCCGTCGCAGGTACATTTGATGGTGGGAGACTGGCCATATGAAAATTTGTTTAAAACTGTCAACTTAGGGCGATCTGAAAAAAAATTTGCTACCGATTATTTCCCGCGCAGGACTGGGTTGAAAAGACGCGGTGGTCAGGTTAATCAGGCCAAAATGTGGATTGAAATGCAACTGAAACGCGGCTGCTTAACTTTTTGACAGAAATAGTATATCGCGACAATATTTTGAAATGGAGCTGACAAAAAAAATGATAAATCGCGATAACATTTTTAAGAGCGCGACCGGTTGGATCCCTGTAGAGTACCGAAGCTACACTACGAAATAAATGTAACCGAGTCGTCACGTTGATTCCCACGCCAACACGTCTATATTGACGGTAAAAAGCAAACCTGCCGTAAACCACACCCTTCACAAAAAAAAAAAAAACTAGCTGTACCCGCAACTTCGTACACGTGCGCAAAGCTGATTTAATTTAATTACAAACACCGTGGGCGAAAAACTAACAACCAACACTTAATTGTTAATCAAATCTGTATGAACTTATTATAACTACAGTTTGTTCGCTCAATTAGTGTGCATGGGTAGCTGTCAGCTGTCATCTCGAAATGTATGGCGGTACAGGGAGCAAGAAAACTTGAATGGTAATTCATATCTTCTATCTCTTTCTACTAGTTATAATACGAAAATAATAATATTTTGTGGTCTCTGTAAATATTTACATGGATTAGTATAGCTATTTAAGTTGTAAGATGGCTATTTAATTTTAATTTTTATTAAAAAATTTGCATTTGTGGACGAGTCACATTTAAGTTAAAGAATGGTCCCAATATACCGTGCGACTGTACTGCACACTAATTGCCCGAACGAACTGTACTAAATACACGATAGGTAAGTACCCAATTTTTTTGAAAATGCGTAGGGAAAAAATAAATTGAAACAAAACATCTGGTCAGTTATGAAATGATATATTCAAATAATTAAGAAAAATAAGCATTTCTTTTAAACTTTTTTTCATCCACACGCGTTTAGTTCTAATTTATTTACATTAACTACATCTTCCAAATAATATATACAAATACACAGAAAACTATATGTCATTATCGTGTGGTGATCGGTTGAGAATAATACCACCCCATCTCTTTCCGTAGGTGTCGTAAGAGGCGACTTAGGAAACACAAATGAGATCCGCCTTCTAATAATCCATCCTAGGCAACGACACTTCATTTTTTTCTGAATCTAAGGTGTCATCCTTTGGTCTCATGCGGTGTGGTAGGCTCTGTAAAGGGCCGTCTGGTTCGCAACCACCCTCCTACCGAAGTCCGATGCCAAATAGCTTGCTGTGTTCCGTCGGTGCTTGGGAGTACCAGTGCCTTTATAGGCATTTTCTAGGTTAACTCGCTCCGTCGTCGACCTCATCTTTGACCTTTATGGTCAAGATGGAGGTCAAGAGTTAACTCGTCTTACAATAAAAAAAATAAAAATAAAACATATTTAAATAATTGACTAAACATATTAATATATGTTACATTCTTTTAACTACACTTAAAATGATGATAACACAACAAAAAAAAAATGATTTATTAGCTCCGTTTAAAAACAAATTAAACTTAACTGTTAATTTCTAATAAAACACAGTTTCTCTTTAGAAATTATAAATTAGTATAAAATAAACCTTTTACTAACAAATTATTTAATAACTTAAAGTCTTATGTTTAGAACTTAAATCTTACCTTAAAATCTTGTTTTGTTCTAGAGGTTTGGTTTTATAAATACAATATCGTCTTCATATCAATTAGTTTTCCCTAAAGGGAAGAAACCGATGTTGGCCTCGCGTGAACAGCAATTAGGAAAAAATACTATCTCTATAAAACTGTATAAATAACTTGATTTCCCATTAATTTGTTTTAATAATGCGCAGAATCACAGCATTGACAAATTCACAGACCTATATCGAGATAGAAGGTAAAAGTTTACCTACCTTGCGTGTAAAAAGTGTGAGGTTTTGTCACAGTTTTGTCAAACTTAAGTGAGTCCGCTTGAGACCTATGCCATAAATGATAGTCGATTTTAATCGGATTTACATTATTGCTTCACTTAATTAAGCGCCATTTAATCATTTCCGCGCGGTCTTGATTTTCTACGCGTGACGTCATTTTAGGTACACTCGGCAAAGGAGTTCGGTATGCAGGCCAAACTAACGTATATCTTGTGTGTGTGTGTGTGTGTATGTGTGTGAAAGCAATCGTCTGCGTTCCTGATCTCGAAGCATTTCTAAAAACTATCGATAGATGGTGCTAATAACACATATCTGGACAAAACAAATGAGCACGGTCATGTCATGAGTTTGACCAGCGCCCATCTGAGTCATTTATCTTTTGACTGTTTTAATTTATATAATTTGTAATAATATTATCAATTTACTTTACAAATTCAATACTCAAAACAAGAAGCAACAGAATAATGAATGAATAAAAGTTTTCCTTCAATGAGGATCCATCGCACGACCACCTGCTTAAAAACTAAGCGCTTATCCACTGGACCACGCAATCAATGATGAATGCGTTGAAATTTTGTATTGGTTGGTGTTCATGCATTTTAGCATGTTTAATTTTCGCTGAGTTTTATTCTACCCTCCATCTACCCTCTTTTGTATTACTTGTTCCTTTCAATAGTTTAACTTAAAACTGCCATTCGCTACGCCAAGCTTCGGTCGTTTGATTCTATTTTTCCCATTTTTCTTAATTTTTTTATTGATTTTCAACTCAATAATGGACAGGCATTGAAAAAAGCGGAAATAATTGTTCTATATGAACAAAATATTTCTATTAGTGAAATTGCGAGGCGTTTAATGATATCGGTAAGTTAGAAATTTTAAAATAATAAGATGAATATAATTTTTATTTATTGTTGACATGATTTCTCATTATAATTTTTATTTACAGCGAAGGACTGTGCAATTATGGGTGCACCGATACGCCGAGTCAGGAAGCATCGAAGAACGTCATCCTGGCCCAAGGCCTGTATCGTTTACAAATGCATCACCACGTCACCTGAATATAGTTGCTGCTCATGCTGATGACCCGTTCCTCAGCACCCGTTCTACAGCAACAAGACATGGCGTGTCTTTACAAACAGTGCGGAATCATTTGCGTGCTGCTGGGTTGAGATGTCGTAGGCCAGCCAAGAAGATCGAATTGACTCGCCAACATCGGCTAAATATGGTGCGCTTTGCTCGTCAATACCTGGACTTTGATTGGTGCAATAAAGTTGTTATTTTTAGTGACGAAAAAACCTTTAAATCAAATAAAGATGGAAGAAAAATATTGTGGAGAAAAAGTGGTGAACGTTATAATTAAAATAATATTCTACCGTGCAGGGCTAGTGGTAGCGTTACTTTGGGTTATTGGGGGTGGATGTCGTCGATGGGTCCTGGTGAATTAGTGGAAGTTGGAGGCCGCAATACCAGTTGTAGAAATCAAACACTTCTCCGTGTATTCCAATAGTGCACTTTTATCTACTCCTTAGACTAAGAACTAACTTCGGTGCCGGCTGGTGTACGACTGAGCCCCTACCCTGCATGCAACGGGTATAAGTACAGGTAGTTCCACATGGCGGGGCGGCCGGAGCGCTCCCTCACTACACTAATCATTTAGCTACTTTAAGAACTACATTACTATTATATTATTTATAGGCTATAAGAATATTTAGTATGTGAGTTAAATAAATACATTTTAGCTGGAAACATTATAGAATTATTTATATAGTCCAATATAATTATATCTGTATTCTACATCCTTTCCCTTGTTGATATTTTTGTTCTTATCTAATTATAATAATTATTTATATTAAAATAATTTTATGCAATCTAATTTAACAGTTCGATTTCAATCCTGAACTAAGCCGCGTTCTCTAAGGCTTGCAGAGCTAACAAGACCATCCTCATTTCTATCATTCTTAACTATCTCCCATTTCCCCCCAAGTTTCTTCAGATGGATTACATTCCTGCGAAATTCTTTCATCCCCAGACGTTTCATCAGCTCTCACTACCGTATGTGGAGCTGGCGAAAAATTTGGGGTCAGTTTTTTTTCTTTAGTGAGGTTTTTTACAAAGACTTTGTCACCTTTTTCGATGTTGTGTTCTACCTCTCTTTTTTTCCTATCGCTGTAATCTTTTCCGCTCATTTTACAAAGTTTGTCCTTGTCTCTAGCTTCCATATCTAGGTCTTTATTGCTCATGCTTATGACAGATGGATTTTTATCCCTAAATTGCCTTCTATAAAACAGTTCCGACGGAGTCTTACCAGTGGTTGCATGGGGCGTACTGTTATATATCATTAGATAATGATGTAAATCATCCTTCCAGTCTCTCTTCTCTATTTGACTAATTCGCAGCCTTTTCAGTATTATTCTGTTTTGCCGTTCTACTTCCCCGTTCATTTGCGGCCAGTAAGGAATGGTGTTAAGAAGTAATATGCCGCACTCTTTAAGGTAAGATCTGATTTCTAGGCTTGTGAACTGCTTGCCGTTGTCCGTTGTTACTGAAACTGGAAAACCAAGTCTTGAGAAAATTTCTTTAAGGTTTTTTATTATATCTGTAGACGTTATAGACCTCAAAATCTTAATCTCTTTGTATCGACTATAATAATCAATCATAACTAATATATAGTCGTTTGATAGCAAAGGACCTAAAAGATCTATAGCAACGTCTACCCAGGGTTCGGATGGCAGATTGCGACGCTTCATAGGGTTGGGTGGATTAGGTGCTGAAACAAGGGCGCAGCTTCTGCAATTCCTTACCATTTGTTCGGAGTCTTTGTCGATTTTCGGCCACCATACCTTTATCCTTAGCCTCTGCTTCATAGCTACAATACCTGGATGTCCTTCATGCGCCGCTTCTAACACTTGTAGTCGTAGTTTCTCTGGGATCTCAATCTTGTTTCCCCGAAGCAGGATATTGTCGCTAAAGCAAAGTTCAGTTTCAAATGTTTTATAAGCATTAATAGATGAATCCCACGAGCGTTCATAAATACCTTTCCTTACTTTGGATATTTCTTCGTCTTCTGCCGAGTATTTTTCGATTTCTCTCAATGGTACTGCCACCGGTGTAGCGTACTGTTTCAATTGATTAACGTAGTTCACCTCGCCAAAGTTTTCAGCTGCAGTGTATTTGCATAATCTGGACAACGGGTCGGCAATGTTTGTTTTACCAGGACAATAAATCACTTTGTAACGAAAAGATTGTAATCTTAACACCAACCTTTCAATTCTTGCGCATGGCTTGGAATTTATTCCGAATATTATTTCTAACGGCTTGTGGTCACTAACGAGTTCAAAATCTTTTCCATAAAGGTAGATCCGAAAATGTTCGACCTTTTTTCGCAGTCAGTTAAGCTTTTACTACCAAATGCAACAATCCAAGGACCGTTAGAATCGATTTGGATTAGAACGGCACCCAATCCAACGGAGCTGGCGTCAGCAACGACTTGGGTTTTGTCTCCGGGGTCATAGTAACCAAGTTTCTCGATGTTGCAAAGCCTGCTTTTGAGATTTTTAAAGGACTTGCTATGCTCATCTGTCCAATATTTTGAAATTTGAGAATTTTTACTTACTTTCATTCGTAGTAACTGTCGTAGGGGCTCGGTGAGAGTGGCTAAGTTAGGGATCCATTTACCGATATAATTCACCAGATCCAGGAAACTTTGCAGTTCGTCAACGGTTGTCGGCACTCTAAAATCCTGAACGGACTTCAGATATTTATCCAAAGGTCTCACCCCATCTGCTGATAGCTTGTGGCCCAGGAACTCGATGTTTTGTGTTTTATAGACGCACTTACCTTCGTTTAAAAAGATGTTATTTTCTTTCAGAACCTTGAGTGTGTGTAGCAACCGACAATCGTGCTCTTCTTCATACTTACCAAAGACTACTATGTCATTAATAAAGTAAACGGTTCCCTCGCATCCTAAAAGTATCCTCTCTAACGTTTTTTGGAAAATTTCAGGTGCGCACGATATACCAAACATTAGCCTTTTATACCTATACATGCCTTTACTGGTAATAAATGTTGTAATGTGACGAGAATCAGGGTGGATTTCAAGCTGATGAAAAGCGTCCTTGATGTCGATACGAGAGAAAAATTTAGCTTTTCTAAATTTTGGCAATAACTGATCCATTGTTGGTAATGGATGATTTTCACGGACATTTGCTGTATTAGCTTTTCTCATATCAACGCATACGCGCACAACACCATTTTCTTTTAGGATTGGAACAATTGGTGATACCCACCTAGAAGGTTCTCGAACTTCTTCTATAATATCAGATTGTAATAATTCTTTAATTTTTTGACATACTTTATCTTCTAGTGGAACCGGTACCCTTCTACAAGGCTGCGAAATCGGTGTTACATTTTTATCGATGGGAATCTCTACTAAAATATTTTTAAATTTAGGGAAAACATGGATGTTGTTCACCTGAGAAACCTGGAAACCAACGCGCAGCAGTCCGATTTGAGTGGCTGTGTCTTTTCCTAGAATGTCCTTGGTACCATCCTTGATCACGTAGAAAGTGGCCATTTCTTCCTTGTTTGCTACTCGTAAAGCGCTCTTAAATGACCCCAGAACAACTAAGGGTTTGTGGCTACCATAAGGCAGAAATACCTTGTTTGGTGAACGGCATTGTTCCAGAACCCGTATCTTAGATAGCTTCATACGCTCCCAAGTCTTGTCTGTTAATAAATTACACTTGCTGCCAGAATCAATGAGTAAATCAACGGGCACTCCTCCAAGGTTGCACGTGATTGAGGAGTCATCGTCGATGTGAAAGATATATTCGGGGTCTTCACTGATCAAGTTAACTTTTTCATCTCTGGTTCCGTTTTTAATTTTCTTGGCCGGTGGTTGCCCATTGGAACTAGAGGGTGCTGGTCTTTTAATCCTTTTACTGCGGCAAAATTTCATAAAATGACCTTTGAAGCCACATTTGCGACATACTTGAGTCAAGGCTGGGCATGTAGGGTCATTAGCAGTGTGTTTATCTGTACCACACCTAGAACAACTTTGCGTATTAGCTTTTAATCCTTTCTTACTATGATTAGTCTTCTGAGACAGTATATTTGGTTTTACTGCGACCTTATTAATCGTATTTGGGGTATTCTTACCTTCAAACTCCTCCAGCTGCCATTTTACGCTTTTCAGTGCATTTGTATCTGCGATTATATCTTGAAGAGTAAAACTGTCACCCTCTTTTAATATCTTCTTCCTTAATTCTGTAGAAGAACACTTTTCTACTATTTGGTCAATCAAGCTGTCTTCTTTTACCTCTTTATCCTTAAATGCACACTTTTCCGCCTGTTTTCGCAATCGAACAAGAAATTTTTCAAATTTTTCGTTTGGTTCTTGTTTCATTAGACGGAATAAGTGTCTTTCAAAAACACGGCTTTGTTTTGGAGCAAAATAATCGTTGAGTTTTTGAAAGGCGTTTTCGTAAATGTCAACCTCCGCCGCATTATCGCTGTCCTCCTCGATATGAGCCCCAGGGATATTATAATAGATTTCCTGTAATCCTAAACCTCCTGTATGTAGTAGTATGGCTCGTTTTCTTGTGGAATGTTCAATATTCGCAGCTTCTAAATAAATTTGTAGACCTCGCTTCCATTTTTCCCACCTCACGCTCATACTGTTTGGGTCTCTATCACAATCGAACGGTTCGAGAGGTGTGATATTGGAAGTCATATTTTCCTAAAAAAGGAAGGTTTCACTTTAACTGAAAACAGGTATAATAATACTAAATTGCATTATAAACTTGCTTAGGTTTCAACAGAACAACCATTAGTTATAAAAATCGAATCCTAATTGCAACGGAAAAGTGGCCGCTGTTGCGTAGCTTATTTGTACCATAGAACAAGCAAACCTTGGTTGCACCGAACCAAAAGTACCTACTTATAAAATTAAATAACGTAAATCGAGAATGCAGCGATTGCTCCATGAATAAAAGTATTAAAACAAGCCTCGGTTGAGAAAGAATGAACAGCCGCCGTTAAATAACTCATTCAAAATATTCTAAGCAAATGCGAGTGTTCTTTTTTTTTTAACTACCGTCTCGAAGAGTGTCCATTTGCGATTCAGACCGTCTCGATTTACGAGTGTCCGTTTGCTTTCTAGACCTTCTCTTACAAGTGTTCTTTTCCGGCAACACAAGGGGTGTCCGTTTGCAATTTGACCGTTTCGGTCTTCGAGTGTCAATTGCTTTTCAGACCTTCCCTTATGAATTTTCATTCTAAATTTAGACCTTCTCGCATTTTAATCACGCTAGTTTAGTCAACACTGCTGTCTTTCTATCCCAATCAAGGCTTTGCTTATCTGATCGTTTTCCAGACAACGTAAAAGGCATCCCCGTTTTTATAAATTTACTGTTTCCGATTTTTTCTTCAAATAATACAATAGTACTTACGGTTTTATCCTCGTCGCCACTTGTAGAAATCAAACACTTCTCCGTGTATTCCAATATGTAATTCCAATCACCAAGTATGCTAGTTACAGAGTGCACTTTTATCTACTCCTTAGACTAAGAACTAACTCCGGTGCCGGCTGGTGTACGACTGAGCCCCTACCCTGCATGCAACGGGTATAAGTACAGGTAGTTCCACATGGCGGAGCGGCCGGAGCGCTCCCTCACTACACTAATCATTTAGCTACTTTAAGAACTACATTACTATTATATTATTTATAGGCTATAAGAATATTTAGTATATGAGTTAAATAAATACATTTTAGCTGGAAACATTATAGAATTATTTATATAGTCCAATGTAATTATATCTGTATTCTACACCAGTGACGGATACTTGGAGATTCTACGAGATATTATGCTGCCAACGGTGCGGGTCGCATATCCAGACTCGCACATATACCTACTTTGTGCACGATAACTGCTCAGTGCACCGTGGACACATCGTCCAAAATTGGCTAAACACCCAAGATTCGTTGACTGTTATTGAGTGGCCTTCTAAAAGCCCCGACTTAAATCCTATAGAAAATCTATGGGGCCATATGATTATAAATTGGGATCCATCTGAAGTGAGATCTAGAAATAATTTGCATGATGTTGTTACTTCGACCTGGGAGTCAATTCGTGGCACTGACCTTTGCTTGAATATGGTTAGCGGTATGAGAAGCAGATTACAACAGGTTTTAGATAGTGACGGAGCACCGACGCGTTACTAAAAAAAATAATAATAATAACATTTCATTACTTTTGTTTTTACCTTTTGAATGCATTGAGCTCGGAAACGTTTGAATCATACATTTTTTACACATCTTAGTGCACTATCTTACTTATTTTAAACTAGCTTTCCGCCCGCGGCTCCGCCCGCGTGGACTACAGGTTATATCGTGCCCAACTGTGGGATAAAATGTAGCCTATGTCCTTTCCCAGGCTCTAATCTATCTCTGTACCAAAATTCATCAAAATCGGTTCAGCGGTTTAGGCGTGAAAAGGTAACAGACAGACAGACAGACAGACAGAGTTACTTTCGCATTTATAATATTAGTAGGGATTGAAGGATAACAATTTAAATATTTAACAGGTTAGAGATAATTTCAAATGTGTGAATGATGTTATTGTTATGATGTTAGAATTTATTGGAAGTTCTAACTATTAACATGTTGATTCATATCACCATTTGGAATTGAAGGGGCGCTAAAGGGCGAAATCTACTTCTTCTTATTAAGTACTAGCTTTCCGCCAGGAACTTCGTTTCCATGGCACTTTTTTAGTTTTTTCTTTCATAAAAACCTTCTCCTGACAATAAGGAACTCAACAAAAAAAGAATCATCCAAATCGGTCCAGCCGTTCACGCGTGATGCCGTGACAACGAAAATCGGGTTCCATTTTTATATATATAGATTGAAAAATATACTTTATTTTGTCAAGGGAAAATACACCTTATGAAATAATGTAGCTTTAGATAATATGAAATATGGTTGTAACCTATAATGTTAATAAATTTTATTTGGGAATTTTTCCTGTTTTATTTTGTTTTATTTCTTTTTCATTTACTCTTAAATTAAACAAAAAGAATATTATATAATGATTTATTTGTCTATAAAAAAAGGATAAAAGCAAGAATCGAACAGATGACCCACGATTTATCAATCCAACGCTTTCATGACAGAACTGTTCAGTTGTTAAACCAGTAGCCGAATTATAGTATCACTTTTAACGAGAATGACTAGATGAGAAACCGAACAAAACAAATATGTAGGTATGTGTGTGTATGTAACATTGATATGATGTGTATCCAAGATACAGCACACAAAGATCAAAGTTACGTTGGTGTGTGTTAACTACGCAAGCTTGATGCAAACCGATCTCCTTTGCCGTGTGTACGAAAAATTCGACACGCTAGGTTCTCATACAGTTTGAAGCGCTCTTTTTGTCTATCTCGATATAGGTCTGTGGACAAATTAATCTAATCTCTGTCACTTATCAGTCTCCTAATTATCTACAGACACATGAGGAATTATTACAACCAATGAGTAAAAAATATTGTTTGTTTATAAATTGATTCACGTTTGTCAATTATTTCTGTGCAGAATTTCAAAAATTATTAACTGTCATTCTATACTGCCAGTACGATGGCGATACAAACTTTTCTCAAAATCCTCTTTGTTTCTTTTCTGATTTGACACGTATTATGTTGACAAATATTCCCTTTGAGTACTATATACGTATTATGTACGTATATATCGTACGTGTGTGTGTACGTGTGTGTATTATGTACGTATTATGTACGTATTATGTTGACAGATGTTTCCTTTGAGTACTGTCTTCAATAAGCGGGCGAAGTGCGAGTCGAGCAAGCATACTGGGAGTTCAATACTCTCATAAACAATTAGTAAAGTAATTACTTTAACTTACAACAAAATCAGATTTGTTCCTTGAATTTTGACTTTCGATTTATCGTTAGCGTTATGCAGATATAGTTTTGTACAAAGGTTGATTTACTGGTTCAAAAGAAAATAAGTACACCCTAAAGAAAATGTTAGCAAATGTTATTTGCATTTCGTCTTTGTGTAAACGTAACTTCTTAGGAGCACACTGTAAAATGGTGTACGTTAACTGGTTTCATGAAAAGTTTTGTTTTATACTTTTGCAGTACGGAACCCTAAAAATTTCCAAAACAATTTGAATAAGGATTTCATCTCTGTGCACTTTCTAAAGGAATATAGCGTGAAATGATGTATGTTTGTTAGCTCCCTAGCGCTTAAACTAAAATTACACGCAATTTCAGACTGCTATTCTGGTTAGTTTCGTCAGTAGGTGGATATGAAGAATTTTATGTCACTGCCCCATTCCTAGGGCCTATAGCGTGACGAACTGTATTCAAGACAGCTTCTCGGACCTTTAGCTCAAAAAACATATAATTATGACCCTATTTAAAGAACATAAGTTTGAATTTCCTTTGCCGGCATTGATTGAAGATGAATTATGGGCCAAACTTGCGATAAATACATATGTCAAAACTAGCAGAAACCCGCAACTTCGTTTGCAAGTAAATTTTTTCTTTTGAACAGATTACACTTTATTGACGATTTATAGAAGATTTAGATTTTTACATATAAAAATTTTTTCCCGCTAACTCCCGTTCCCGTAAGAATTTTGCAATATCCTATTGCAGCTAAGCTTTAAGGTTTATTAAGGTACCTGCACGCCAAATTTCAAGCGTCTAACTTAAGCGGTTTAGATTTTTTATACAAAAGGATTTTCCCGTTAATTCCCGTTCCTGTAGGAATTTCGGGAATTCCTTTCGTAGTGCACCTCTACGGTATTTAAGCTACGTCCCTTCCAAATTTCAAGTGCCTACGTTTGTTTAGCCGTTTTGGCAGTGCGTAGATTTGTCAGTCAGTCAGTCAGTTTCTCCTTATATATATTTAGATTTAAGCATAAGGAAAATAAAAACTTCTTGTTATACAAATAGGGTCAACTTTCCCTTATTTATAGGAAGTAAACTCACACCCAAACTAACTTTTTAACCCTTATTAAACCAGTTAGGGGATGAATTTCACTTAAATAAATATGTGGGTTTACATCAATTCTTCAAACAGCATCCATTGCATTATCCGAGGCGGTTTTGGTACCCTATTCGTAGGGTCAAAAAGGCGTTCATACTTTTTTGGTTTGTCACGACCGCCATCTTTGATTTCAAAATGTAAGTATGTAATTTTCGTAACCTATTAAACGACACCCATGACGGTATTTTCAAAAAAATCCATGTTCGCCATCTTTGATTTCAAAAAAGATGTCATTTTCGGAATCAGCACACCCGAAAACCTATTAAACGACACCTATGTCGGCATGCCCGAAAATTTCATATCCGCCATCTTGGATTTTTGGTGGGGAGAATCGAGACGCTCCGGGCTTCGCCCTTCGCGTCACGATTCCCCAAATTAAAATCCAAGATGGCGGATATGAAATTTTCGGATGGCGGTCGGCAGGTAAGATGCTTGGTGACGCTTCAGGCTTTGACCTACGCGGAAATCGGCCTTCGGCCTCGCCATATACGCAGCTCGGCTCGGCCTTCGAACTCGCCTCACGCGTTCGGCTCGGTCTACGACTTCGCCTCACCTTTAGAATCTAAACTTAAATGGCGGCCGTCATGGATGGGGGGGGACGCTTCGGGCTTCGCCCTACGCAGAGCCCGGCCTTCGGCCTCGCCTTATACGCAAGTCCAATGGTTCGCCCGGGAAGGTGGGTCGCGGCCTGATGAGGAGGAGAATCCGAAGAGGAGGTTTTTCCATACTCGACGAAAAATTTTGACCACACACCTCATACATTATTTTCACCTCCCGACCCTCCTTCTGAGAGAACAATTATGTCAATCAGTGAGTCAGTCAGTGAGTCAGTGGTAATGTAGCTTTATATAGTATAATAGCTTTATATAATATAACTAGGTTTCGCGTGGTGCGCGACCTGCTAAAGCAGGCCGCGAGGCGGTTGTGCTACCCTATTTGTAGGGCCAAAAAGGCGATCATTCTTTTTTTGGTTTTTAAAGGCCACCATCTTGGATTTAAACTTCAATGTTATTTTAAGAATCAATACCCTCGGAAACATAAAAAACGACACCCATGATGGATTTTTCCAAAAAATGCATGTCTGCCATCTTGGATTTGAAAATAAATGTCGGAGGGGGACGCTCCGGGCTTCGACCTACGCGGAGTTCAGCCTTCGGCCTCACCCTATACGCGGCTCGACTCGGCCTTCGGCCTCGCCTCACGCGTTCGGCTCGGTCTTCGACCTCGCCTCAACTTTAGAATCTAAACTTGTATTGCGGCCATCTTGGATTTGGGGGGAGGGGGGACGCTCCGGGCTACTCCCTACGTGAAGCTCGGCCTTCGGTCTCGCCTTTAACGCAGCTCGCCTCGGCCTACGGAATCGCCTCGCGGCTTGGCGTCGTGGTTCGTCTCGGCCTGCGACCTCGCCTCACAATTCCTTGTATGGCGGCCATCTTGGAAAATGAGGAAATCGAAAAATTGACCCCATATTCGGAATTTTTGACCCCCAAACCCCCCAGATACCTATTTTCGTCCGGATCGGAGCAACTTCATTTTCGGCCGCCATTTTGGATCCGCCATCTTGAAAATTTTGACAGCCACCTACCCCTTGTAAAACATTTGTTCGAGCACACTATGTCAAACGGTTCCGGAGATACAGTAATAAACATTTTGTATGGCGGCCATCTTGTTTTTGCGAAAATCGAAAAAATGACGTCACCGGTAGAATTCGACCAGGGTGTGAGTCGACCTTTACTCGAGCGCCACCGCTGCATCTGCAACGGTTCGCCCGGGAAGGTGGGTCGCCACCTGATGAGAAGATGGACCCGAGGATCTCGAGGTTTTCCCGTACCCTCTGCACCACTGTCTCCACACCCCCCATATAAAGTTTTCACCTCCCGCCGCTCCATCTGGAAAAACAATTCTGTCACCCAGTCAGTGAGTGAGTGAGTGGTATTGCAGCTTTATATAATATAATAACTAGTTTTCGCGTGGTGCGCGACCTGCTAAAGCAGGCCGCGAGGCGGTTGTGGTACCCTATTTGTAGGGTCAAAAAGGCGTTCATTCTTTTTCTGGTTTTTCACGGCAACCATCTTGGATTTAAAAATCGATGTTATTTTAAGAATCAGTACCCCCGAAAACCTAAAAAAACGACACTCATGACGGATTTTTTCCAAAAAATTCAAGTCCGCCATCGTGGATTTGAAAATAAATGTCATTTTCGGAATCAGCATCCCCGAAAACCTATCAAACGACACCCATGAAAGTTTTTCACAAAAAATGCATGTCCGCCAACTTGGATTTCTAAATAGACGTCATTTTTGGATTCACCACCCCCGAAAACCTATTAAACGACATCCATGTCGGTATGCCGGTATGGCGGTCGGCAGGTAAGATGCTTGGTGACGCTTCGGGCTTCGCCCTACGCAGAGCTCGGCCTTCGGCCTCACCCTATACGCCACTCGCCTCGGCCTAAGGCCTCGGCTCGCGCGTTCAGCTCGGTCTGCGACATCGCCTCACCTTAAAAATCTAAATTTGTATGGCAGCCATTTTTGGATGGGGGGGGGGACGCTCCGGGCTACGCCCTGCGCGGAGCTCGGCCTTAGGCCTCGCCTTTTACGTAGCTCACCTCGGCCTACGGCCTCGCCTCGAACGTGGCGTCGTGGTTCGGCTCGGCCTGCGGCCTCGCCTAACCACTCCTTGTATTGCGGCCATCTTGGAAAATGGTGACTTCAAAAAACTGACCCGACATTCGGAATCTTTGACCCCCAAACCCCCCAGATACCGATTTTCGTCCGGATCGGAGCAACTTCATTTTCGGCCGCCATCTAGGATCCGCCATCTTGAAAAAAAATTTTGACAGCCACCTGCCTCTCACCCCCTTGTAAAATATTTGTTCGAGCACAACCCACTTATGTCAAACGGTTCCGGAGATACAGCAATAATCATTTTCGCAACCTGAAGAGAAGGTGGATCCGAGGATCTCTAGGTTTTCCCGTACTCTCCGCGTCACCCTCTCCACACTCTCCATACAAAGTTTTTACCTCCCGCAGCTCAATCTGGGAAAACAATTCTGTCACCCAGTCAGTGAGTGAGTGGTATTGTAGCTTTATATAATATAATAACTAGTTTTCGAGTGTTGCGCGACCTGCTAAAGCAGGCCGCGAGGCGGTTGTGGTACCCTATTTGTAGGTTCAAAAAGGCGTTCATACTTTTTTTGGTTTGTCACGACCGCCATCTTGGATTTCAAAATGGATGTCAGTTTCGTAATCAGCATCCCCGAAAACCTGAAAAACGACACCCATGACGGTATTTTCCAAAAAATCCATGTCCGCCATCTTGGATGTCAAAATAGATGTCATTTTCGAAATCAGCACCCCCGAAAACCTATTAAACGACACCCATGTCGGCATGCCCGAAAATTTCATATCCGCCATCTTGGATTTTTGGTGGGGAGAATCGAGACGCTCCGGGCTTCGCCCTTCGCGTCACGATTCCCCCAGTTAAAATCCAAGATGGCGGATATGAAATTTTCGGATTGCGGTCGGCCGGTAAGATGCTTGGTGACGCTTCGGGCTTCGCCCTTCGCGGAGCTCGGCCTTCGGCCTCGCCCTATACGCAGCTCGCCTTGGCCTGCGGCCTCGCCTCGCAGCGCGTCGTGGTTCGGCTCGGCCTTCGGCCTCGCCTCACCACTCCTTGTATGGCGGCCATCTTGGAAAATGGCGAAATCGAAAATCTTTTCCGATATTCGGATTCAGCGACCCCTAAAACCCCCGGATATCGAATTCGGTCCGAATCAGAGGAGATACAAAAATCTCATTTTTGTATGGCGGCCATTTTTTTTTTTGAAAATCGAAAAAATTTTGGCTTCGGTAGACTTCGACCAGGGTGTGGGTCGACCTTTGTTCGAGCACCACCGGTCCAAGTCCAACGGTTCGCCCGGGAAGGTGGGTCGCGACCTGATGAGGAGGAGAATCCGAAGATGTCGAGGTTTTTTCCATACTCGACGGAAAATTTTGACCACACCTCCCATACATCATTTTCACCTCCCGACCCTCCTTCTGGGAGAACAATTATGTCAATCAGTGAGTCAGTGAGTGAGTGGTAATGTAGCTTTATATAGTATAACTAGCTTTTGCGTGGTGCGCGTCCTGCTAAAGCAGGCCGCGAGGCGGTTGTGCTACCTATTTGTAGGGTCAAAAAGGCGTTTATTCTTTTTTTGGTTTTTCACGGCCACCATCTTGGATTTAACAATCGATGTTATTTAAGAATCAGTACCCCCGAAAACCTTTTAAACGACAACCATGACAGAATTTTTTTATACTGCATGTCCACTATCTTGGATTTCAAAATAGATGTCATTTTCGCAATCAGCACCCCAGAAAACGTATTAAACGACACTCATGACGGTTTTTGAGAAAAAATGCATGTCCGCCATCTTGGATTTCAAAATGGATATCATTTTCGGAATCAGCACCCCCGAAAACCTAATAAACGACGCCCATGTCGGTATGCCCGAAAATTTCATATCCAGCATCTTGGATTTTTGGTGGGGAGAATCGAGACGCTCCGGGCTTCGCCCTTTGCGTCACGATTTCCCCAACTAAAATCCAAGATGGCGGCTATGAAATTTTCGGATTGCGGTCAGCCGGTAAGATGCTTGGTGACGCTTCGGGCTTCGCCCTACGCGGAGCTCGGCCTTCGGCCTCGCCCTATACGCAGCTCGGCTCGGCCTTCGGCCTCGCCTCCCGCGTTCGGCTCGGTCTACGACCTCGCCTCACCTTTAGAATCTAAACTTAAATGGCGGCCATCTTGGATTGGGGGGGGACGCTCCGGGCTCCGCCCTACGCGGAGCTCGGCCTTCGGCCTCGCCTTATACGCAGCTCGCCTCGGCCTGCGGCCTCGCCTCGCCGCGCGTCGTGGTTCGGCTCAGCCTTCGGCCTCGCCTCACCACTCCTTGTATGGCGGCCATCTTGGAAAATGGCGAAATCGAAAATTTTACCAGATATTCAGATTCAGCGACCCCTAAAACTCCCGGATACCGAATTTGGTCCGAATCGGAGGAGTAACAAAAAAATCATTTTTGTATGGCGGCCATCTTGTTTTTTTGAAAATCGAAAAAATTATATATATTCTTTATTGCACTTAGATAACATAGGATACAAAATAAAAGAAAAAGTTTACAAAGGCGGAAGGCTTTGTCACCGGTAGACTTCGACCAGGGTGTGGATCGACCTTTGTTCGAGCACCACCGGTCCAAATCCAACGGTTCGCCCGGGAAGGTGGGTCGCGACCTGATGAGGACGAGAATCCGAAGATGTCGAGGTTTTCCCATACTCGACGAAAAATTCTGACCACACCTTTCATACATCATTTTCACCTCCCGACCCTCCTTCTGGGAGAACAATTATGTCAATCACCCAGTCAGTCAGTCAGTGAGTGGTAATGTAGCTTTATATAGTATAATTACTAGGTTTCGCGTGGTGCACGACCTGCTAAAGCAGGCCGCGAGGCGGTTGTGCCTTTTTTTATAAATTTTAAAAAAGTTTTTAATTTTTTTTTGTTTTTCACGGCCGCCATCTTAGATTTAAAAATTGATGTTATTTTCTTAATCAGCACCCCTGAATACCCAAAAAACGACACCCATGACGATATTTTGCAAAAAATTTAAGTCCGCCATCTTGGATTTCAAAACGTATGTCATTTTCGGAATCAGCACCCCCGAATACCTATTAAACGACAACCATGAAGGTATTTTCAAAAAATCCATGTCCGCCATCTTGGATTTCAAAATGGATGTCATTTTCGAAATCAGCACTGATAAGAACCTATTAAACGACACCCATGTCGGTATCATGGCGGTCGGCTGGTAATATGCTTGGTGACGCTTCGGGCTTCGCCCTACGCGGAGCTCGGCCTTCGGCCTCGCCCTATACGCAGCTCGACTCGGCCTACTCGGCTCGCGCGTTCGGCTCGGTCTGCGACCTTGCCTAACCTTAAAAATCTAAACTTGTATGGCGGCCATCTTTGATTGGGGGGGGGACGCTCCGGGCTTCGCCCTACGCAGAGTTCAGCCTTCGGCCTCACCCTATACGCGGCTCGGTCTTCGACCTCGCCTCACCTTTAGAATCTAAACTTGCCGCCATCTAGAATTGGGGGGGGGGACGCTCCGGGCTTCGCCCTACGCGGAGTTCGGCCTTCGGCCTCACCCTATACGCGGCCTCACCCTATACGCGGCTCGCCTCGGCCTTCGGCCTCGCCTCACCTTTAGAATCTAAACTTGCCGCCATCTAGAATTGGGGGGGGGATGGGCGCTCCGGGCTTCGCCCTACGCGGAGTTCGGCCTTCGGCCTCACCCTATACGCGGCTCTCCTCGGCCTTCGGCCTCGCCTCACCTTAGAATCTAAACTTGTATGGCGGCCATCTTTGATTGGGGGGGGGACGCTCCGGGCTTCGCCCTGCGCGGAGCTCGGCCTTCGGCCTTGCCTTTTACGCAGCTCGCCTCGGCCTACGGCCTCGCCTCGCGGCGTGGCGTCGTGGTTCGGCTCGGCCTGCGGCCTCGCCTCACCAATCCTTGTATGGCGGCCATCTTGGAAAATGGTGGAATCGAAAAACTGACCCGATATTCGGAATTTTCGACCCCCAAACCCCCCAGATACCGATTTTCGTCCGGATTGGAGCAACTTCATTTTCGGCCGCCATCTTGGATCCGCCATCTTGAAAAAAAAAAATGACTGCCACCTGCCCCTCACCCCCCTGTAAAACATTTGTTCTAGCATAGCCCAATTATGTCAAACGGTTCCGGAGATACAGCAATAATCATTTTGTATGGCGGCCATCTTGTTTTTGCGAAAATCGAAAAAATGACGTCACCGGTAGAATTTGACCAGGGTGTATGTCGACCTTTGTACGAGCGCCACCGCTCCATCTGCAACGGTTCGCCCGGGAAGGTGGGTCGCCACCCGATGAGAAGGTGGATCCGAGGATCTCGAGGTTTTCCATACCCTCCGCACCACCCTCTCCACACACCCCATACAAAGTTTTCACCTCCCGCCGCTCCATCTGGGAGAACAATTCTGTCACCCAGTCAGTGGTATTGTAGCTTTATATAATATAACTAGGTTTCGCGTGGTGCGCGACCTGCTAGCAGGTCGCGAGGCGGTTGTGCCTTTTTTTATAAATTTTAAAAAAGTTTTTATTTTTTTTTTGTTTTTCACGGCCGCCATCTTGGATTTAAAAATGTATGTTATTTTCTTAAACATTACCACTGAATACCCAAAAAACGACACCCATGACGATATTTAGCAAAAAATTTATGTCCGCCATCTTGGATTTAAAAACGTATGTCATTTTCGGAATCAGCACCCCCGAAAACCTATTAAAGGACACCCATGACGGTATTTTCCAAAAAATCCATGTCCGCCATCTTGGATTTCAAAATGGATGTCATTTTCGAAATCAGCACCCCTGAAAACCTTTTAAACGACAGCCATGTCGGTAAGATGGCGGTCGGCTGGTAATATGCTTGGTGACGCTTCGGGCTTCGCTCTACGCGGAGCTCGGCCTTCGGCCTCGCCCTATACGCAGCTCGCCTCGGCCTACGGCCTCGGCTCTCGCGTTCGGCTTGGTCTGCGACCTCGCCTCACCTTAAAAATCTAAACTTGTATGGCGGCCATCTTTGATTGGGGGGGGACGCTCCGGGCTTCGCCCTACGCGGAGTTCGGCCTTCGGCCTCACCCTATACGCGGCTCGCCTCGGCCTTCGGCCTCGCCTCACCTTTAGAATCTAAACTTGTATGGCGGCCATCTTTGATTGGGGGGGGGACGCTCCGGGCTTCGCCCTACGCGGAGTTCGGCCTTCGGCCTCACCCTATACGCGGCTCGCCTCGGCCTTCGGCCTCGTCTCGCGCGTTCGGCTCGGTCTTCGACCTCGCCTCACCTTTAGAATCAAAACTTGTATGGCGGCCATCTTGGATTTGGGGGGGGACGCTCCGGGCTACGCCCTGCGCGGAGCTCGGCCTTCGGCCTCGCCTTTTACGCAGCTCGCCTCGGCCTACGGCCTCGCCTCGCGGCGTGGCGTCGTGGTTCGGCTCGGCCTGCGGCCTCGCCTCACCACTCCTTGTATGGCGGCCATCTTGGAAAATGGTGGAATCAAAAAACTGACCGGATATTCGAAATCTTCGTCCCCCAAACCCCCCAGATACCGATTTTCGTCCGGATCGGAGCAACTTAATTTCCGGCCGCCATCTTGGATCCGCCGTCTTGAAAAAAAAATTTGACAGCCACCTGCCCCTCACCCCCCTGTAAAACATTTGTTCGAGCACACCCCACTTATGTCAAACAATTCCGGAGATACAGCAATAATCATTTTGTATGGCGGCCATCTTGTTTTTGCGAAAATCGAAAAAATGACGTCACTGGTAGAATTCGACCAGGGTGTGGGTCGACCTTTGTTCGAGCGCCACCGCTCCATCTGCAACGGTTCGCCCGGGAAGGTGGGTCGCCACCAGATAAGAAGGTGGATCCGAGGATCTCGAGGTTTTCCATACCCTCCGCGCCACCCTCTCCACACCCCCCCAACAAACTTTTCACCTCCCGCCGCTCCATCTGGGAGAACAATTCTGTCACCCAGTCAGTCAGTCAGTCAGTCACTGAGTGAGTGGTATTGTAGCTTTATATAATATAACTAGGTTTTGCGTGGTGCGCGACCTGCTAAAGCAGGTCGCGAGGCGGTTGTGCCTTTTTTTATAAATTTTAAAAAAATTTTAAATTTTTTTTTGTTTATCACGGCCGCCGTCTTAGATTTAAAAATGGATGTTATTTTCTTAATCAGTACCCCTGAATACCCAAAAAATGACGATATTTTACAAAAAATTTAAGTTCGCCATCTTGGATTTCAAAACGTATGTCATTTTCGGAATCAGCACCCCCGAATACCTATTAAACGACACCCATGAAGATATTTTCAAAAAATCCATATCCGCCATCTTGGATTTCAAAATGGATGTCATTTTCGGATTCAGCACCCCTAAGAACCTATTTAACGACACCCATGTCGGTATGATGGCGGTCGGCTGGTAATATGCTTGGTGACGCTTCGGGCTTCGCCCTACGCGGAGCTCGGCCTTCGGCATCGCCCTATACGCAGCTCGCCTCGGCCTACGGCCTCGGCTCGCGCGTTCAGCTCGGTCTGCGACCTCGCCTCACCTTAAAAATCTAAACTTGTATGGCGGCCATCTTTGATTGGGGGGGGACGCTCCGGGCTTCGCCCTACGCGGAGTTCGGCCTTCGGCCTCACCCTATACGCGGCTCGCCTCGGCCTTCGGCCTCGCCTCGCGCGTTCGGCTCGGTCTTCGACCTCGCCTCACCTTTAGAATCTAAACTTGTATGGTGGCCATCTTTGATTGGGGGGGGGGACGCTCCGGGCTTCGCCCTACGCGGAGTTCGGCCTTCGGCCTCACCCTATACGCGGCTCGCCTCGGCCTTCGGCCTCGCCTCGCGCGTTCGGCTCGGTCTTCGACCTCGTCTCACCTTTAGAATCTAAACTTGTATGGCGGCCATCTTTAATTGGGGGGGGGACGCTCCGGGCTTCGCCCTACGCGGAATTTGGCCTTCGGCCTCACCCTATACGCGGCTCGCCTCGGCCTTCGGCCTCGTCTCGCGCGTTCGGCTCGGTCTTCGACCTCGCCTCACCTTTAGAATCTAAACTTGTATGGCGGCCATCTTGGATTTGGGGGGGGAGACGCTCCGGGCTACGCCCTGCGCGGAGCTCGGCCTTTGGCCTCGCCTTTTACGCAGCTCGCCTCGGCCTACGGCCTCGCCTCGCGGAGTGGCGTCGTGGTTCGGCTCGGCCTGCGGCCTCGCCTCACCACTCCTTGTATGGCGGCCATCTTGGAAAATGTTGGAATCTAAAAACTGACCCGATATTCGGAATCTTCGACCCCCAAACCCCCCAGATACCGATTTTCGTCTGGATCGGAGCAACTTCATTTCCGGCCGCCATCTTAGATCCGCCATCTTGAAAAAAAATTTTGACAGCCAGCTGCCCCCCACCCCTCTGTAAAACATTTGTTCGAGCACACTCCACTTATGTCAAACGGATCCGGAGATACAGCAATGAACATTTTGTATGGCGGCCATCTTGTTTTTGCGAAAATCGAAAAAATGACGTCACCGGTAGAATTTGACCAGGGTGTGGGTCGACCTTAGTTCGAGCGCCACCGCTCCATCTGCAACGGTTCGCCCGGGAAGGTGGGTCGCCACCTGATGAGAAGGTGGATCCGAGGATCTCGAGGTTTTCCCGTACCTTCCGCGTCACCCTCTCCACATCCCCCATACAAAGTTTTCACCTCCCGCCGCTCCATCTGGGAGAACAATTCTGTCACCCAGTCAGTCAGTCAGTCAGTGAGTGGTATTGTAGCTTTATATAATAATAACTAGGTTTCGCGTGGTGCGCGACCTGCTAAAGCAGGCCGCGAGGCGGTTGTGCTACCATATTTGTAGGGTCAAAAAGGCGTTCATTTAGTTTTTTGTAATTTTTTTTTAAAACACATGTCGGACATCTTGGATTTCAAAATGGATGTCATTTACGGAATCAGCAACCCTGAAAACCTATTAAACGACACCCATGTCGGCATGCCCGAAAATTTCATGGCGGTCAGCCGGTAATATGCTTGGTGACGCTTCGGGGTTCGCCCTACGCGGAGCTCGGCCTTCGGCCTCGCCCTATACGCAGCTCGCCTCGGCCTGCGGCCTCGGCTCGCGCGTTCGGCTCGGTCTGCGACCTCGCCTCACCTTAAAAATCTAAACTTGTATGGCGGCCATCTTTGATTGGGGGGGACGCTCCGGGCTTCGCCCTACGCGGAGTTCGGCCTTCGGCCTCACCCTGTACGCGGCTCGCCTCGGCCTTCGGCCTCGCCTCGCGCGTTCGGCTCGGTCTTCGACCTCGCCTCACCTTTAGAATCTAAACTTGTATGGCGGCCATCTTTTATTGGGGGGGGGCCGCTCCGGGCTTCGCCCTACGCGGAGTTCGGCCTTCGGCCTCACCCTATACGCGGCTCGCCTCGGCCTTCGGCCTCGCCTCGCGCGTTCGTCTCGGTCTTCGATCTCGCCTCACTTTTAGAATCTAAACTTGTATGGTGGCCATCTTTGATTGGGGGGGGACGCTCCGGGCTTCGCCCTACGCGGAGTTCGGCCTTCGGCCTCACCCTATACGCGGCTCGCCTCGGCCTTCGGCCTCGTCTCGCGCGTTCGGCTCGGTCTTCGACCTCGCCTCACCTTTAGAATCTAAACTTGTATGGCGGCCATCTTGGGTTTGGGAGGGGGACGCTCCGGGCTACGCCCTGCGAAGAGCTCGGCCTTCGGCCTCGCCTTTTACGCAGCTCGCCTCGGCCTACGGCCTCGCCTCGCAGCGTGGCGTCATGGTTCGGCTCGGCCTGCGGCCTCGCCTCACCACTCCTTGTATGGCGGCCATCTTGGAAAATGGTGGAATCGAAAAACTGACCCGATATTCGGAATCTTCGTCCCCCAAACCCCCCAGATACCGATTTTCGTCCGGATCGGAGCAACTTCATTTCCGGCCGCCATCTTGGATCCGCCATCTTGAAAAAAAACTTTGACAGCCAGCTGCCCCCCACCCCCCTGTAAAACATTTGTTTGAGCACACTCCACTTATGTCAAACGGATCCGGAGATACAGCAATAATCATTGTGTATGGCGGCCATCTTGTTTTTGCGAAAATCGAAAAAATGACGTCACCGGTAGAATTCGACCAGGGTGTGGGTCGACCTTTGTTCGAGCGCCACCGCTCCATCTGCAACGGTTCGCCCGGGAAGGTGGGTCGCCACCCGATGAGAAGGTGGATCCGAGGATCTCGAGGTTTTCCCGTACCCTCCGCACCACCCTCTCCACATATCCCATACAAAGTTTTCACCTCCCGCCGCTCCATCTGGGAGAACAATTCTGTCACCCAGTGAGTCAGTCAGTGGTATTGTAGCTTTATATAATATAACTAGGTTTCGCGTGGTGCGCGACCTGCTAAAGCAGGTCGCGAGGCGGTTGTGCCTTTTTTTATAAATTTTAAAAAAGATTTTAATTTTTTTTGGTTTTTCACGGCCGCCATCTTTGATTTAAAAATGGATGTTAATTTCTTAATCAGTACCCCTGAATACCGAAAAAACGACACCCATGGCGATATTTTGCAAAAAATTTATGTTCACCATCTTGGATTTCAAAACGTATGTCATTTTCGGAATCAGCACCCCGGAAAACCTATTAAACGACACCCATGACGGTATTTTCCAAAAAATCCATGTCCGCCATCTTGGATTTCAAAATGGATGTCATTTTCGAAATCAGCACCCCTGAAAACCTATTAAACGACACCCATGTCGGTATGATGGCGGTCGGCAGGTAATATGCTTGGTGACGCTTCGGGCTTCGCCCTACGCGGAGCTCGGCCTTCGGCCTCGCCCTATACGCAGCTCGCCTCGGCCTACGGCCTCGGCTCGCGCGTTCGGCTCGGTCTGCGACCTCGCCTCACCTTAAAAATCTAAACTTGTATGGCGGCCATCTTTGATTGGGGGGGGACGCTCCGGGCTTCGCCCTACGCGGAGTTCGGCCTTCGGCCTCACCCTGTACGCAGCTCGCCTCGGCCTTCGGCCTCGCCTCACCTTTAGAATCTAAACTTGTATGGCGGCCATCTTTGATTGGGGGGGGGCCGCTACGGGCTTCGCCCTACGCGGAGTTCGGCCTTCGGCCTCACCCTATACGCGGCTCGCCTCGGCCTTCGGCCTCGTCTCGCGCGTTCGGCTCGGTCTTCGACCTCGCCTCACCTTTAGAATCTAAACTTGTATGGCGGCCATCTTGGATTTGGGGGGGGGACGCTCCGGGCTACGCCCTGCGCGGAGCTCGGCCTTCGGCCTCGCCTTTTACGCAGCTTGCCTCGGCCTACGGCCTCGCCTCGCGGAGTGGCGTCGTGGTTCGGCTCGGCCTGCGGCCTCGCCTCACCACTCCTTGTATGGCGGCCATCTTGGAAAATGGTGGAATCGAAAAACTGACCCGATATTCGGAATCTTTGTCCCCCAAACCACCCAGATACCGATTTTCGTCCGGATCGGAGCAACTTCATTTCCGGCCGCCATCTTGGATCCGCCATCTTGAAAAAAAAATTTGACAGCCAGCTGCCCCCCACCCCCCTGTAAAACATTTGTTCGAGCACACTCCACTTATGTCAAACGGATCCGGAGATACAGCAATAAACATTTTGTATGGCGGCCATCTTGTTTTTGCGAAAATCGAAAAAATGACGTCACCGGTAGAATTCAACCAGGGTGTGGGTTGACCTTTGTTTGAGCGCCACCGCTCCATCTGCAACGGTTCGCCCGGGAAGGTGGGTCGCCACCTGATGAGAAGGTGGATCCGAGGATCTCGAGGTTTTCCCATACCCTCCGCACCACCCTCTCCACACCTCCCATACAAAGTTTTCACCTCCCGCCGCTCCATCTGGGAGAACAATTCTGTCACCCAGTCAGTGAGTGAGTGAGTGAGTGGTATTGCAGCTTTATATAATATAATATAATAACTAGGTTTCGCGTGGTGCGCAACCTGCTAATTTTAATTTGAAAAAAGTTTACAAATTTTTATTGTTTTTTACGGCCGCCATCTTGGATTTCAAAATGGATGTTATTTTCTTAATCAGCACCCCCAATTACCAAAAAAAACGACACCCATTACGATATTTAGCAAAAAATGTATGTCCGCCATCTTGGTTTTCAAAACGTAAGTCATTTTCGGAATCAGCACCCCCGAAAACCTATTAAACGACACCCATGACGGTATTTTCCAAAAAATACATGTTCGCCGTCTTGGATTTCAAAATGAATGTCATTTTCAAAGTCAGCACCCCTGAAAACCTATTAAACGACACCCATGTCGGTATGATCGCGGTCGGCTGGCAATATGCTTGGTGACGCTTCGGGCTCCGCCTTACGTGGAGCTCGGCCTTCGAACTCGTCCTATACGCAGCTCGCCTCGGCCTACAGCCTTGGCTCGCGCGTTCGGCTCGGTTTGCGACCTCGCCTCATATTAAAAATCAAAACTTGTACGGCGGCCATCTTTGATTGTGGGGGGACGCTCCGGGCTTCGCCCTACGCGGAGTTCGGCCTTCGGCCTCACCCTATACGCGGCTCGCCTCGGCCTTCTGCCTAGCCTCACCTTTAGAATCTAAACTTGCCGCAATCTAGAATTGGGGGGGAGGGGAACGCTCCGGGCTTCTTCCTACGCGGAGTTCGGCCTTCGGCCTCACACTATGCGTGGCTCAACTCGGCCTTCGGCCTCGCCTCGCGCATTCGGCTTGGTCTTTGACCTCGCCTCACCTTTAGAATCAAAACTTGTATGACGGCCATTTTGGATTTGGGGGGGACGTTCCTGGCTACGCCCTTCGCGGAGCTCGGCCTTCGGCCTCGCCTTTTACGCAGCTCGCCTCGGCCTGCGGCCTCGCCTCACCACTCCTTGTATAGCGGCCATCTTGAAATATGGCGGAATCGAAAAACTGACCCGATATGCGGAATCTCAGACCCCACAATCTGCCAGATACCGGTTTTCGTTCGGATCGGAGCACCTTCATTTTCGGCCGCCATCTTGGATCAGCCATCTTGAAAAAAAAATTTGACAGCCACCTGCCCCTCACCCCCTTGTAAAACATTTGTTCGAGCACACCCCACTTATGTCAAACGGAGATACAGCAATAATCATTTTGTATGGCGGCCATCTTGTTTTTGCGAAAATCGAAAATATGACGTCACCGGTAGAATTCGACCAGGGTGTGGGTTGACCTTTGTTTGAGCGCCACCGCTCAATCTGCAACGGTTTGCCCGGGAAGGTGGGTCGCCACCTGATGAGAAGGTGGATCCGAGGATCTCTAGGTTTTTTCGAACCCTTCGTACCACCCTCTCCACACTTTCCATACAAAAATTTCATCTCCCGACGCTCCATTTTGTCACTTGTTGATTTTGACGAGGGCGCTGGACGACCTTTGTTCGAGCACCACCGATCCAACTCCAACGGTTCGCCCGGGAAGGTGGGTCACGAGCTGATGAGGAAAAGAATCCGAAGATGTCGAAAATTTCCCCTACTCGACCAAAAATTCTGACCACACCCACTATACATCATTTTCACCTCCCGACCCTCCTTCTGGAAGAACAATTATGTCAATCACCCAGTCAGTGAGTGGTAATGTAGCTTTATATAGTATAACTAGGTTTCGCGTGGTGCGCGACCTGCTAAAGCAGGCCGCGAGGCGGTTGTGGTACCCTATTTTTAGGGTCAAAAAGGCGTTCATACTTTTTTTGGTTTGTCACGACGACCATCTTGGATTTCAAAATGGATGTCAGTTTTGTAATCAGCATCCCTGAAAACCTATAAAACGACACCCATGACATAATTTTTTTAAACTGCATGTCCGCCATCTTGGATTTCAAAATAGATGTTGTTTTCGCAATCAGCACCCTAGAAAACGTATGAAACGACACCCATGACGGTTTTTTACAAAAAATGCATGTCCGCCATCTTGGAATTCAAAATGGATGTCATTTTCGGAATCAGCACCCCCGAAAACCTATTAAACGACACCCATGTCGGCATGCCCGAAAATTTCATATCCGCCATCTTGGATTTTTTTTTTGGATTTTTGGTAAAATCTAAACTTGTATGGCGGCCATCTTTGATTGGGGGGGGCCGCTCTGGGCTTCGCCCTACGCGGAGTTCGGCCTTCGGCCTCACCCTATACGCGGCTCGGTCTTCGACCTCGCCTCACCTTTAGAATCTAAACTTGTATGGCGGCCATCTTGGATTTGGGGGGGGACGCTCCGGGCTACGCCCTGCGCGGAGCTTGGCCTTTGGCCTCGCCTTTTTTGCAGCTCGCCTCGGCCTACGGCCTTGCCTCGCAGCGTGGCGTCGTGGTTCGGCTCGGCCTGCGGCCTCGCCTCACCACTCCTTGTATGGCGGCCATCTTGGAAAATGGTGGAATCGAAAAACTTACCCGATATTCGGAATCTTCGTCCCCCAAACCCCCCAGATACCGATTTTCGTCCGGATCGGAGCAACTTCATTTCCGGCCGCCATCTTGGATCCGCCATCTTGAAAATAAAAATTGACAACTACCTGCCCCTCACCCTCCTGTTAAACATTTGTTCGAGCACACCCCAATTATGTCAAACGGTTCCGGAGATACAGCAATAATCATTTTGCATGGCGAACATCTTGTTTTTGCGAAAATCGAAAAAATGACGTCACCGGTAGAATTTGACCCGGGTGTGGGTCGACCTTTGTATGAGCGCCACCGCTCCATCTGCAACGGTTCCCCGGGAAGGTGGGTCGGCACCTGATGAGAAGGTGAATCCGAGGATCTCGAGGTTTTCCCGTACCCTCCGCGCCACCCTCTCCATACTCCCCATACAAAGTTTTCACCTCCCACCGCTCCATCTGGGAGAACAATTCTGTCACCCAGTCAGTGAGTGGTATTGTAGCTTTATATAATATAACTAGGTTTCGCAAGGTGCGCGACCTGCTAAAGCAGGCCGCGAGGCGGTTGTGCTACCCTATTTGTAGGGTCAAAAAGGCGTTCATACTTTTTTTGGTTTGTCACGACCGCCATCTTGGATTTCAAAATAGATGTCATTTTCGCAATCAGCACCCCAGAAAACGTATTAAACGACACCCATGACGGTTTTTTACAAAAAATGCATGTCCGCCATCTTAGATTTGAAAATAAATGTCATTTTCGGGATCAGCATACCCGAAAACCTATCAAACGACACCCATGACAGTTTTTCACAAAAAATGTATGTCCGCCATCTTGGATTTCAAAATGGATGTCATTTTTGGAATCACCAACCCCGAAAACCTATTAAACGACACCCATGTCAGTATGCCCGTATATTTCATATCCGCCACCTTGGATTTTTGGTGGTGAGAATCGAGACGCTCCGGGCTTCGCCCTTCGCGTCACGATTTCCCCAACTAAAATCCAAGATGGCGGATATGAAATTTTCGAATTGCGGTCGGCCGGTAAGATGCTTGGTGATGCTTCGGGCTTCGCCCTACGCGGAGCTCGGCCTTCGGCCTCGCCTCGCGCGGTCGTCTCGGTCTACGACCTCGCCTCACTTTTAGAATCTAAACTTAAATGGCGGCCATCTTGGATTGGGGGGGGGGACGCTCCGGGCTTCACCCTACGCGGAGCTTGGCCTTCGGCCCCACCCTATACGCAGCTCGGCTCGGCCTTCGGCCTCGCCTCGCGGCGCGTCGTGGTTCGGCTCAGCCTTCGGCCTCGCCTCACCACTCCTTGTATGGCGGCCATCTTGGAAAATGGCGAAATCGAAAATCTTTTCAGATATTCGGAATCAGCGACCCCTTTAACCCACGGATACCGAATTTGGTCCGAATCAGAGGAGATACAAAAATCTCGTTTTTGTATGGCGGCCATTTTGTTTTTTTGAAAATCGAAAAAATTTTGTCACCGGTAGACTTCGACCAGGGTGTGGGTCGACCTTTGTTCGAGCACCACCGGTCCAAGTCCAACGGTTCGCCCGGGAAGGTGGGTTGCGACCTGATGAGGAGGAGAATCCGAAGATGTCGAGGTTTTCCCATACTCGGCGGAAAATTCTGACCACACCTCCCATACATCAATTTCACCTCCCGACCCTCCTTCTGGGAGAACAATTATGTCAATCAGTGAGTGAGTCAGTCAGTGGTAATGTAGCTTTATATAGTATAACTAGGTTTCGCGTGGTGCGCGACCTGCTAAAGCAGGTCGCGAGGCGGTTGTGCCTTTTTTTATAAATTTTAAAAAAGTTTTTATTTTTTTTTGTTTTTCACGGCCGCCATCTTGGATTTAAAAATGGATGTTATTTTCTTAATCAGCACCCCTGAATACCCAAAAAACGACACCCATGACGATATTTATCAAAAAATGTATGTCCGCCATCTTGGATTTCAAAACGTATGTCATTTTCGGAATCAGCACCCCCGAAAACCTATTAAACGACACCCATGACGGAATTTTCCAAAAAATCCATGTCCGCCATCTTGGATTTCAAAATGGATGTCATTTTCGAAATCAGCACCCCTGAAAACCTATTAAACGACACCCATGACGGTATGATGGCGGTCGGCTGGTAATATGCTTGGTGACGCTTCGGGCTTCGCCCTACGCGGAGCTCGGCCTTCGGCCTCGCCCTATACGCAGCTCGCCTCGGCCTTCGGCCTCGCCTCGCGCGTTCGGCTCGGTCTACGACCTCGCCTCACCTTTAGAATCTAAACTTAAATTGCGGCCATCTTGGATTTGGGGGGGACGCTCCGGGCTTCGCCCTTCGCGGAGCTCGGCCTTCGGCCTCGCCTTATACGCAGCTCGCCTCGGCCTACGGCCTCGGCTCGCGCGTTCGGCTCGGTCTGCGACCTCGCCTCACCTTAAAAATCTAAACTTGTATGGCGGCCATCTTTGATTGGGGGGGGACGCTCCGGGCTTCGCCCTACGCGGAGTTCGGCCTTCGGCCTCACCCTATACGCGGCTCGCCTCGGCCTTCGGCCTCGGCTCGCACGTTCGGCTCGGTCTGCGACCTCGCCTCACCTTAAACATCTAAACTTGTATGGCGGCCATTTTGATTGGGGGGGGGGACGCTCCGGGCTTCGCCCTACGCGGAGTTCGGCCTTCGGCCTCACCTTTTTTTAGAATATAAACTTGTATGGCGGCCATCTTGGATTTGGGGGGGGACGCTCCGGGCTACGCCCTACGCGGAGCGCGGCCTTCGGCCTCGCCTTCTACGCAGCTTGCCTCGGCCTACGGCCTCGCCTCGCGGCGTGGCGTCGTGGTTCGGCTCGGCCTGCGGCCTCGCCTCACCACTCCTTGTATGGCGGCCATCTTGGAAAATGGTGGAATCGAAAAACTTACCCGATATTCGGAATCTTCGTCCCCCAAACCCCCCAGATACCGATTTTCGTCCGGATCGGAGCAACTTCATTTCCAGCCGCCATCTTGGATCCGCCATCTTGAAAAAAAAATTTGACAGCCACCTGCCCCTCACCCCCCTGTAAAACATTTGTTCGAGCACACCCCACTTATGTCAAACGGTTCCGGAGATACAGCAATAATCATTTTGTATGGCGGCCATCTTGTTTTTACGAAAATCGAAAAAATGACGTCACCGGTAGAATTCGACCAGGGTGTGGGTCGACCTTAGTTCGAGCGCCACCGCTCCATCTGCAACGGTTCGCCCGGGAAGGTGGGTCGCCACCTGATGAGAAGGTGGATCCGAGGATCTCGAGGTTTTCCCGTACCCTCCACGTCACCCTTTCACCTCCCGCCGCTCCATCTGGGAGAACAATTCTGTCACCCAGTCAGTCAGTCAGTCAGTGAGTCAGTGGTATTGCAGCTTTATATAATATAATATAATATAATATAATAATAATAATTTAATATAATAATAACTAGGTTTCGCGTTGTGCGCGAACTGCTAAAGCAGGCCGCGATGCGGTTGTGCTACCCTATTTGTAGGGTCAAAAAGGCGTTCATTCTTTTTTTGGTTTCTCACGGCCACCATCTTGGATTTAAAAATCGATGTTATTTTAGGAATCAGTACCCCCGAAAACAAAAAAAACCGGCCAAGAGCGTGTAGGGCCACGCGCATTGTAGGGTTCCGTAGCAGCATGGTTCATATATGCAGCTGGCTTCTTAATTCTACATGCATATTGTCATAGTTGATGTTAAAATCCCCAAATACTATACTTAGTATCATAAACAAATGTTTTAAAAAGTTTGGTCAAAATACAACAGAATGGAAGTGTTTTATGCGCGAGCGAAGCGAGCGCGAATTTTTTTTTTGCGAAAATTTTATTGTAAGGAATAATATAATAATATCAAGCTAAGCAGGTGTATATTTTTAATGTCATTTTCGTAATTAGCACCCACTAGGTTTTTGTGGGTGCTAATTACGAAAACGACATTAAAAATATACACCTGAAATGTCAATATGTTACAGCTTGGCTTTCGGCTCGCCTCACTTTTAGCGGGGAACCTCGTATGTCAACCATTTTGGATTAGGGTACACTTCGTCGTAAATGCTACCCTCGTGAATTATTCCACTTTTTTTTTCATTATAAAAATTAATGTTTCCTAAACGGATTGCTGAATCGAAAAACGTTTGTAGTAAACCCCTTCTATCTTTTAAAAAGCTATCCTATGATAACGCACTCGATGATATCGGCTAGAAAAAAAAAGATCGCCCATTCACGTTAATGGGAAATTGGGAAACACACGAAAAAATTGTTTTTCCACCATTTTATTTTTTAGATTTGTCACCACAATCAACAGGTATGTATGACCATGCCAAATTTCAGCTCTGTGCTACCAAGGGTTTCTTAGGAAACCTGCGGACAGACAGACATAGCGAAATTATAAGGGTTCGTAGATTACTACGGAACCCTAAAAACAAATGTATTATTAAAGAGTTTGTAATTTATGAAATAATTTTTGTTTTGGTCTAAATACAACCGAATGTTAGTACAAAATTCGCGAGCGAAGCGAGCGCGAATTTTTTTTTTTTACGGCAATATTACTGTTACAAATAATATCAACCTGCTGTTAAAATAATTTTGATGTCATTTTCGTAATTAACACCCCCAAAAAACTATTTAACGACACCAAAAATGTCAATATGTTACAGTTTGGCTTTCGACCTCCCCTCACTTTTAGCGTGGAACCTTGTAAACATATTCTTATTAATCCCAAAAACGTTTGGTCGACTATTACTCGCAAACTTGAGGGGCCAACTTATGTGTGATAGTTTTTTTTAAATTTCGTTGTATATTCTATAACCGTGATTTTTTTCACATTTTTAGAAACAACTGTTTAGCTGGTAGTGTCCCCCCCGGAAACTTGTAAAAAAAAATCCATCGCCCTTTCACATGTATGGGAAACACCCGAAAAAATGTTTTTTCCAAAATTTTATATTAAAGATCTGTCGGCACAATCAATATCTATGACCATGCTAAATTTCAGCTCTGTAGTAACAAGGATCTTATATTAGTAAATATATTCTTATTAATCCCAACAGTGTTTGGCACTTGGTCGACTATTACTCGCAAACTTGAAGGACCAAGTTATGTGTGATAGTTTTTCTTTTAATTTCGTTATATATTCTACCAAAGTGAATTTTTCCACATTTTTAGAAACAACCGTTTAGCAGGTAGAGGGGGAGGACACTTGTGTTTAACAAACATTTTCACTTTAAAAATTTATATTTCGCAAACGGAGAGCTGAATCGAAAAACGTTCTTAGTAAACCCCTTTTATCTTTTAATATGCTATCCTATGACACCCCATTCAAAAATATTGGCAAGGAAAAAAAAATTAATCGCCCTTTCACGTCTATGGGAGACACCCGAAAAAATTTTTTTTTCTAAGATTTTACTCTACAGTTCTGTCGGCGTGATTCATATGTATAATCATGCCAAGTTTTAGCTCAGTAGTAACAAGGGTTTCTTAGGAAACCCGCGGACAGACGGACAGACGGACAGACGGACAGACGGACAGACGGACATGGCGAAATTATAAGGGTTCGTAGATTACTACGGAACCCTAAAAACGACACCCATGACGGATTTTTCAAAAAAATGCATGTCCGCCATCTTGGATTTGAAAATAAATGTCATTTTCGGGATCAGCATTACCGAAAAACTATCAAACGACACCCATGACAGTTTTTCACAAAAAATGCATGTCCGCCATCTTGGATTTTAAAATGGATGTCATTTTTGGAACCACAAACCCCGAAAACCTATTAAACGACACCCATGTCGGTATGCCCGAAAATTTCATATCCGCCATCTTGGATTTTTGGTGGGGAGAATCGAGACGCTCCGGGCTTCGCCCTTCGCGTCACGATTCCCCCAACTAAAATCCAAGATGGCGGATATGAAATTTTCGGATTGCGGTCGGCCGGTAAGATGCTTAATGACGCTTCGGGCTTCGCCCTACGCGGAGCTCGGCCTTCGGCCTCGCCCTATACGCAGCTCGGCTCGGCCTTCGGCCTCGCCTCGCGCGGTCAGCTCGGTCTACGACCTCGCCACACCTTTAGAATCTAAACTTAAATGGCGGCCATCTTGGATTGGGGGGGACGCTACGGGCTTCGCCCTACGCGGAGCTCGGCCTTCGGCCTCGCCTTATACGCAACTCGCCTCGGCCTACGGCCTCGCCTCGCGGCGCGTCGTGGTTCGGCTCGGCCTTCGGCCTCGCTTCACCACTCCTTGTATGGCGGCCATCTTGGAAAATGGCGAAATCGAAATTCTTTTCCAATATTCGGATTCAGCGACCCCTAAAACCCCCGGATACCGAATTTGATCCGAATCAGAGGAGATAAAAAAATCTCGTTTTTGTATGGCGGCCATCTTGTTTTTTTGAAAATCGAAAAAAATATGTCACCAGTAGACTTTGACCAGGGTGCCGGTAAACCTTTGTTTGAGCAACACCGGTCCAAGTCGAACGGTTCACCCGGGAAGGTGGGCCGCGACCTGATAAGGAGGAGAATCCAAAGATGTCGAGGTTTTCCCATACTCACCGGCAAATTCTGACCACACCCCTTATACATCATTTTCACCTCCCAACCCTCCTTCTGGGAGAACAATTATGTCAATCAGCAAGTGAGTCAGTCAGTGGTAATGTAGCTTTATATAGTATAACTAGGTTTCGCGTGGTGCGCGACCTGCTAAAGCAGGCCGCGAGGCGGTTGTGCTTCCCTATTTGTAGGGTCAAAAAGGCGTTCATACTTTTTTTGGTTTGTCACGACCGCCGCCTTGGATTTCAAAATGGATGTCAGTTTCGTAATAAGCATCCCCGAAAACCTATTAAACGACAACCATGACATAATTTTTTTAAACTGCATGTCCGCCATCTTGGATTTCAAAATAGATGTCATTTTCGCAATATGCATCCCAGAAAACGTATTAAACGACACCCATGACGGTTTTTCACAAAAAATGCATGTTCGCCATCTTGGATTTCAAAATGGATATCAATTTCGGAATTAGCACCCCCGAAAACCTATTAAACGACACCCATGTCGGTATGATGGCGGTCGGCTGGTAATATGCTTGGTGACGTTTCGGGCTTCGCGGATATGAAATTTTCGGATTGCGGTCGGCCGGTAAGATGCTTGGTGATGCTTCGGGCTTCGCCCTACGCGGAGCTCGGCCTTTGGCCTCGCCCTATACGCAGCTCGGCTCGGCCTTCGGCCTCGCCTCGCGCGGTCGGCTCGGTCTGCGACCTCGCCTCACCTTTAGAATCTAAACTTAAATGGCAACCATCTTGGATTGGGGGGGGGGACGCTCCGGGCTTAGCCCTACGCGGAGCTCGGCCTTCGGCCTCGCCTTATACGCAGCTCGCCTCGGCCTGCGGCCTCGCCTCGCAGCGCGTCGTGGTTCGGCTCGGCCTTCGGCCTCGCCTCACCACTCCTTGTATGGCGGATATCTTGGAAAATGGCGGAATCGAAAAACTTACCAGATCTTCGGATTCAGTGACCCTAAAAACCCCCGAATACCGAGTTTGGTCCGAATCAGAGGAGATTCAAAAATCTCGTTTTTGTATGGCGGCCATCTTGTTTTTTTGAAAATCGAAAAAATTTTGTCATAGGTAGACTTCGACCAGGGTGCCAGTTGACTTTTGTTCGAGCATCACCGGTCCAAGACCAACTGTTCGCCCAGGAAGGTGGGTCGTGACCTGATGAGGAGGAGAATCTGAAGATGTCGAGGTTTTCCCATACTCGACGGAAAATTCTGACCACATTTTCCATACATCATTTACACCTCCCGACCCTCCTTCTGGGAGAACAATTATGTCAGTCAGTCAGTGAGTGAGTGGTAATGTAGCTTTATATAGTATTACTAGGTTTCGCGTGGTGCGCGACCTGCTAAAGCAGGTCGCGAGGCGCTTGTGCCTTTTTTTATAAATTTTAAAAAAGTTTTCAATTTTTTTTTGTTTTTCACGGCCGCCATCATGGATTTAAAAATGGATGTTATTTTCTTAAACAGCACCCCTGAATACCCAAAAAACGACACCCATGACGATATTTAGCAAAAAATTTATGTCCGCCATCTTGGATTTCAAAACGTATGTCATTTTCGGAATCAGCACCCCCGAAAACCTATTAAAGGACACCCATGACGGTATTTTCCAAAAAATCCATGTCTGCCATCTTGAATTTCAAAATGGATGTCATTTTCGAAATCAGCACCCCTGAAAACCTATTAAACGACACCCATGTCGGTATGATGGCGGTCGGCAGGTAATATGCTTGGTGACGCTTCGGGCTTCGCCCTACGCGGAGCTCGGCCTTCGGCCTTGCCCTATACGCAGCTCGCCTCGGCCTACGGCCTCGGCTCGCGCGTTCGGCTCGGTCTGCGACCTCGCCTCACCTTAAAAATCTAAACTTGTATGACGGCCACCTTTGATTTGGGGGGGGACGCTCCGGGCTTCGCCCAACGCGGAGTTCGGCCTTCGGCCTCACCCTAAGCTGTACGCGGCTCGCCTCGGCCTTCGGCCTCGCCTCACCTTTAGAATCTAAACTTGTATGGCGGCCATCTTTGATTGGGGGGGGGCCGCTCCGGGCTTCGCCCTACGCGGAGTTCGGCCTTCGGCCTCACCCTATACGCGGCTCGCCTCGGCCTTCGGCCTCGCCTCGCGCGTTCGGCTCGGTCTTCGACCTCGCCTCACTTTTAGAATCTAAACTTGTATGGCAGCCATCTTTGATTGGGGGGGGGGGGACGCTCCGGGCTTCGCCCTACGCGGAGTTCGGCCTTCGGCCTCACCCTATACGCGGCTCGCCTCGGCCTTCGGCCTCGTCTCGCGCGTTCGGCTCGGTCTTCGACCTCGCCTCACCTTTAGAATCTAAACTTGTATGGCGGCCATCTTGGATTTGGGGGGGGACGCTCCGGGCTACGCCCTGCGTGGAGCTCGGCCTTCGGCCTCGCCTTTTACGCAGCTCGCCTCGGCCTACGGCCTCGCCTCGCAGCGTGGCGTCGTGGTTCGGCTCGGCCTGCGGCCTCGCCTCACCACTCCTTGTATGGCGGCCATCTTGGAAAATGGTGGAATCGAAAAACTGACCCGATATTTGGAATCTTCGTCCCCCAAACCCCCCAAATACCGATATTCGTCCGGATCGGAGCAACTTCATTTTCGGCCGCCATCTTGGATCCGCCATCTTGAAAAAAAAAATGACAGCCATCTGCCCCTCACCCCCCTGTAAATCATTTGTTCGAGCACACCCCACTTATGTCAAACGGTTCCGGAGATACAGCAATAATCTATTTGTATGGCGGCCATCTTGTTTTTGCGAAAATCGAAAAAATGACGTCAGCGGTAGAATTCGACCAGGGTGTGGGTCGACCTTTGTTTGAGCGCCACCGCTCCATCTGCAACGGTTCGCCCGGGAAGGTGGGTCGCCACCCGATGAGAAGGTGGATCCGAGGATCTCGAGGTTTTCCCGTACCCTCCGCACCACCCTCTCCACACCCCCTATACAAAGTTTTCATCTCCCGCCGCTCCATCTGGGAGAACAATTCTGTCACCCAGTCAGTCAGTCAGTCAGTGAGTGAGTGGTATTGTAGCTTTATATAATATAACTAGGTGTCGCGTGGTGCGCGACCTGCTAAAGCAGGCCGCGAGGCGGTTGTGCTACCCTATTTGTAGGGTCAAAAAGGCGTTCATACTTTTTTTGGTTTGTCACGACCGCCATGTTGGATTTCAAAATGGATGTTAGTTTCGTAATCAGCATCCCCGAAAACCTATTAAACGACACCCATGACGGTATTTTCCAAAAAATCCATGTCCGCCATCTTGGATTTCAAAATAGATGTCATTTTCGCAATCAGCACCCCAGAAAACGTATTAAACGACACCCATGACGGTTTTTTACAAAAAATGCATGTCCGCCATCTTGGATTTCAAAATGGATGTCATTTTCGGAATCAGCACCCCCGAAAACCTATTAAACGACACCCATGTCGGCATGCCCGAAAATTTCATATCCGCCATCTTGGATTTTTGGTGGGGAGAATCGAGACGCTCCGGGCTTCGCCCTTCGCGTCACGATTCCCCCAACTAAAATCCAAGATGGCGGATATGAAATTTTCGGATTGCGGTCGGCCGGTAAGATGCTTGGTGACGCTTCGGGCTTCGCCCTACGCGGAGCTCGGCCTTCGGCCTCGCCCTATACGCAGCTCGGCTCGGCCTTCGGCCTCGCCTCGCGCGGTCGGCTCGGTCTACGACCTCGCCTCACCTTTAGAATCTAAACTTAAATGGCAGCCATCTTGGATTGGGGGGGGGGGGGACGCTCCGGGCTTCGCCCTACGCGGAGCTCGGCCTTCGGCCTCGCCTTATACGCAGCTCGCCTCGGCCTGCGGCCTCGCCTCGCGGCGCGTCGTGGTTCGGCTCGGCCTTCGGCCTCGCCTCACTACTCCTTGTATGGCGGCCATCTTGGAAAATGGCGATATCAAAAATTTTACCAGATATTCAGATTCAGCGACCCCTAAAACCCCCGGATACCGAATTTGGTCCGGATCAGAGGACATACAAAAATCTCGTTTTTGTATGGCGGCCATTTTGTTTTTTTGAAAATCGAAAAAAAATTGTCACCGGTAGACTTCGACCAGGGTGTGGGTCGACCTTTGTTCGAGCACCACCGGTCCAAGTCCAACGGTTCGCCCGGGAAGGTGGGTCGCGACCTGATGAGGAGGAGAATCCGAAGATGTCGAGGTTTTCTCATACTCGACAAAAAATTCTGACCACACTCCCCATACATCATTTTCACCTCCCGACCCTCCTTCTGGGAGAACAATTATGTCAATCAGTCAGTCAGTCAGTGGTAATGTAGCTTTATATAGTATAATAACTAGGTTTCGCGTGGTGCGCGACCTGCTAAAGCAGGCCGCGAGGCGGTTGTGCTACCCTATTTGTAGGGTCAAAAAGGCGTTCATACTTTTTTTGGTTTGTCACGACCGCCATCTTGGATTTCAAAATGGATGTCAGTTTCGTAATCAGCATCCCCGAAAACCTATTAAACGACACCCATGTCGGCATGCCCGAAAATTTCATGGCGGTCGGCCGGTAAGATGCTTGGTCACGCTTCGGGCTTCGCCCTACGCGGAGCTCGGCCTTCGGCCTCGCCCTATACGCAGCTCGCCTCGGCCTTCGGCCTCGCCTCGCGCGTTCGGCTCGGTCTTCGACCTCGCCTCACCTTTAGAATCTAAACTTGTATGGCGGCCATCTTCGATTGGGGGGGGGGACGCTCCGGGCTTCGCCCTACGCGGAGTTCAGCCTTCGGCCTCACCCTATACGCGGCTCGCCTCGGCCTTCGGCCTCGTCTCGCGCGTTCGGCTCGGTCTTCGACCTCACCTCACCTTTAGAATCTAAACTTGTATGGCGGCCATCTTGGATTTGGGGGGGGACGCTCCGGGTTACGCCCTGCGCGGAGCTCGGCCTTCGGCCTCGCCTTTTACGCAGCTCGCCTCGGCCTACGGCCTCGCCTCGTGGCGTGGCGTCGTGGTTCGGCTCGGCCTGCGGCCTCGCCTCACCACTCCTTGTATGGCGGCCATCTTTGAAAATGGTGGAATCGAAAAACTGACCCAATATTCGGGATATTCGTCCCCCAAACCCCCCAGATAGCGATTTTCGTCCGGATCGGAGCAACTTCATTTCCGGCCGCCATCTTGGATCCGCCATCTTGAAAAAAAAATTTGACAGCCACCTGCCTCTCACCCTCCTGTGAAACATTTGTTCAAACACACCCCACTTATGTCAAACGGTTCCGGAGATACAGCAATAATCATTTTGTATGGCGGCCATCTTGTTTTTGCGAAAATCAAAAAAATGACGTCACCGGTAGAATTCGACCAGGGTGTGGGTCGACCTTAGTTCAAGCGCCACCGCTCCATCTGCAACGGTTCGCCCGGGAAGGTGGGTCGCCACCTGATGAGAAGGTGGATCCGAGGATCTCGAGGTTTTCCCGTACCCTCCGCGTCATCCACTCCACACCTCCCGTACAAAGTTTTCACCTCCCGCCGCTCCATCTGGGAGAACAATTCTGTCACCCAGTGAGTCAGTCAGTGGTATTGTAGCTTTATATAATATAACTAGTTTTCGCGTGGTGCGCGACCTGCTAAAGCAGGCCGCGAGGCGGTTGTCCTACCCTATTTGTAGGGTCAAAAAGGCGTTTATTCCTTTTTTGGTTTTTCACGGCCACCATCTTGGATTTAAACCCCCAGTTTAAATCCAAGACCAGTACCCCCGAAAACCTAAAAAACGACACCCATGACGGATTTTTCCAAAAAATGCATGTCCGCCATCTTGGATTTGAAAATAAATGTCATTTTCGGGATCAGCAAACCCGAAAACCTATTAAACGACACCCATGACAGTTTTTCACAAAAAATGCATGTCCGCCATCTTGGATTTCAAAATGGATGTCATTTTTGGAATCACCACCCCCGAAAACCTATTAAACGACACCCATGTCGGTATGGCGGTCGGCCAGTAAGATGCTTGGTGACGCTTCGGGCTTCGCCCTACGCGGGCTCGGCCTTCGGCCTCGCCCTATACGCAGCTCGCCTCGGCCTTCGGCCTCGCCTCGCGCGTTCGGCTCGGTCTACGACCTCGCCTCACCTTTAGAATCTAAACTTGTATGGCGGCCATCTTTGATTTGGGGGGGGGGGCCGCTCCGGGCTTCGCCCTACGCGGAGTTCGGCCTTCGGCCTCACCCTATACGCGGCTCGCCTCGGCCTTCGGCCTCGCCTCGCGCGGTCGGCTCGGTCTTCGACCTCGCCTCACCTTTAGAATCTTAACTTGCCGCCATCTATAATTGGGGGGGGGGGGACGCTCCGGGCTTCGCCCTACGTGGAGTTCGGCCTTCGGCCTCACCCTATACGCGGCTTGCCTCGGCCTTCGGCCTCGCCTCGCGCGTTCGGCTCGGTCTTCGACCTCGCCTCACCTTTAGGATCTAAACTTGTATGGCGGCCATCTTGGATTTGGGGGGGGGACGCTCCGGGCTACGCCCTGAGTGGAGCTCGGCCTTCGGCCTCGCCTTTTACGCAGCTCGCCTCGGCCTACGGCCTTGCCTCGCGGCGTGGCGTCGTGGTTCGGCTCGGCCTGCGGCCTCGCCTCACCACTCCTTGTATGGCGGCCATCTTGGAAAATGGTGGAATCAAAAAACTGACCTGATATTCGGAATCTTCGTCCCCCAAACCCCCCAGATACCAATTTTCGTCTGGATCGGAGCAACTTCATTTCCGGCCGCCATCTTGGATCCGCCATCTTGAAAAAAAAATTTGACAGCCACCTGCCTCTCACCCCTCTGTAAAACATTTGTTCGAGCACACCCCACTAATTTCAAACGGTTCCGGAGATACAGCAATAATCATTTTGTATGGCGGCCATCTTGTTTTTGCGAAAATCGAAAAAATGACGTCACAGGTAGAATTGGACCAGGGTGTGGGTCGACCTTAGTTCGAGCGCCACCGCTCCATCTGCAACGGTTCGACCGGGAAGGTGGGTCGCCACCCGATGAGAAGGTGGATCCGAGGATCTCGAGGTTTTCCCGTACCCTCCGCGTCACCCACTCCACACCTCCCATACAAAGTTTTCACCTCCCGCCGCTCCATCTGGGAGAACAATTCTGTCACCCAGTCAGTGAGTGAGTGGTATTGCAGCTTTATATAATATAATATAACTAGGTTTCGCGTGGTGCGCGACCTGCTAAAGCAGGCCGCGAGGCGGTTGTGTTTCCCTATTTGTAGGGTCAAAAAGGCGTTTATTCTTTTTTTGGTTTTACACGGCCACCATCTTTGGTTTTACCCCCGAAAACCTAAAAAACGACACCCATGACGGATTTCTCCAAAAAATGCATGTCCGTCACCTTGAATTTGAAAATAAATGTCATTTTCGGAATCAGCATCGCCGAAAACTTACCTAACGACACCCATGACAGTTTTTCAAAAAATTGCATGTCCGCCATCTTGGATTTCAAAATGGATGTCATTTTTGGAATCACCACCCCCGAAAACCTATTAAACGACACCCATGTCGGTATGCCCGAAAATTTCGTATCCGCCATCTTGGATTTTTGGTGGGGAGAATCGAGACGCTCCGGGCTTCGCCCTTCGCGTCACGATTCCCCCAACTAAAATCCAAGATGGCGGATATGAAATTTTCGGATGGCGGTCGGCCGGTAAGATTCTTGGTGACGCTTCGGGCTTCGCCCTACGCGGAGCTCGACATTCGGCCTCGCCCTATACGCAGCTCGGCTCGGCCTTCGCCTCGCCTCGCGCGTTCGGCTTGGTCTACGACCTCGCCTCACCTTTCGAATCTAAACTTAAATGGCGGCCATCTTGGATTGGGGGGGGGACGCTCCGGGCTCCGCCCTACGCGGAGCTCGGCCTTCGGCCTCGCCTTATACGCAGCTCGCCTCGGCCTGCGGCCTCGCCTCGCGGCGCGTCGTGGTTCGGCTCGGCCTTCGGCCTCACCTCACTACTCCTTGTATGGCGGCCATCTTGGAAAATGGCGGAATCGAAAAACTTACCAGATATTCGGATTTACAGAACCCAAAAACCCCAGGATGCAAAGTTCGAATCGGAGGATATGCCGAAATATCACTTAAGTATGGCAGCCATTTTGTTTTTTTGAAAATCAAAAAAATTTTGTCACCGGTAGACTTCGACCAGGGTGTGCCTTGACCTTTGTTTGAGCACCACCGGTCCAAGTCCAACGGTTCGCCCGGGAAGGAGGGTCGCGACCTGATGAGGAGGAGAATCCGAAGATGTCGAGGTTTTCCTATACTCGACGGAAAATTCTGACCACACCTCCCATACATTATTTTTACCTCCCGACCCTCCTTCTGGGAGAACAATTATGTCAATCAGTCAGTCAGTCAGTGAGTGAGTGGTAATGTAGCTTT